>JAUTXW010002789.1:0-600000 GCA_030620095.1 Kuschelorhynchus macadamiae
TAGTCTTCGACTTTCAATTTTAGAGTAGCTTTGTATAACACATACATCTTTTTCTTCAAAATTATTAAATAATTCACTAGCCCTAAACTTGCTTACTTTTACGTCAGCCTCGGTTCCTAAATTTAGCAGTTGTCCATCCACATGTCCACTCCTTCGTCAATTTCCTGATCATCTTCCTCCATCTCTTCTTCTTCCTCCTCAATATAATTAATGTCGATGTTACATAAGAATGATCTTCTAACAAGCCTAGATGATTTATCCAAAAATGAATGTTTATAAGTGATGGAATCGCCTTCCAAGTTAATAAAAATTTCTTTTCTTTCTTCAATTTGAGCGGCGTTCTCCACATTATTTTCTTCAATTTGGTCAGCGTTTCCAATCATATTTTCTGCCATCGTTAGGAGCTTTAGATTTAGATAGATATATTTGATAAAAAACAATTTTGGTTATAGCTTATAAAATAATATCGACAACTGATATTACAGCGAATGATACTGTATGATCGTCGAGTGGATGTTCTTAAGTATATATCCCATCAACCACCACTTTTACTACCTGCAATACTTAAGTTTTTTTTTTTTTCTTTTTTTTTCTTTTTTCGCTGTCCCTTTCCCTGTCAGTTTCCTCGGGGGGGGGGCTTCGCCCCCTCCCCGCTTCGCCCCCCTTAAACCCCCCCCTCACTCTCACCTTATCTTCTTTTCTCTTCCTTCTTTCTCTTTTTTATATGTTTCTCCGTTTTCCTTCCTTCTCCTTTTTCCTTCCTTCTCCTTTTTCCTTCCTTCTCCTTTTTCCTTCCTTCTTCTTTTTCTTTTCTTCTCCTTTTTTCTTTTCTTCTTTTTTAATCTAACCTAACCTAACCTAACCTAACCTAACCTAACATAACCTAACTTAACTTAACCCGAAGAGGGTAGCCCGAAATTGGGGAACCGGGATTTTAGACTCGGAAATTCAGGGGTCCGGGGGGGAGGGGGGAAGGGGGGGGGGAGGGGGGAACGTTGTTGATCGGCTTGGGAAAGTGGTTTTAAGAGATTGTCGTTCAACTTTAAGTAGGCCACATGTGATTAACTTTTGCATATAAACTCGCCTCAGCGACGAGACGAATGCAATTGATTTCGGCATTCACACTGTGCAGAGCTCGCGAGTTTTCTGGTGTTTACATTGTGTCTATTTGGTAAATTTTTATTTTTATTTCTAACATTTTTATTTGGCAAGATTTAATTCTTATATATATTGGTGACATTTTTATGTACATTTGTGGCATTTTTATTTGTTATTACGATTTTTTTCATAATGGACAATTTTTTGGCATCGAGTAGCAAAATAATTGACAATGACTTTGACTTATACACATGTACTCAAATGCAGAATTTTGCAAACCAACAAAACAATGAAACAGGAGTATTTACAACTAGTCAACAACAAACTATTCAGGACTTGAATGAAATTATTTATAATAGCCAAGTTCAGAATAATGCCAACAAACACAACAACGAAAAATATTTATTTACAGCTACTCAACAACAAACTCTTGACGATCTTAATGACATTATTGACAACAAAATGGACTTAATTACAACAAAAACTAAACAAACTCTTGAAGAACTGAATGACATTGACGAAACTGAAAATTCTAGCTATGAGGATATTGTTTGTTTTCAAAAATCTAATCCAAATTATTTAACATTAAAATCGCCAATTAATTCTCCGAGACCAATTTGCTCTCCCTTTTTGTTTAGTGAAAATTCTGATTCGGAAGAAGAACAAATTGATCAAAATTTAAGTTTGGCTATTTGTCCTACTAATTCACCATATGATATTGTAAATTCTGATTCGCAAGAAAAACAAATTGATCAAAATTTAAGTTCGGCTATATCTTCTATTAATTCACCATATGCTATTGTAAATTCTGATCCGCAAGAAAAACAAATTGATGCAAATTTGACTTCCGGATATTTCTCTAATAATTCACCAGTTGAACAAAATTCAATTTCGAAACCATCATTTATCATTAAAAAAAAATTTAAAATTAATAAAAAAAATAAAAAACAAATAGCAAACCTTAAGTGTCTGGGTTTCGCTATTCAAAATTTAACTAATTTGATCACAATTAAAAAGGGAGACGAAAGTACGGTGAATTATGTTAAACAGGCCTTTGACAAATTAGTTGACTCATTTGAAGAAATGGATTCATAAAGTCAATTAATTTCTATTGCTTTTTTCAAAATTTGACTATAACTAAATAAAAATGCACAATATTAATTTTATTATTATACAAAGAACTTCAAAAATGCAATTGCTTTTTTCAAAATTTGACTATAACTAAATAGAATTGCACAATATTAATTTTATTATTATTATTATTATGCAGAAAACTTCAGAAATGCATAAGTGTGTAACATGTAATAAAGTCTTTACTAGAAAGGATAATTTACTGCGACATATTAAAAAACATGTTAACGGAAATTCCACAAAACTCAACAGTTGGTTGAAAAAACCAAAGCTTGTTAAAGGTAAGAACATTTTATTTTTCATATTTTGTAAAATATTTTGTAAAAATGTAAAATATTTTTTTTTCTTAATTTATATAGATTCTACAAATATTGTAAAATATTGTAAAGAATGCAAGAAAAATATAAACCAAAGTCTATGGGGTGGACATCTTCGATCTAGTGTGCACAAGAACAATTCCAAAATAGGCTTGGAGGAAGGTGTTGAAATTATCAAGTCAGCATTCAGGGAACGAATAATATCTTATAGGATTTCCTCACACCAAAACTTCATAAATGTGAAAGAATATTTTCAACATTTGGAATACAAAATTGCACATCTAATAGATCAAGAACTGCAGAAACATAAATGTATCAAGCTAAATATGGAACTGTTCGGTTTCTATTTTAACCCCAGCAGCGACAGCTATGATGTCAAATCTTTTAATGCGCCGTTCCAAGTCATTTGCCAGGGATATCAGAAAAAAGAACTGTTAGAGCAAATCTGCACCATTATTGACCAGAAAGCTGACGAATTTGCAGAAAGAGATTCAGGTAAAGAATTTATTTTCGATTTTACAACAGCAACAAAAAAAGTAATTTTTTAATTTTTACGTTGCAGGATGGGCTTTGATGAATTTACTTCATTTGGAAATTAATGTTAACAAGCACAATCCGCTGAGAGCCTCATCTTTTATCGAACTTCCTCAAGAGATCAAGAGACGTCAAGCTGTGATCAACATTAGGAATGATGACAACTTTTGCTTCGCCTGGGCAGTTGTGTCTGCTCTTCACCAACCACGCGGATTAGATTTTGAAACTTCATCCTACCCACACTACTCTTCTGTTTTGGATATGTCAGGTATAGAATTTCCAATGTTGCTAAAGAACATTAAGATTTTTGAAGAAAAAAATAACATTTCTATTAATGTATATGGATTAGAAATTATAAATCCTAAAAAGGGGTATGAAGTAATTGGTCCACTTTATTATTCATCGAATAAAAAAATCAACATGTCAATTTATTGTTAATAAGTGATGATGATGAAAAAACTTTTCATTATTGCTATATTAAAGATTTATCAAAACTAGTTTCTGCACAAATTTCTAAACATCACGGAAAAAAATATATTTGCGATGGTTGTTTACAATATTTCCCTACAGAAGAAAATTTATTACAACACAATAGCTATGATTGTGATCATTTACGAATTAACCTACCTTCTAAAGAATTAATAAAAGATAAGTTTGGAAACTATTCATATGATAATATTTTGAAATTTGTAAATTATCATAAACAAATGAAAGTTCCTTTCGTGGTGTATGCAGATTTTGAATGCATTTTAAAGCCTTTAAATAATGACAATGTTGATAAAAATCCTAATACTTCATACACCTTAAAACAATATGAACATATTCCACATTCATTTGCCTATTACATTAAATGTTCCTTCGACGATAATTATTCTAAATTTGAAAAATATAGAGGTCAAAATTGTGATACATTATTTATAAATTCTTTAGAAAGAGATGTGTATAACATATACAATAAATATTTAAAGGCTCCTAAAAAAATGATCCCTTTGAACGAACTGGACAAAATTTATCATAACTATGAAAAAGTTTGTCATATTTGTAATAAACCTCTTTTAAATGACAGGGTTGCAGATCATTGTCATATAACCGGTCTTTATAGAGGTCCAGCTCATTCACTCTGCAACATAAATTACAGAATACCTAACTTTATTCCAGTTATATTGCATAATTTGCGTAATTATGATTCTCATCTATTTCTTAAAAAATTATGCTTAAACAAAGAACAACTAACAGTTATCGCACAAAACAAGGAAAAATATATTTCATTTGAAAAGCTTATTCATGTGGATAACTATTTTGATAAAAAGACACAAAAGGCTAAGAAAAAAATATATCATTAAGGTTTATTGATTCTTTTCAATTTCTATCCCATTTTTTATCAAAACTCTCTGAAAGCTTAAAAGATGAACAATGTAAGGAAATAAAAAAATTTTTCAATGATGAAGAAAGATTTAAACTTATTCGGCAAAAAAGTGTATTTCCTTACAGTTATATTGATGATTATTTAAAATTAGAAGAAACAAATTTACCTCAGAAAGACCAATTTTATAATACTTTAACGGATGAGCACATCAGTGATGCAGAATACCAAAGAGCTGTAAAGGTTTGGCAATTGTTTAAATGTGAATCTCTTGGTCAATACTCCGACGTTTACTTACTCTCTGATACTTTACTTTTGGCAGATATTTTTGAAAATTTTAGAAGCACTTGTTTATCCACATATAAGCTCGATCCAGCTCATTTTTACACTTTTCCAGGTTTATCCTGGGAGGCGTGTTTGCGTTATACTGGAATAGAGTTAGAATTGTTAACTGATCCAGATATGATACACTTTTTCAAAAAAAGCGTTCGCGGTGGTGTGAGCTCTTGCATTTGTAGAAAATCTGAAGCTAATAACCCATTTCTTTTAAATTTTGATCCTTTAAAGCCAACTAAATACATAATTTATTATGATGCAACAAATTTGTATGGTTATGCAATGTCACAGCACATTCCAACGGGAGATTTTGTTTGGTTAACAGATAAAGAAATCAATGATTTAAATATTATGAATATTTCTAAAAAATCTAATAAGGGATATGTTTTAGAAGTTTATTTAGAATATCCTACAAGTCTACATTCCTATCATAACGATTTTCCGTTTTGTCCAGAAAACTTTAAACCGCCAAATTCTAAATGCATAAAATTAATACCCAATTTAAATGATAAATCAAAATATGTTATTCACTATCAATTATTAAAACAATGTTTGGAACATGGACTCAAGTTAACTAAAGTTCATAGAGTTTTACAGTTTTCTCAATCTGATTGGTTGAAAAAATATATAGACTTGAATTCAAGATTAAGAAATGATTCAAAGAATGAATTTGATCGTAATACTTACAAGTTGGCAAATAATAGTATTTATGGCAAGACTATGGAAAATGTTGATAGGAGAATTGACGTAAGACTTGTTACAGAGTGGGAAAAAAATAGAAGAAAAGATGGTGCTGAGAATTTAATTGCAAAACCATATTTCAAGGACTTAACAATATTTTCTGAAAACTTGGTAGCTATTCAAATGCAAAAGATTCAAGTTACTTACAATAAACCAATATATGTAGGCTTCTCAATATTAGATATATCTAAAACTGTCATGTATGATTTCTTTTATAATTTTTTAAAACCTCTTTATCAGGAAAATATTTCACTTTTATACACCGATACCGATTCGTTCATTTTAGAAGTCACAACTCCAAATATTTATTCTGACATGATAAAAAATATTCACAAATTTGACACATCTAATTATGAATTTAATAATATTCATGAAATGCCTATTACAAAGTCAGTTATAGGAAAATTCAAAGATGAATATGCTGGTGAACCCATTACTGCTTTCTTTGGTACTGGAGCAAAAGCATATTGTATTAAAACGGAAAACAGTTTAACAAAAAAAGCAAAAGGTGTTAAAAAAAGTGCAATTAAAAAGCAGTTGGATTTTATTCATTATAAAGATGTTGTTGAAAATCATTCTAAAACCTTTTGTTCAATGTATGTTTTTCGATCTAGACAACATACAATTTTTACAGAGTTAATTAATAAATTGGCTTTGAGTTCCGAAGATGATAAGCGGTATAAAATTCCCTATAGTTTTAATACATTAGCTTGGGGACACCAAGATATTGCTTTGTATCAATGGAATGCAGAACATGAAGATTTAGATATATTTATGTAGATATTATAAGGTATTTAAATTTGTTGTTTTTGAAACCAAAGTTAGTCTTCATAAGTCTTTCACAAAATGTGCATAGAAACTTTTGACAAAGAAATTGATAACAGTTATTTTAAAACATATGAAAAACGACTTTCCACTTTTAAAAAATGGAAAGGAAAATTGAGACCAGAAGTGTTAGCTGGAGCTGGCTTTTACTATACTTCAATCAATGATATTTGTAAATGTTTTTATTGTGGTATTGAAATTTTTGATTGGTTAAGTTATGATGATCCTATTGTGGAGCATAAGAAATTTGCTAGGAATTGTGTTTTAAATAACTGTTTATGGAAAAATAGGAATCGAATAATTGTAACCATTCAAAATAAGTCTTCAAGCTACACATTTTATATAGTATTATTAATATCCTTATTTATGAACTTTTACATATATTTAAATTAAGTATTTTATTGTTATTTTTTTACAACTGCTTTTGCTTTCGTGGTGAAAGTATCTGCTTAATGTTAATAAATTTGGAATATAATTATTAATTTGTTTTAATGACTATCAGTAGATCTCAATTTATTCTTCTTTATTTTATTTTCCAAAATGTTTTTTATGTTCATCATCCCCCTGGCGTAACACAGTGTGAAATATGTTTTTCTAATAAAACAGACGTCACTCTAAGTAAATATTGTAAATTTATGAAAATTGGATTAATTAACAATAGTACAATTAGTTGGATGGAACGAATAAATGGAAATGAAAATGCAAGTAAATTTTTTTAAATTTTGTATCATTATCCAAATCGATCTATTTTTGATACAAATTGGATAGAAAGGTTAGAGTTTAAAAATAATCAGTTACAAATTTTAACCCCCAACTGTACCAATTATTATGACGGATTCAAAAATTATTACTTTTCCATCATTAGTGTTACATTAAACTTTGCATTATTTTTATACATTACCATTTTAATTATTTATCTTTATTACAAATTTCAAACTGGAAATCTATTTTTTCATTAATCCATTTTAATCGAAACTTTAAAGAAAGTGGGGATGAGAATATTTAAGTACAAGAATAACACAATATGTTTCAGTCTCGTTTAGTCATTATGAACAACGCCGTGGTTCATAAACCTTTGGAAACGCTTCTTAATTCAAAAATTTATTTTTTAAATAATTCTTTGTCAAAATTTGTTCTTGTTGGCATTGGTTTAAATGATTTTTCTCCAAAAATTGTAATTGGTGGAAAAACTGGATTTTCAATCGCACTAACCGAAGAAAATTGGAAAGACATTTGTGTTCATCAAGGAATTATTGTAAACAATTTCTACTTTCCTCAAGTTGATCAAACCAGTGTGAATATAAACAACATTCATCTGCAGGTTCAGAAAATAAATGATACCCCTGTTCTACAAATTACAAAAGGCCCACACTTCATATACTTAGGACAAGAGTCTTTGGACAATTTGTGGCGATTAAAGGAAATTATTGATTATAGATTATCTATACTTAAAAGGCAAGAATTCAATACATATTTCAAAATATTTCAAAATAATATTTCATCTGATTGTGGCGACTTGTGTACGCATGTTTATAATATAATAAGTCCAACAGAAAATCCTAACAGTGAAAATGTTTCAACTATGATGGAATTACTTGCTTTATATCCTGAACAAATGGAAAACAAATTGAAGCAAAATGGAACAAAACGAAAATATTACGAAGAAAACAATGAAAATGGATCAAAAAGAAAATATTACGAAGAAAACAATATCTTTTCTGGAAGAGAACAATAAGGTGCATGTGTTAGTGAAGTGGAGCTTTGCTTACAGACAAGCCCGTAGGAGTAACTTTCAGATGTGGTACTTAGATAGACTCCGTTTTGAAAAAAGAATAAATGATTGTAAACTTATTCTAGATTCGATATTATCTGAGGAACATAGAAATAAAATATATTTGACACGTTTTAATAAAAATTGTATTTGATGTTTTACTTAATAAAATTTTAGTTTAGTAAATGTGAATTTTATTTGAAATTAATTAGCACATTAAGACTTTGTAATTTGTATCAGCTAAAGCATAAAGTGAGGAACAGAAATAAAACAAATTTAACTAAAATTTAATTTCAATTTAATTAAACAATATTTTTTTTATCAATCCATGTATTATATTTTTTATCAAGTCCTAACCATTTCACATAAACTTTGTTTCCTTTCCTTCTCAAAATCTTCTCAATAAGATAAACATCGGTATGCTTTACTTTTAGTAATTCTTGCTCATAAAAACCACCCAGAATGTCCTGATTATCTTCGTCTTGAATTAAATATGTCCAAGGGTTTGTCATCTTAACTTCTTTAATGTGGAATATCTCATTTGACCAATTTGGTGTGTAACCTTTTGAAAATACCTCTCGATGCTTGCTTATTCGTACGTGATCACCCACTTTAAACTTTGGAGATTTTATATCTAACGTTTTAGCATGAGTAAATGCAGATTTCAAGATTCTATTTTCATTTGTTTTATTTACTTGTTTTGGCTTCATTCCTATTGAAGAATGTTTTGTGTTGTTATAATCTTTTACAATATCCGCTAATATATTAAACCATTTGTAATTTCCTTGAATGCTAAATATTTTCCACATATTATTCTTTAAAGTCCTGTTCACTCTTTCTACTATACTCGCTTTCAAATTGGAA
The DNA here is from genome assembly GCA_030620095.1 of Kuschelorhynchus macadamiae. Taxonomy (NCBI): domain Eukaryota; kingdom Metazoa; phylum Arthropoda; class Insecta; order Coleoptera; family Curculionidae; genus Kuschelorhynchus; species Kuschelorhynchus macadamiae. Next base: position 8,981 of record JAUTXW010002789.1, read on the forward strand.
AACGTGCTATAATGGTTAATTCGAAATTGTTGCATCAAATTTTGAAAATTTACATTGAAAAACTCTCTCCCTCTATCCGTTTGCAAGTTTTTTGGTGGAGTTTTTGCACTGATTAATATTTTTTTCATTGCCGCTGTTACGTCTTTTCCAGATTTAGATTTTAACGGTTCGGCCCAAACATACTTAGAAAATACATTTATGGTAATCAAGATATATTTAAATCACTTATTAAATTTGGCATAGGGTAACATTTCAACCAAATCAGCTTGAAAAAGATCATTTAACCCTTTCACTAGCACCCTTCTGCGTTTGTAGTTTTTTCTAGCAGGTTTATGTAATTCATTAACGACTTGTTGTTTAACGGTTGTCATGACAACAAACTTGTTTATTCAATTTTAAGGAAGTTCACTTTCTATGTTTTGTAATAATTCGAAATATAACTTTTATATGTTTTTTCCCATTCATTCAATTTATCAATTTGTATTGTATAACTTTTTTCATTTAAAATTTTACTAATTTTAGTAATCTCCTTTTCTAACGCATTAAAGGATTTTTTTATCTCTCCAGTTAAGAAAGTAGTTGATCTACTATCACTATTTTTTAATTCCTCCTCTGTTTTATTTAATTCTTGTTCTAATTTCTTAATTACACTGGACATTATATTTTCCAAGGAAATATATTGTTGATTTTCTTCCAAAGTGAGTTGGTCAATTGTTCTACTGTTAAGAATGCTATTTTGATTTCTTTTTTTTTTCATCATCTAACCTTTTTATAAAAGTTCTTAATTGTTTAATTTTTTCCTTGTGTTTTTCAATTATTACTTCTCTTATATTTGTTTCCATTATTTTATTAATTTTGTTGATATCATCACTTAATTTTTTGTCTTCCTTTTTAACATGTTCATTTAAAAATTGCAAATCTTTACTTATTTGATTTAGCGTTAGCAACTGTTTATTAACGTTTTCAATTGAGGTATAGCATCCTTTAATCTGGTTTTCATACTTTAAAAAATTTTCATCAAAAACCTTAAGCTTTTTAGCAAAGATTTCATTATTTGTTTCATTTTCACCTAATCTCCTTTTTAAATTATTAATGTCACTTATTCTCTCTTGATTTTGTTTTGAAATATGGCGTCCAAATTTATCAACTGTCATGTTGAGCTTTCATTAAACAATAAATATGATTATATTTGATAGCTGTTATTTATAGTATTACTTTATCTTCTCTTAATTCTTCAATAATAGAGATAATCTCGTTACTATGAGCATTATTTCCCGCATCACTTGATGAAATTAATAAACGTAGCCTATCAACAATTTCGTTAACATTATTCCAGTATACATAGTCTGTATTCGATCTGTTTGTTTTCAAAATTAATCCCTTTCCTGTAGATTTGGCTCTAGTTGTTCTAAACGGAGGTTTTGGTTTGTTAAATGCTGTAACTAATCTTGGCAAGGTTTTTGTCTTTGTAATCCCCTTTCTTTGTAAATATGGTCCTATTATTGTAACATATTTGTGTGATGTATTTCCTTGAACTTGTTCATTTGAATCAAAATTCCTACGATATACATTTGTTTTAGCTAGAATGTTCATGTAATTATCTAAATCTTCCTTCTTATAACCTTTCGGTTCTTTTTTGAAAAGCAATTCGTATAAACCTGGCGTGCCTGTGTACGTTATTCCTCCCACTTTAATGTCTTTTCCAATAATTTCTACCGGTATCTGTGTTAAACCAAAAGAAAACTTATCCGTTTCGAGGTCATGAACTATTCCATAATAATGGTCAAATTTATGTTGTGTATCTTTCACACCCTCATCAATATATGATCTGGGTAATTCATGAAAATCTGCTAAGTAATCTTTATATGATGGTGTACCAACATAGGTTTGAATTGTTTTTCTAGTTTGTTCCAATATGTCTGACAAGTTTAAATTTGTTGTTGTGTCACTAGAAGGATCTGAAGTTTCTGCTATAACAGTTGATGACAATGGTTGTACTACAGGAGAGGAAGAAGTGATACTACTGTCATTTAAAAATGTTGGTAGTTCTGTAGGGAGTGACGGAGTTTTTCCTGTTTTCTGAATATTTTTCGTCGGAGTTGATGTTTTATAAAGCTTTGTAGGTGTTTTGAAATCTTCATACTTTGAAACTCTTTCTTCTTTTAAATCGAATGGTTCGGATTTACCAATACTTGAAATTAGCTGTTTAAGTGGTTGTGTTATTGGTCTATAAGTTTGTTCTAATTCGGACTGAGCAGTAGAAGTAGCTAATTTCAAGCTTTGATATTTCTGCTTCACGGCTTGTCTCGATCTTATTAATTCTCGAGCTAAACGTTTATCCATGCTGTACAAGTTTTAAATGAAATAAAACTGCAAATTTTTTACTTTTATAAATATATAAAGGAATCGAATTTACTCCTATATCTGCCGTGATTTACTTCACAATCTTTGTCAATTACAAGAAAGCCATATGGATCCATCCAACAGTTAGCACAAATATTTTTAAACTGATCAAATGTCATATCCAATATACAGTGGTCATTATATATATGTTTTAAACTCAAACAGTCCTGTTTAAATAAAATTAATAAGTTTGCATTTTCTCGAATTAGACGTTTAAGGATTGAGGAATATCCTTGAAAAATAAAAAAACAATCGGTGTTTCTATGCCTTCCATGCGTGAAATAGTCCCTAATAATAGATTGATTATGACAAGGAATATCATCAAAAATGATAACGGAATTTGGCTTTATCTCATGAGGTGAAATAATGTTCTCATCGCTATCATATTCAAAGTATCCAATTTCTTTCATAGGTTTTAACAACTTTCTTAAATATTCATATTTTGGTTGATCTAATGACTTTGAATAAACATAGACATTTTCAAACCTAATTCCATTTGGATGCTCGAGCAGTGTAAGCATAACGTTGGTTTTACCGCTACCACTGCAACCAACTATAAGCCCTCTTTTTGAACCACCGCAAAATAAGTCACCATGCTTTCTCAACTGTTTACTTAAAATTTTTTCATCATGATTATTTACTGGTAATGAGAATTTTTGTTTTTCAATCCTCATTCTTAATCACACTAGTAAATATTTTTAGCTGTAAAAGTATTTATACCAGAAAAATGTCAATGTGCTTTTAGTATAAAAAGAACTTCAATGACTGTGGGTCGCCATAAGTTGAAAAAAACTATTAAAACACGTAATAGAAAAGGCTCTGGTTTAGTAAATAAATTAATTAGCAAACTACCTTTCGAAGTTCATATACCAGGATATAATTATTGTGGTCCCGGCACCAACTTGGAAAAAAGATTAACTAGAGGTGACGTTGGTATAAATCCATTGGATTCCGCTTGCAAAGAACATGATATATGTTACTCTCAGACTGAAGATTTATCAAAAAGACACATATCTGACCAAATATTAGAAAAAAAAGCCTGAGATAGGGTAAAAGCTAAAGATTCTTCTATTGGTGAAAAAATTGCAGCTTTAAGTGTTGCAGGAATAATGAAGGGTAAAAGAAAGTTCGGTTTGGGATTAAAAAATACAAAAGGGGGTAAACTTAAATTGAGAAAAAAACGTATCATTCGAACACCCAAAAAAATTGGAGGATTTCTACCTCTTTTGTTTCCCATTCTTGGCGCCCTGGGTGCACTAGGTGGAGGCGCGGCAGGAATTGCTAAGGCAGTAAATGATGCTAAAGCAGCTAAACAGCAACTAGAAGAAATACATAGACATAATATTGCAATGGAAAATGCTTCTAAAGAAGGGAAAGGATTATATATTAGACCATATAAAGGAAAGGGACTATTTATTAGACCTTATAAAGGAGGATCCGTCAAAATGAAAGCAATCAGACAAAAAAAAAACTCAAAATAAGTTTTCCAAAAAGAGTACTTACGAACAATAATATTATTAAATATGTAAAGCTGTTAAAAATAACTGGCTTTAGAGGTGTTTTTATGCTCGATGAACTTAACTCGATGAAAATTAATCTGAAAGAATGTGGTATTGTAAATTTGGATAAAAAACAAAATAAAGGATCTCATTGGACTGCTTATATTAAAAATAACAAAAATGTAATATATTTTGATAGTTATGGAAATTTAAAACCACCTTTTGAACTTCTCAAATATTTTAATTCGAATGGCAAAGTGGATGTATTTTATACTTATGAAAATAAACAAAAATTTAATTCATATAACTGTGGTCAACTATCCCTAAAATTTTTGCAAAAAAAATATATAAACTCATTATTTATTGTAATATCTCATTCATAAATAAACTGCAATGTCTACCACAATTGCCATATCAGGAAACAGTTCTGTTTTGTCTGCTGATTTTAATCCGCCCATATATTTAGAGGATGAAAAACAATATTACCTGGGTTTAGCTGATTTTGAAACGTTTATGACTATCCCCAATATAAAAGAAGGATATAATAAATTTTATATAGATAAAAAAGTAATTGTTATTCCCGACGGAACTTATGACATTACAGATATAGAAACATACATAAGAGAAAGTATAGAAGATTTATTTCCGAATGAAAAAATTTTTTTTCTTTTAAAAGCAAATGTTAATACTCTAAAAACTTTTTTAATGTGTAGTAGAATAATTGATTTTACCAAGGAAGATTCGATAGGAAAAATGTTGGGTTTTAATAGCAGGATACTAGAAGCTATGAAAGAGGAAGAATCAGATAATGTTGCAAAAATAACTAAGGTGAATGCTATTTGTATTGACTGTAATATTTGTGTCGGTTCTTACAATAATGGTAAACCTGTTCATATTATTCACCAGTTTTATCCAACTGTAGCTCCAGGGTATAAAATAGTTGAATCTCCTTTGCCCATTTTGTATTTTCCAGTTAGCGTCAAAGCAATTAACAATATAACAGTTAAAATAGTTGATCAAGACGGAGAACTTATCAGTTTTAGAGGAGAAACTATAACAGTAAGGTTACATTTACAAACAAGTGAAATATAAAATGGTTGTTAGATATAATAGAGCCCTTGGGATGAGACTTGCCCCTACCACTATCAACAAAGTAGAAACTTATAAAAAGAAAAAGCCTAAACAACAGTTCAGTATCAAATCCAACACCAACAAGTTAAGACGAGATAATCGTAAATTTCTCACATCCTTGGGTTTCACTGTTTTAAAATAATGAACATATTAAACGTAAACGAAAAGCTTTATGTAGACAATTCCATCGTCAGTTCTGAGCTTCACACATATCAACCATATATTTCTTCAAAATTCGATTACAATGATGAAATAAGGATCCCAATTCAAGAACTCGATGCTTACACTCTACCATCAGATAGTTTACTTTATATCGAAGGAAAATTAACTAATACAGAAGGTAAATATATTGCTATTTATTAACAATGGTATAGCCTTTTTGTTCAGAGAAATCCGCTATGAACTAAACGGAATTACTATAGATTCAATAAGAAATGTTGGATTAGCATCAACCTTAAAAAGCTACCTTTCTCACAATACCAACGAAAGTTTAAAACTGGAAAATGCAGGTTGGTTTCCACATCGGAAAGAAGGTGATACAATTTTAGTTGATAATGATGGAAAATTCTCCGTATCCATACCACTAAAAATGCTTTTAGGATTTTTTGAAGATTACAGAAAAATTATTATGAATATGAAACAGGAATTGGTTCTTATTAGATCAACTGATGATTTAGATGGTGTTATTTTCAAAGAAGATCCGGCACACCTTGTTACTGCTCCTGACACTCCATTGGTTACTTTCGATAAAATTTATTGGAAAGTTCCTCACATTCTAGTTGATATGCCACAACAACTTGCTCTATCAAAAATATTAGAATCAAATAAAGATATATTGATAGGATTCAGGAGTTGGGAACTTGTTGAATATTCTTCTCTAACCGAAACAACCCGTCACACATGGCCGGTAAAAACAACTAGTAAACTAGAAGCTCCTCGTCATGTTGTGATTGGCTTTCAAGAAAACAGAAAAGGGAAAATTGTTAAAGATATGAGTAAATTTGACAATATTACCTTGTCAAATATTAGAGTATATTTAAATTCTGAAAGATATCCTTATCACGATTTGTACTTAAATTTCGAAGAAAACAAATTTTCTGCTTTATACGAAATGTTTGCCAACTTTAGACAGTCTTTCTATGGTGTTCCAAATGAACCCATTTTTAATCCTGAACAATTCAAAAACATTAGTCCTATTACACATATTGATTGCTCCCATCAAAAAGAAACAATTCAAACGGGATCCGTAGTAATGAGAATTGAATTTGAGACACACAATGCAATTAAAAAAGATACTTCTGCTTATTGTCTTATTTTACATGACAAATTATTTAGCTACAACCCTCTTACTAAAATTGTGAAACAATTATAAACTTTATCCCCACTATTTTCATATTTCGATTTAATTTAAAGAAATTTTCAAAAGCTTTTAGTTTTAATCATGACATCAAAACTACAACTACAAATTGAAAAATTTATTTTTAAAATTAATCAACTGAAAGAAGAAATTGCAAATTATTCAAGTAAAAAAAGTCTCATTAAAAAATTTGCTGCTTTGAAAATATGAGATTGGTTATAGATATTCAAGGATTCAAAGATGAAAAAAATAAATTTATACCGAAAGAGCTTGCAGCTTTTGATGGTTATGAAATGACTCATTACATTTTTAAAAAGCCTTTTCCAATGGAGTTTCTTTCACCTGATTGTCACAAGCAGGCGGTATGGTTAACGAAAAATTATCATTGTATACATTGGAATAATGGATTTACTCCATTACATCATTTCCCAAAAATAATTGAAACACTTACGAAGAAAGCAGATTTTGTTTTTGTAAAAGGAAGCGAAAAAAAGGATTTTATACAGAAATATTCTAAAAAGCATGTGATTGAAATAGATGAACAACCAGCGCTAAAGCTAATGGAACCAAAATGCTTCTATCATTCAAAATCACCTTGTATGTGTGCTTTGACAAATGTGTTATTTTTATATGACAATTGTTTTATGAATGAATAAAAATATAAAAAAAAACTTAATTACCTTTTTATTTTGCATTAACCAACCATGATTGAATACAATTAATATGATACCTTAAATCTAATTTTCTAAATTCATTTAAAAGTTCATACTCATTTTTATATTTTAAATAATCATTACAAAATTTAGCGGCTAATTTACATTGTTTCATTCGATCTATATTATTAACATATGCTGACAAATCTTGTGCTTCTGCGTCTTCTTCGCCTACAATTGATAAATATTGGAAGTATGCAGCAGATATAATAAACTCTTCATACATTTCAGTAACCATTTGCTCCATTGTAAATATTATTAAATTTATTCTTCCTTTTCAATTTCTTGAAGAATAGTATCCTCGTCAATAAATTGCTTCAAGTCTTTTAAATAGTAACCAAAGCCAATATCTTTTAGATCTTGAATAAGTTGAAAAAAATTTAATGTTTCAATGTATTTGTTGCAACAGAGGGCAGCCTTTACGAATTCCTCAGATTGATTACAATAAAAGTCTATCCACTCCGGACTACTTGCCATACAATATGAGAAATAGGTTTTTGAAAGATTACTAAATTTCTCCTCTAATAATTTAACTGCAATCAGCAACTCAGCCATTTCATTTATTTAACATAATATTTTAAATATGTAGGGGGACGTCTCTTGCGAATAGGATTAACTTTCTTTGATAATACCTGTTTTTTATCTTCGTATAATTGAAACCTCTTTTGGGTTGCAATAATAGCAGGTATAAATTGGCAATCTTCTCCTATAAATTCTATTAGGTGGCTTAATTCTCCTACAAAGTATGATTTCCCAAATGTATTGAAAAACGTAGTAAGGCTTATAATTCCTTCTAAATAATCATCACAACAGTCAATTGCTTCCAAATAATCTCGTTTCAGTGGATAAAACAGCTTGGTGTATTCATCTTTCGAAATCACTTCAAAGAAATTGAGATATTTAACTTTTAACTGTCTGATAGTTGTAGTTAATTTTTCGCGATTACACATAATTCACTTATTACTTGACACATTTTTTCTTTTTGTTTTATACAAAATTGGTGGAAAAATTCAAAAATAACTTTTTACGCAACTCGAGCACAGCTTAGTAAATGTGTCTCGGCATACTAAAATGATCATGATGCACCTATTTATAAGACTTAAGAATGCAAAATCAAATGTGGGAGAACAAAGAGAAAAAATTAAAAAATATGATGCGAATGAGAATAAAAGGGGAGGAAGTTAAGAATGAGGGACATGAGAGAGAGGAAGAGGAGGAGGAGGAGGCGCTCCCCTATTATAAGTACTAACGCACGATTTTACGCCTTACGAACTTATTTTTGGACACACCTCATCTAGACCACCCGAAATCCTATATAATAAAAAACGTCTTATTTCCAAATATATGCAAGATCTAAACAATCGCATGCAATACCTTTATAAAATAGCCCGAGTCAGAACATGTCAACAAAAAGAAAAAGCCAAAGAGCGCTTCGACCAAAATGTTTCTGCTCACCCCTATGAATATAATGTAGGAGATAAGGTATACATTAAAGAATCATAAATCAAGGACAAAAGCCAAAATAAATTTAACGGTCCATTCGAAATAATCGAAATTTTACAAAATTCAGCAATTCTGATAAACCCCCAATCTAAACAAAAATCTAAAATAAATTTTGACAGACTAAAACCATACTATGAGTAATTTTTCTCTTCTAGGTTCTTGCCACTTTCAACAGCCACTCAGTCCCAATAGACTCTAACACCAATAAACAACACCTTAGGAATTTTCTTCCATGAAGAAGCGACCGTAAAAATCTCAAATGATAAATGGACCCGCCTTGTTTACAAAGACCTCGGACCAATCAAAGAAACAATTAGTAATAATGACAAAATATTAGAAAGCTTATTAAACACTATAGACGAAGACGTACCGCGAATGAAAGCCTTTAAGCCGCAAGTTCAAACTCATGTTAGTCTCCTTAAACAAATATCAAACGCCGTTAACCAAAAGTACACTGAAATAATGGCCGACACTAAAAAGTACATTTTTACTGAAAAACGTGGTATTTTTAATGGTATTGGAACAATTTGGAAATCAATAACTGGTAATCTTGACGCCTCCGATGGTGAATATTTCAATGAGTGCATCGAAAAGTTAACCCACGATGAATACCAAATAGAAAATCTTTTGAAAAATCAAATATCTTTAACTACCTCTGTTATCAAAAGCTTTAACGAAACTATTCAAAAACTTCAAATTGACGAGGAAACCTTTAAAAATTTTGCACAGTTCAATCATCACTCCATATGATTTAGTAGACTCATTATAGCATATATCGCAGTCATTACAGAAGAATAATCTTCCCTTGCCGATATATTATTCAAACGTAGCTCAATATCTCGACATAATAGAATTAAAGGCATATCAATTAGATACTAGAATAATTTTTGTACTAGAAATACCTTTAGTCGAACCTGAAAAATACACTCTCTATCACTTATATCCTATACCGATTCTGGAGAATCGAACAGGTCTTCATCACATTTTGTCAATAACTAATAAACTAATTGCGCGAAATGATGATTCTTTACTTTATACAACCATCCGCAATATGTCCTGCCAACCACTAGGCAACCGTATGTTCATCTGTTCAAACATCCTGCCATACCCAATTGATACTGATGCAGTCTGCGAGGCTCAGCTTCTGAAGAGACTTGATCATCTACCCAGAACATGCCAAGTTTCAGTCATGCTTGCCAAAGACTATAACATTCAAGAAATCAGCCAGAATTTAGATTTGATAGCTGTTGCAGACCCTCTGCCCGTCACAATAAAATGTGGATCCAGAGATATAGAGACTCAGATCATCAACACAAATACTTTGATGAAACTTCAACCCGAGTGTAGTGCCTTCGTCGGGAGTACAAGAGTTCGTGCCCAGAAATTAGTTGATGTTGACGACAACGTAACCTACAATTACCACCCAGTTAACATCCCTTTTGACTGCTGTAACCATATGCCAGAGAATATTCACTTACCAGATTTGAAGCCTGTGAAGCTAAACAAAATAGATGTAGAGGACCTGAACATCGCCCAGCACAAGCTAAATCAGTATGCCGATCAGCTGGATCAATTGGTAAATCAACCGTTCGTGAAAAAACACATAAGTTGGTTCACGATCCTTACAATAACACTCATTATCGCACTGAATGCCTTATACATCTTTTGCAAATGTCGAAGACGAACACGTAACATCAAGATTGGAGTAGCCACTAACAACGATGACAATCCACCCTCTCCACCTAAAAGAGGATCTAACGTGATACAATGGAGAAGAATAATTCCCAGAAGGAGACCGAGCATCCGCCTTGGCGACCCGATTGAAGAAAGTGAAGAGATTGAACTCAACCTCAATAAGCAGAGGACCTGAAAGTTGTCACCACGCGTCAACTTTCATCTTAATGGGGGAGTTGTTATATCCTTTCTCACTAGCAATGTCACCTTCAAGTACGATGCCCTTGGTTCCCACCGTATCAGACGCCTCGTCAGCAGAATCTGCCAAGCAAGCAAGTTCCCACTGACGCAGCATTCGTCTTTCATATAAATATTGTAAATTGTAAATAAAATCATGATTCGTTTTTAAGCTTCTATACTGTTAGTTTAATTTTTGATTTTGTAAATAAAAATATTTTTTTAAAAGTGAATTTTACGTCGAGAGATATAACATATATATATATATATATATATATATATATATATATATATATATATATATATGCAAATAGTACTTATACAACTCCGCCTCCGATTATTCGCGTTTCACTCCAATTTCTAAAGGAAAGACGTTTTGCCTGCTTCTCACCGCTTTTCACTAGGTGGTGTTTGTGTCTTATATATTTTTATACACCTAATGTGTATGGGTGTACTCCACCTCCGTAGGTTTTGATGCCTTGTTGGTCTCCAAACTTTACTGATATGTGACAACAACTCGAGGCGAAATATTCTTGTTGCCTATAACATATACATACCTCATTGCTAAAAAATATTAATTTTCTGGTAGCCGCAGAGTTGAATAATAATGTATTTTGATGTCTATGGCTATTTTTTACAGAAACTAATCGCCAACGATAATGAAGTTATTATTGTAATCTAATGTGGCAAGATTAATCTAATTAACTAAAATTACTAAAATTCTAAAAAGTGTAAGTTAAAAATACAACCCCCGTAAAACAGCGAAAATGTAAACAAACTAAATGGTACAAAATAAAATGTACTATAGGGAATAAAATATAAAACATCGCCGAAATATGAAAAGATAGGAGAAAAGAAGAAAAATTAACATAATGTGAGGTAATAATTAAAAGATTAAAAGAGGAAACTTAGAAAAACTGAGCCCTTTTTTTACAGAAATCAGTTATAGAAAAGAGAGACAAAAAATATAAACAGACTGAAGAAAAAGAAAGCATTAAAGAGTATAAGAAAGAAAATAAGAAAAATGATATAGAAATAATAAATAATAGAAGTAGAAAAAGAAAAAAAAACTATAAACGACAGCTTAGTTGGGATTGTTAGAGGAGACATAAATAATAGGTAAAGTAAATAATAGCATCACAAATAAAATGCAGAAAAAATCTAAAATCAAAGAAAATGAGAAACAAACCAGAAAAATATAAAGAATGAATGAAGAATAAAAAAAATAATGCTATAACTACTGACTGACTGAAATTAAAATTCCTTTAATTAAATTCCTTTAATTAAAAGGAATTTTAATTTCAGTCAGTCAGTAGTTTTAAGTATGTATATACTGTATTGTCACATATATGTAGAACAAATTTTAAGTGTATATGACCCATTTGTGAATGGATTAAAAAAATGTACCTTCTTAGTTTTAGTGACCTATATTAGAATCCACTGATGAAGGCATGTTGCCGAAACGTTTGGAAAAAAAAAACAAATTAAAATGATTTCCGAAGAATAAACAAGTTTTATTTTTCAAAAAGATAATTCAGACCAAAAAGCCAAGAAAATCTCCTAAGAATATAAATCAATTGGTCCAGAAACTCCATATAAAAATATATATATATATATATATATATATATATATATATATATATATATATATATACACGTACATACATATTATACATATTAGTCAAAAAAATCTCTTGCGAAAACAACTACTGCAAAGGAATTTCGGCCAACCGCCGACACGAGTTTCTGACTTCTGTCTTATGTATGGTAAAAATTAATTGAAAGACGAGTACACTAGCGCCAACAGAAAACAAAAACAAACAAGAGCCACCAACATGAACTTGCAGCTAATATTTTTGAGTTCATCCGACATGATAAGCCACGCTACTACTGGCTTTTAAAGAATGATTCTTTGTGTCTGTCAGAAAAGTTGTCAATTTTCTATTGACTTGCCTATTATACAGGGGGTTTAAATGATTGCTTCGAAATTGGTCAAATTTATCTAAAGAATTCTAGATTATTCCATCGACGTTTTTTATTTTTGGTATCTCTTTTTATTTACTGGTATCATACCTCAAAACGTTTTGGCGATTTTGAAGAAGATTTCCCTGAAAGATAACCGACTTTTAGCAAAGTGCTGAATTTAAACGCCTTGTCTTTGCATATGAAGTTTCTGAAGTGTAATTTCTAAGACAGTTCATTAAAAAATTAACTTCTAATTTAAATATTTTCAATTTACTCTACAGAGTGTTCCAGAAATGAGATATCTCTAAAATATTTTAATTGGAATAATCTGTTTGAACTGGTTATTTCAGTATATTCAACCCAGTATTTTTATTTCTAGAAACACTAGAGCATACGTCAAGACGTTTTGACGATTTTGAAGTTTTAAGCTTTTTCTTAAACGAAAATGTACTTTTAACAAAGTTGTAAATTTTAACGCCTTATTTGCATCTACCACTTCTGGGATGTAATTTTTAAAACAGTGCGTCATAAAATCAAAATCAAACTGATACATATTTTTTTACTACACAGGGTCTCTCAAAAATGATATAATACCTCTGAATTTTTTTTCTGACATATCCTATACGATACAAGTTATCACGACTTATTTAACCAAGAACTTTTATTTTACGGTACCTCTTTTAATTCGCTACGTTCATATCTCCAGACATTTCAGCCATTTCAAGTTTTGTGGTTTATCTGACATGATAACCTAATTTCATTAAAATGGTAAATTTACTTTATCTTAACTGATCATCTGAGATTACAAAATCAAATTCTGCTTTTATTTCGTTTTATATGCAGGGTGGCCCAACAAAGATATATTTCCGAATTGTTTTTAATGGAGCATACTGTATGTTCCCAACTTATTAAATCCTACAACAAATTCTAAGCATATTTTATATAACATATCCTATACCCAAGTTCATATATCATTGTCGCAGGATGTAGGACGCAGGCAAGGGGTTTAAACGTAAATCTTAATATTGCATGAGCACAAAAACTTCTTGATTTGAGATAATTTTTGGCAATATTTTGAATCCGTGAGGGGAATAATAAGATTTTATTCTCTTTTAATGAAGACAAATTTTACAGCTTAAGTTTTATAGATTTTTTTAAATTTTTGAGGCTTTAAACTTAAAAACAAGAAACACATTTTACTAAAAGCAACTTTTAAAGTAATCGTTTTATTAAAACGTTAAAAGAATAATAATATCATTCTCAGCAGTTGTGGGCTCGAAGTCAAGCGGCTGGTCAAATGTTAAAGAGATCTCAAACTCAAACTCATAATTCTTTATTTTCTAGAAAGGGCTTTCACTGGCAAAGCTAAAGGAAAAAAATATTTTGCAATAGTAAACTTAAAAAGCATATCATAAAAATAGTACAAAAAAACCTAAGGAAAAGGTGTTTATAAGTGAAAAATAGTCTGGCTATATTTTAACAAAGAACAACATAAGGTTTCTAGTGATATTTTAAATAATAGACAAGACTAAAAGTAAAAAACTAAGAAAAATAATATATATATATATATATATATATATATATATATATATATATATATATATATATATATATATATATATATATATATTTATATATATATATATATATATATATATATATATACATATATATAAATGTGAGTACACAAAATACACATTATAGACAATACACTCTAAAAATTAAAAAAAAAAACAAAAGGAAATACAGTTAAAACATATCGAAAGATCAGCTAAATGTATAAAGGGACCAAAGCTGAATTAAAATTTAATTAAGACAGAAAATAGTATAACATTTTAGGCTTTGTGAAGGCCAAAAAAACGTAAAAATATATAATAGCAGAATTATTACGGCTTATTCAACCAAGGTAGGTATAGGTAGACTAAGAAGCCTTTTTACAGTTTGCAGTCGAATCTAAACTTGTTTATTATTATAGATGAATCTTATCGTGTTCCATAAGAATTTCTGAGCTGTATAGTCTATTATAGATTTTAGCAACATCAAATCCAATTTCCATATGAAATTTTCTGCCACTGTTCACTAAAGTCTTTACTAAACTAAAAAAAATATATATTAAAAAAATAAAGCCGGCTTTAAAAAATGCACTAAAAAGTGAACAATAATATTTTATTTCATCTGGAAAATTTTACTTTGTAAACTCGACACCAGACTTATTCTTAATTACTCAAAAACAAAAATATATTTACGTATTGAGTGTGTTGTTGTCTAATATTCCGAGTATAATGTCTTACAGTCTTTATTAGTTTGGCGCCGACTTCACAGTGTAAAATTTTCCAGGTGAAGTAACATATTTTTTCACTTTCTAGTGCATTTTTTAGAAGTCGGTTTTATTTTGGTCAAACCATCGCGGAGTAATCGATGTACATATGTAAAAAATACATAGGATCAAATTGATAACCTCCTCTTTTTTTAAAGTCGGTTAAAAAGAGTCAATTGATCCGACTTCCAAAATTAGAACGCGCGGATCACAAATCACTTTAAACCTTTACGAATTAAAACCCAGCGCCTTCGCTAAGTGCCGCCTTGTCGTTCGAATCACGACCGCAGGCAGAGATGAAGACGATGCGAGGAAACTCTCGAGTCGGGCAGATACCCGATCGCAGTTCAGTCAGGATTCGCGTCAGATTTACGGAAATTTACCTGGATCGACTGATTTGAGATTGGGTAACATCGTTAATCGGCGCCGTGGTGTGTTAGGAGTTATATTAGTGGCATATAAGAATGAGTAATATATTGTTTTTAATGATATTTATTGATAAAGTGATAACATATATTATAATTTTCTTTATATTTAAAAATTAACGTCTAAAACATAAAAATATCAGTTCTGAAGTTTTTTAACTTCTTAACCTATTTCTTTTTTTCAGTAATAATTTCTCCACTTTTGCTAAAAATCCTTTCGCATTGCACTGATGTGGGCATAAAAAACGGTTTTTTTTTTACCAATTCATAACAAATAAAGAGCCTGTCGATGAGAGCTTCATTTTTCAGCTTCAACTGTAGCTGATGTAGATAAAAAAAAAAAAACGTTTTCCATAAAACGGAGTTGCCAATGGTAATGCTGCCAGGAGTGTTAGGTCTTTCGTGTGCCTGAGTAGGAATTTCTTTTTGTTTCTCATCTCTTATATTTTTAATTTTGGCTTTAAGATTTTGTTTTGAATCTCGGATCTAATAGAATGGCTTGTTAAATGACCTCGTTCTTTTCGTAAATGTTTCGAACGTGTAGCGATTTAATAAAACAAAACGTCCACCAGTAGTTGCCATGCTTCTAAAACAAAATAAGAATATTTTTGAGATAGTTGTATTTTGTTCTGAACTGATTTCGCTCGGGATATCGTCGAAAACTTTAAGTATAGTAATCACTATTGAATCTATCGTTATCACTATATAAGACTGGGCCTAATAAATATGTTATCTCTGTAAATGGAAATACCTAAAGTAAGTAATACATATATGTGCAGTGTGTTCAAAAAGTCCCGAACCCCGCCCTCAATATCTCGAAAATGCCGGTTTAATCAAAAAATGTTTCAAATAAAGTTGATAAATCACTTTTATGTCTATGTTAAAAAAATAGCTTTAAATATATAAGTTGCATCAAAAAGATGGTAGAGACAAAAGCTACATTTTTTAAAATGGGATAATATACTTCTTTTTCTAATTCTACACAAAATTAAAGCCTAACTTCATGTAACATGTGCTAAACCACTAATTTAAAAGATATAACATCATTGTTATTATCACAACAAATACCTGTAAATAAAAAATACTCAATTTAAGATTCTTTAAAAATTAAACTTAACTAAACTGCATTTATCATATTTTCAAGCATATCCGGAGCTATAAGTTGACATTCCGTCCTATTCTGTCTTTTAATATATCAATATTGTCTGGTTTTTTACATAAACTTTATTTTCCAAGTACCCCTAGAGAAAGTAATCAGCCAGGACTTCTGGCTGGCTATTCAATTTCATCTCTTCTGCCGATCCACCGATTAGGAAAAGTAATTTTGTAATATCTGCAGATATTTATCCGAATTTAAATTGGCATAATAAAAAAGAATTTGGATCTTCTACAAAATACTGCAATATTTCTAAACTCTTTTCTTCGCTGCTGACCGTTTTTCGCCTCCCTGATTGTTGAAGATTTTTGCAGTTTCTTGTTTGATGGAATCAAGATGTTGGTGTTTCCTTAAAGTGACAAAAAGATATAAAAGGTGGATGATACTAAATAATATTTACATAACACTATTCTGAATCATTATATCTTTTAAACTAGTGAGTTTAGGTATAGCACGTTACATGAAACTGGGGTATAAATTCAAATTCAAATTCAAATTCATTTTATTAGTTCCTAAGATCACAAATATGATATAGAACAGGTCAATATTTTAAAAATATCTAAATACTAATTTAAAATCAAGAACACATTTAACATTGAACAAATATAAAGTAAAATTATTTAAAACCTAACACACACTAAAATTTTGACAAACAGTTTACATATATATAATTTTGTGTAGAAATAGAAAATACATATATTGGTCAGATGCTGGTTTCATATTAAGTAGGACTATTCTTAAACATAATAAGTTTTATTCCTTTATTATATTAATTACATTAGTTCAAGAATTATTTGAAGATGATTTTTATCACCAAATGGAATTGTGTGAAATTATGATGAAAGGGAAGAAAATCCAAAAAATTTTAATAACATCATTTTCTTCAACAAATCTCCTTTTTGGGCTGATGAAAACCCTCAATGGATGCGTGAGACACACGCAATATCCTGAAAAAATCAATGTTTGGGCAGGTATAATTCATAATGAAATAATAGGTCCTTTTTTATTGATTTAAATTCGGAGAAATATCTGCTGATGTTACAAAATGAAATATTACCTGACATTACAGTAAGAAGACGTGCCAATAGTCAGTTGACATGGTTCCAGTAAGACCTCTGTACATTTTGGCTTAAACATAAGAAGATATTTGGACACTATTTTTCCAAATCGGTGGATCATTAGAAGGGGTGCTAGCCAGAAGTCTTCACGTCCCTTGATTGCTTTCTCTGGGGATATTTGAAAAATAAAGTTTATGTAACAAAATCAGACAATATTGATATATTGAAAGACAAAATTAGAACAGAATGTAAACTGTAATCCCGGATATGTTTCAAAATGTAACAAATGCAGTTTATTATAATTTGGGACATTGTCAAACCGTTCAAGGGGATCATTTTTCAAATTAAATTAAACAAGTTTAGTTAAGTTTAATTGTTGAAGTATTTTACATTTAGTATTTGTTATTTACAGGTTTTGGTTGTGTTAACAAAAATTATGCTATATCTTTTAAACTAGTGAATTTAGGTATAACACATTTTACATAAACTTAGGATATAATTTTTTGTAGAATTAGAAAATACATCAAGAAGTATCTTATCCCGTTAAAAAAAATGTAACTTTTGTCTCTACCATCTTTGTGATGCACCTTGTATATTACAAACTATTTTTTTTCACATAGATATAAAAGTGATCTATAAACTTTTTTTGGATTAAACGGTACATTTTTGAGATATTGCCGGGACTTTTTGAACACTGTATGTCTAGTAAGATTTCCAGTCGAGCTCTTAGATATAGAAATCAAAGCAGAACAGTGATTGCTCTGATTGCATTTTGCTTTCTCTTTATTATCTTCAACAATTTGAAAACTATTCTATACTTCATATGTTTCTCTTTAACTCCATTTTAACTAAAACTTGACAACTTTAAAATTAACCAAAATCGTATTTAAAGATATACGACCGTCATCCGCAAAATTATTACTCATCATGGGAATCCCAAAAACAAGCTCACTCTGAATTCCTATCGTGCCGTTTCGTTCTCTTTAATCGGTCATTCCAATTAGCACTTTCGGTTAGGTAAATAGTTTAAATCATAGTCAATAAGTTTTAACACAAATTTTCTAAAAATTCGAAGTGACCGGAGAATCGGCTTAGAGATTCGGATATTTATATTATATTATACTGCAAACATTTTTAATATTTATTTATTTTCAGGAATATTTTGTGTCGTTTCTGGCTATCCATTCGATACAGTGAAAGTTCGCCAACAAACTTTTTCAACGTCACTGTTAATAGCGGTGAGAGAAACTTACAAGTACGAGGGAGTATTAGGGTTTTTTAAAGGAATGTCTTCACCTCTTATAATGTATGGACCAAGTAATTCTATATTTTTTGGATGTACCAGTGCCTGTATGAAGATATTAAATGGAACTAATGCTACAACTCTAAGTTCTATTCAGCAGAAACCTAAATATTTTACAGATTATTTTCTTTCGGGTAAATACATTTTTACTATAACTAAACTTTCTATACATAAATGTTGTTTTTTACAAATTTTAGGCTACGCATTTTCAACCAATGTCGGGGACACATTCCGGACATTCAGAACGAAAAAACTTAAAAGAAAAACTAGAGTATCATAAACATAGACGTAAATATGATATAAATATCTTTATATCATGTCACCGAACATCAACAACGACAAGAAGGATCACTCGCTCCGCCCCAAATGTTGCTTTTCTTGCTCGCTCATCGATGCTACTATTTCACAGCAGAATTTACTGAATCTCAGCTCTTGTTCGGCGAAACGCATATACAGGCTGTAATATGTATGGCCCGAGAGCATTAACAGTCTGATATACCGGGGTGTTTTGATAGTAACCGATCGGTGACGGGTAGCATAACCAGTAAGAGTCCACTCGGATTGGTTATACTTTTCTTAGCGTGCTTTCCTTGCTACTTTTATAGAACCAAAGATATTCAATAAAAGCAAACTGGAAGATGTTCTTTGTACTATTTTAGACGAAATATTGGTTGGTTCTTGTTTTGTTTTTATTAGTTTATTTTAAACTAATATAAATAATGATATTGTTAGCAATATAAAATGCAGGCATATTAAAGTGGAAAGCCGTTTAAGGCAAATGATGCCTTTATAGTTTATCCATACCCTTGCTTCCAAAGCTGAATTGTAATAAATTCCGGTAATTCTGATAAAAATAAAGTATTTTTAATTGTTTTCTATATTCGGGAAGCACCCGCTTTCGATTAAAAACATTAAACTATGCTATTTTTTTAAATTATAACATTAAGAAAGAAAATACATGCATAAAACAATACAGAAAAATACGTTTAATTTGATGTTATGCCTGAGCAATTGCGAGATTCTATATTTACGAACATTTTAGTCATTTAATAGATCTATTACTATTTTTTTTGAGTAATTAATAATAATCTAAAAAACCAAAACTGAGGAAAACCTATATTTTTAATTTAATAATTAATTATATCTATAATTTTTAATTTTAATAGCGAATTTGGCCAATTTGAAGATTATTTTGTTCTTCTTTTAGTATTAAAATGTCTAAGAGTTCTTAAATTTAAATTACACCCTAATAGTGTTTTTACTTATTTCCTTACAACTATAATGCTTTGATAATGCTTCCTTTTTTGGATAAATAATATTTATTTTGCACCCAATCCACACTTACTGCCTTTGCTGCTGCTTAAATCCGAACCCGTATGCTATTTACCGAATTTTATCATTTCTGCGAGGTGAGTTGAAAACACAGTATTTTGTGTTGTGTGCAAATTGCGTAAATTAAAAATGCCGACGATGTGTAGCGTAGTGCAGCAGTAAACAAGAATTGAATAGATCATTTTTTCGATTTCCCAAAGAGAAATCTAGGTAAGATAGTTTACATCTACCTGGTTTAGTAACTTATATTATACTGGAAAATTTGGTTTCTATAAAATTTAAAAATTGTATTGTAATCAATTTGATTGATTGTTTTATTTTTAGTACAATAATGGTTTCTAAGGCTCTGACTAAGAATGCTGATTCAATTTATTTGGACGGAGTTTTGCCTTTAAGTTACTCATTATGAAAGTTTAATTTGTAACATTACTTTTCAATAATTCTCTTTAATTTTGAACAAAATAGTAATTACCTAAAACCAAAAAATGACACATAAACAGTTGCATTTTTGACCCCTTCGAAGCTCGAACTCTTAACTCAAAATGTTTTTTAGTAAAATTGTAATTATACAACTGTTTTTAAGTGCGTTTAGATTATCTGTTGCGTTTAGATTTATGAAGAAAATGTATTTTTTGGCTTTTTCGCAACTATATGAAAATATTTAACGTTAAATTGATTAAAGCAAATATTTAGTTTAATAAAATTACATACCTCAACCTGTAGACTAGTCTGCCTACGGAATGTTTATTAATTTTATTATTTATTTTTATTATTTTTTTAAATTTTATTACCGCAACCAAGAATATGCAATGTCCAGACAGCTTTACGGTGTGGTCATTTTAATGTTGCTTACTAAACTATAAAAATAATATTAAAGTAATATGTACAATGTATTTTATTAGGACATACTCTCTTAACTTTTATACTTTGGCGAATACGAATAGATATATATATATATATATATATATATATATATATATATATATTTTCCTACGACCACTTATAAAAGAGACAAATATCACACTGTTAACTGGGCTAGAATGTGCTATATATCACACGGGTGACGAAAAGTAATTTTTTGAGCGTTTGTTGAAAAGCATGGCCATCATGTATCAAAGTCATACTGTTGACGTAACGGGTAGAGTTTTTTAAAACGAAGGTTGAAACAATTTTTTCAACACCATTGTTAAAAAATATAAAAAATAGTAGTTCTACTAAAAATTTTAAGTGGTTGTATTTCGAAGGATTTATACCTTCTCGTTTGAAAACTCCCGTTTCCAACACTTGTTATGTATTATACTATTACTATGCATGAGTACACTTTATTTGCTAAAAGGTGGCATTTTTTAAAGATTGTTTTTTAAACATTTTATACATGTTTTATAATTTAGGAAAAAGAAATATTTTAGAAAAATATTTTCTAAAACAGTTATTTTAGCCTTTCAAATGCTGTTACAGATTATTCTGAATAATTAGTCTTATTTCAACAAAAAAAATCCAGTTGAACAGTTTAATAAATATTTAAATCTTATCTGATCTCTAGAGTTCATTTGTATTAGCCCCCGTATCAGTCGCTCAGGAAGTAACGTGTACGTAGCCCTACAAAATTCCTCTGTATATATTAGAAGACGGCGGTCGACTGCTTGTCGCGTGGAATGTGGCGGCTCGGCTTTACAGGCTCGGTTTCAAAGTACCGACGTCAAGTGACCCTTCTTGTCTTGTTTATGTTCGGTGATCATGTTTACGTCCTTCCATAGTCGATTGGGACGGTGTTGACCTGAGTCTATCTGACCACAGATCACTAATAGCCTTGCCAACATTTATAACGTATATTTCCGTAGTTGAGCGACCGAAATTCCTTAGAAATCCACGGTAGAATTGCGGAAAATAATAAATCTGGTACCTTCCCAAAACGATGCGAATGGCAATTTTTTTTCCTTATAGTATCGTTTATGTGTAAAATACTTTTTAAAAGTACACGCTATCTTCAGAATTCAACAAATATAACAAAACATAACCTCAATTCAACATTTGCCTCACCATTAAAGATACATACTTACCAAATGTTTTTCATTTATTAAAATTGTGATTTAACAGATCGGTGATCAATAATCTAATTAAAGCCAATAACGATTTGTCAAATACAATTTGAATTTGGCGTGAATGAGATACAACTTCTGACGTCTTATGAAACAAGAGGGGCGTGAAAAAAACCTTTCAATTGGTCAGAACTTTTTGAGGCATCGGGCATCGCATGATTTGGATTGCTTAATTAGGAATTAATTATTGTATTAGATTAAGCCGGAAGCAAGATCTAAAAGGGATATAATTATGAGCGGGTCCAACGACTTCCCCAACAGTGAAGCTTACGCTGGCCGAAACAAGTTCTGATCACCGTTTCCTCATGTCAAGACTAAGAGATCCTACCATTTTAAAGGCCTTCAAGTTATATCTCGCTTTTGTACATTATCAACCTGCTTCAATTCACTTTGAAGGATTTACAAATACCAGCATCAGGCGGTTTTTGGCTTCTGAATGCATTGCTATAGATGATAAAACCCTGCATAAAATTTACTACGACTTTTATGATGCATATGGATTCAGTACAGTAGAAGTGGAAGCCGATCTCGCTGCCTACAGATCCTATGTAACTTCGGACAGAACGATCCATCTTTAAATGTATTTGAGAATGCCACAAACACTATATTTCCAGCAATTCCCCCGAAAAAAATTTTTAGATAACTTGACGTGTCCTGAGGAACTAGATTCCTCAAAACTTCCTGTAATTACGGGTCCTAGTAGGACGAGTTGTACCTATTTCTAGAAGATTTGGAGTTTCCCCAACTTGTTGCAAGTACTGAGCACTGGCTGAATCTAAACGAACCCTTTCATGTGGAGACATATTCCACAAGAGCTAGATATGATAGAAATAACTCAGCTCATGGAGGAACACTGATTCTTTCTCTAAATGGGGATTTCGTCTCGGTAACTAAATATGACCATTTGTTGGCTGATAACTTTTTTGAATTTTCTATAGTACATATATACTCAAAACCTTGATCTCTATGTAATCTGTATTTATAGATCACCAAATTCTGATGTACAATCTTTCTTTAATTACCTGCTAAATTTGCTAGATAGTCTACCAGTAAAAGGCAGACAAATTTTATGGAACTTTAATATTGACTATGCCACTGTTTGTGCCACCCAGAAATATTTCCTTTCTATATTTGACTCTTTCCGTCTTGCATTGCATGTATCGTCTCCAACTATAATTTCAAAATACTCTTCTTCTATCATTGATTACGTGGCGTCTGATTTTTCTCCATCAGAGGTTCAATCTCAGGTTTGTGGCACAGGTCTTTCCGATCACGAAGCAATATTTTCCAAATTTAGTGTTCCTTTTAGGCCTTTACAGAGACCTCGCCATAGGGGCAGAATTTTCTTGGCCGCTAATTTCTCAATATTTCATAATATTTCCTTAAACACACGGAATTTTGAATTTGAAAATGTTAATTAAAATTTAAGAGCTTTCTTAAATAAAATTTTAAGTACTTTTAATAAGTCCTTCCCGCTTAAGACTATCAAAGCTAAGCGACATAAACCGTGTACCACGAAAGGACTACGCATTTCTGCTAAAAATATGTGTTCTTTCTTATACATAAAAAAATTCACCGACTCAATTCTTATTCTTAACAATATTAGAGATAAGAAGGAGGATCTATATTAAACTAATCAAGTCAGCAAAAAAATATACTATCAAAAACGTCTAACAAAGTCTAAAAACGTTTCAAAGGAAACCTGGTCCATTATCAGTGACCTCAGAAATCAAACCCAACTCAGATCTTGCCAAGGCCAAATGACCTAAATGATTATTTTATTAATGTAAACAAAAATGTTACCTCAGGTATCTCGCCAAGTTTGGATCCTTTTTCGTTTTTCCCTCTATCGAAAAATGTCGCTGATGGCTTTTTCTTAAGCCCTGTTAACAGCATGGAACTATTGAAAGAAATGAATAACATCACAAGCAAATCTTCGTATAGCACTGATGGCCTATCAATTAAAATATTCCTGAACCTGCCGCTCCCAGTCATAGAGGCCCTTACAGTACTAATAAATGAATCCTTTATAAAAGGTATATCCCCTGAGTGCCTTAAAACAGCTATAATTATTCCTCTTCATAAAGAGGGCGAACAAACTAACTCTTGCAATTATCGCCCAATTGCTCTACAACCAGTGCTATCAAAAATCATTGAAAGATTACTGAAGAATTGTCTTATGCCATTTCTCCTTAAACCTCAGATAATATCGCCGGTTCAGTTCGGATTTTTACCCAACAAGTGCACAAGTGACGTAATGTTCTCGTTGCTTAGCGACGTATACTTATCCCTCAATAACAATCACCCCACCGCATCAGTTTTTTGTTACTATGCAAAAGCCTTTGACTGTGTTAGTCAAGAAATTTTGATAAGCAAGCTAAATTTTTATGGAATCCGTGGTATTTTTTAAATTGGTTTAAATCTTACCTCGGGAATAGACCACAATTTGTAAGGGCAAATAGTTCTGATTCTGATTGTAAATTGATTACAAGTGGAGTCCCTCAAGGTTCGGTCTTGGGTCCTATTTTTTTTTGTTACACATTAATGATATCACCAACCTAAAAATTAATATAAAAATTTCTCTCTTTGCTGACGACACAAGCATAACATGGAGTGACTTTGATACAACGTTTTAACATGCTAATATTTCCAACGACCTTGTTATGATTAATGATTGGTCCGATTCCAATCTGCTTTGCTTCAATGTAGATAAAACGGTGGCCTTATCTTATAACGGGACTTTACAACCACTTCAGCTACTTAACAGCAATATTAAATACGTTGAATCGGTTAAATTCCTGGTTTTGAATATAAATAACAACCTAAAATGTTCTAAGCATATTGACACCTTAACTAAAAAACTTTATACCTATTTTTTGCAATTCGATTAATTTCAAAAGAACTGGACGTGTTTTCTACCAGACTCACTTATTTCTCTCTATTCGAATCCCATCTCCGCTATGGCCTTCCCTTTTGGGGCTGCTGTACCACCAAGTAATTTCTTAGTATTTTTAGGCTTCAAAAGAGAGCAATTCACTATTTGGTCTAAATAATAGAGCTCGGGATCTAGTGGGGATCTATTTTTATGTAACTGCCAATACAATTTCAAAAAACATGAAATATTAACAGTTCCTGCATTATTTATTTTAGAAATCATCTGTTTGATGAGAAAACATATAAACACTTTCCCTGAGAGGCCACGACACATACACCCTGCCAGAAATTCTAGGCATGACATATACCTTCCAATTCCTTCCACAGAATTAATAAAAAATTAATTATTTACAACACCATAAAACTTTACAATCGTCTGCAAACCAAAGCATACCTCATTAAAAGACCTTTTTACTGCGTTAATGATTTTTATAATGGATAAGTCTCATTAAAATGTTTTTTATTTGTTTGTTTACTTGAAGCTTTTTGGTGTCATGTTCCAGCTGCCAGCATAGAATTTAAATATTATTTTATAGGGGAATGAACTGTCTGTTAGTCCGGTAAAATTAATTATTTTGTTACGTATTTGATTAACGTTATACATTTTTTACTTTAATTACTATACTAGTTCAGTACACTTTTTGTTTAACTTCATGTATTTTGCTATAGATATAGGGTCGCCTAATTTTTATTTTCGTCACCTGGATTCATTAACCGCTTTACGGCAATGTTATGTCCTAACGAATGTTATATTTACAATTTATGTATTTGCATTGACCTATCGAAAAAAATTATTTTTTTTTCGATAGGCTTGTTTTTTTTTTCTCTTTTAAGGTAAATTCGCTTTGTCCATACAATTGTAACAATGTTCCTGCGGCAATAGAGCATACTCTTGTTTGTTTGTTTGAGCTGTCTCCGTTTTTGGGGTTACATTTATATACCAGTGTATTATGAATTCCTTTTCTTTTTAGTTACGACTTATTTTTGCATTATTGCTTTGGAATTGACTCTGCGGCATCCATGGGTGCTGTAAGCTTTTGTAAGCTGTAAATCCCCCGGGATCTAGTGGGGATCTATATTTATGTAAATCTGTTTCCGTTGTTATATATCTTAATAGTTCTTGGAAATAGAAAATAACTTTATTCTTAGCAATAAGTTAAGTGTATGGTAGGAGTGCAGGAGGAAAGAAGAGGGTTGTCTAAAAATATCGAGTTTTACCTATTTTTTGGAGTTTTTAGGGGCACGAACTTCAATTTTACAAATCATTTTATTTTTGATAATTTATATTGCTGATTTTTTATACATATGTGCAGATGGCTCTTATATATAAGATTAGTTATAGTGGTTCTACGTACAATGAACATTGATTCCGGGGAGATCTGACCAACTCAGATACATTTTTCAAAAAAAATTATGATAGCGCTTGGGTCATTGTCATTATCCTATAGCAATAATCACTTCCCGCGATAAATTTAGAATGTTTTAACATGTTGTTTTGAAATTTGGCACATATGTAAATACCCAAAAAAAGTAAATAGCTATCTCAACTAACTACTCAACACTGTCAACATATAATTTTTTAAAAAAAATCATAATAATCATTATTAACCCCTTAAAAATATCGAAAAACTACATACGCACACACTCGCGTGTTCTAGGGAGTGAAAAACGTTGAAAAAAATCTGTATTTTTGAAAAGTTTTGGGATCACAAATATCACAATATTACCTCATATACAGGGTGACACAGGAGACAGGTCGCAGCACTAGATTTACTCAAAAAAGAGTTCCAATCAACGTTTTTTGACTTCAGAGATAATGAAAATTACATCAATCTCTTTGCCCGACTATTCAATGTATCCATTGAAGACATGCCAGAAAATTGTCAGATGGAGCTTATCGATTTGCAGTGTAATTCGGAACTGAAAGACAAGTTCGGCATGGGTCTTCTTGATTTTTATTCTAAATATGTCGATCAAAACTCGTTTCCTAAAATTCGAAAACATGCCCAGAAAATTCTCTGCTTGGCAGCACATGTGTGCGAGCAGCTGATTTCTCGTATGAAGAATGTGAAGTCTAAAACAAGGCAGAGAGTTACAGACGCACATCTGGAAGGAAGTTTGCGGGTTGCTACTACAAAAATAAAACCAAATATCGACAGACTTGTCAAAAATCGCATTGATTGATTGAACTTTTTAACCACTAAAGATGATTACACTTTGAAATTATATATTTTTTATTTTATTGAGGTGGTGGTAAAGTGACTGGGACCATTGTGGCCCTTCGAACGATGTGAAATCGATTTTTGGCCCTTGCACTAAAAAAGGCTGAAGGCCCTTGCCATAAACCATATCAAAAGATGGTTTTGCGTTAATCCGGTTAAATATGAATGAATTCTAACATCTGAAGACTGGTTGCAGGGAGGTGTTGCATAGATTCCATCAAATGTCGTGCTTTTTGGGGTACCCAACGATGTACTTGTACCGTTTTACGGCTGGTGTTGATATTTCCAGCGGAAACTCCTCTGAAATACGCATGCTTGAGGCATCTACTGGTTCTATGGATGTGTTGACACTTTTCGATTGTATTTGTATTTGCTTACGAGACTGGATACTTCATTGGATATAGAAATCAAAGGCTTAGCAATCAGCTCAAAATTTCTCCAATTCAAATTTATTCTGTACATGAGCAGCTCTAATTTGTTTAAACTTTTTTCGATCGGCATCTGTAACCCCGATCAATTGACGTTTCCGATTAAGGTGATGTTATCATTATGTTATGTTATGTTATATGACGAGTATCACACAACTGTGAAATGATCATTCACTGATCTTACTCTGTGCATATATAGTTATCGAAACCCGTGCGATATCTTCCCGAATTTAAATCGCTATCTTTACCAATAACTAGAAATCCATACTTGCTATTCCAATATTTAGCACACATTTCTTGAAATTGTATTAAAGTACATCGGGTGATACATGATCAGAAAAAATTTGTCGTAAATTCATTTCGTCTTGTTTAAACATTATAAATAAATTGGCATTATCACGTAATAATTGTTTGGGGATTCGGGAGTAGGTTTGCGCTACGTGAAAACTATCCACATTTTTATGTCGTCCCGTACTGAAATATGATCGTATAACATCCTGTTTCTCACACATTACGTCATTAAGTATGAAAATAGAGTTTGGCTTGGCATAGGATGGTTCCACAATATTTGTTGTATCCCTGAAAGTGTTAAAAGCAAGACCAAAGCTCAATCCTAAAGGGTATGTAAACAAAGTAATCATAACATTCGTACTTTCACAATTAGAAATTTCTATCAGCAATCCACGAATCGATAATGGCGACAATGGTCCGTGCCGACTCTTCACATTCTTCCCTACATGGCCGGATCCAACCTGTTCATCAAGATTATCTATTTCTAGCTTCTGTTTCAGCTTTAAAATACCAATTTTTACAAAAACAAAAATATTTTACACTGAACACTCAGCTTTACTCTTCATTCAAGTGCGGTCCGTCAAACGAACTAGACGCGCTGAACATTCAAGTAAGATTGGATGTGACATAGTGAATTCATTAATTAGTAAGCTTCCGTTTGAGTTACATTTTCCCGGATACCAGTATTGTGGACCCGGCACTAAACTTACGGAGCGATTAGCGAGAGTTGATTTAGGAATTAACATATTAGATACAGGGTGTAAGAAACAAGATATAACTTATTCAAAAAAAAAGAAAATGTGGGCATGGAAATAATTAAATGCCCGTGGAGTTAAGCGAAAGATACGCACACGTAGAATTATGCCTATCCCATACCCATATATAGTTATCTATGTTCGATAGGTTGGTGGGTTATTACCTTACTACCAATATTATCTGGGCTCTCGGCATTAGGGTCCATAGCAGACGGTATGGCAATAACCCATGAGAGATTCACTCCCTTGACGTGGTCCTGATATTTTGCTCCTCTGCTACCTAAGAAGCTAACTTAGGAGAAAGGTTTTGATAATTGCAGTATTAGTCAAGATCTGTAATTTTGTTATCGCGAAAATTCTCTGCAAAAAAAATCAAAACGGCGCTATTTCGCATTTCGTATTTTTGTCATATCCTAAATACTTTTTGATAAGTCTTCAAAATAATCAGAGCCTACCCTTGTGGCCGGTGTTACAAGGCAGTTGCAGTCAAGAATAAAATTCTGCTAAAGTCGTGGTCTGTACCTCGGGAACCGTTAATGGCAGAACTTAAGGAAAACATTATTTATAGGCCGGCAAATATCGGCAAAGAGAAATCGCTGTATATTATTTCCAAGTTGAAATGTTGTTAGGGGGCATAACAGCAACACAAAAGTGTAAATGCCAATTATCTCTTAAATTTCCCTAATTGTCATGTAATGTTGAAAATATAAGCATGGTATTCTTCAACCAATTTGGCACTTTTTTACATGAGACCATTTTTGTCTATTTTCAAAAATAGAGTGTTGGGGGAAGGTCAAACATGTTTACTTCCAAATGTTGATATCTCTGTTTTGGAGGAACCGATTTTAATCAATCAAGTCGAAAAAAGTGCTTTTTTTTATTCTACTCGTGGAGCCATAAACTGTACCGTAATAACTTCGTTAGTGATCACTAGATGACGTTGTTTTGGAATTCCCCAAATAATGTTGATTTTCTCAAAAAAATCGAATGGTACCCTATGACTTTTATATCACAATTTATTTGGTAGTTATGAAGGGCAGTGAATAGTGAAATTAAAAATCCAGGTTTGCATTTAAATTAAGAAAGTTGATGTTGGTTTTTTTTGTTGTTTCACTGAAGCAAGGTACAACTCGGTTTAATCTTTTTGCCCAAACCGAGTCATGCACTGCCTCGCCCTAGCTTTAGCTATTTTATTGCCAAGCTTATGTGATCATGAGACTTTTTGTATTTTTTATTTTGTTCCTTTATTAATTTTTCTTCTTTACAGTTATGTAAGATTATTAAAGCTTCTATTGGAGCCTTGTTTTTTTCCAGTTTTTTGTTTTCCTAAAACTTTAGGATTAATTGAAATGAGAGATGAAAATAATTTCCACTTTTTCTCCTTTACAATGGTTAATTTTCCAATTCGACGTTTCGGATTCGAGAGCCCATCATCAACTTTCTAAATTTAAATGTGGACTCGGTTTTTTTATTTCACTATACAATACCCTTCACAAATAAATTGTAATATAAAAGTCATGGCGCACCATTTGATTTTTTTGAGAAAATCAGCATTATTTGGAGCAAAGTCATTACAGTACAGTTTATGGCTCCACGAGTAGAGTAAAAAAAGCACTTTTTTTCGACACCAAGTTGAATAAAATCGTTTCTTCCAAAACAGAGATATGAACATTTGAAAGTAAAAATGTTTGAGCTTCCCCACCACTCTATTTTTAAAAATAGACAAAAATGATCTCATGCAAAAAATGCGTTATTAGTTGAAGAATACTATGCCTATATTTTCAACATACCTCAATTAAGGAAATTTAAGAGAAAATTGGAATTTATAATTTTGTGTTACTTTTACGCCCCCTAGCGGCCAACTTTTGTACTTGAAATAATTTACAGCGATTTCTCTTGGCCGATTGACCTAAAAATATTTTTCCTAACTTCTGTCATTAGCGGTTCCCGAGCTACAGCCGACGTCTTCTATTATTAGACCACCCTGTGCAATTGAATTCTATGTAAAATTATATTACTGAACAGATTTTTCCCGTATATTTTGGCACCTACCTACAGGGTTTATTTGAATAGATACCGACATTTCGTAAGCATAAAAGTTGCAGGGATTTTCATGAGTTTTTATTATATTTTGAAGGTTAACTTTTGTTGTCTGTCTTAATATATTATATATATATATATATATATATATATATATATATTATATATATATATATATATATATATATATATATATATATATATATATATATATATATATATATATATATATATATATATATATATATATATATATATATATATATATATATATATATATATATATATATATATATACTAATTTTGTTTTCTTGAGTATTTTGGTTCGATAGTAGGAATAAAATTAAAACAAATTTAATTTCATTTTTGTTACATTTTTATAGACGTTTCGACCATTTATGGTTGGTCTTCATCAGTATTTTTTTTTTGTGTGTCTGTAACAATAGAAAACCGAGATAAGATATTTTTCTTAAAACACTATTATAAATTGTATGGACAAATTATTAATAATATTATTTTAACATTTTAGATGACTTTCCATAAGAAGGATCTTTCAGAATTCATCTTTATGCAACATTTAAAAACAGCACGTTTTCCATACAACACTCAGAAACAGCACATTTAAAAACATTGAAAAGAACGTCATACAGATTAAAATTACTATAATATTAATTGCTACGAGTATGTCTATCTTCGAGCGACACTGCTTTAACTGGCAGAATGCGTTCATGTGAAACGTCGGTTAAGGAATTCTATGGGTTTTTTTTTAATACATATTAGTTTAAAAAAGCAACGATAATTAGATTTGTTTTGAACTGTTTTATTATTTAAAAGGTGTTATATTGTTTATTTACTTTTGAATTTAGAAGAAAGGGGGCTAATTTAGTTTGTTTTTTTTTTTATATTAATTTAATGTATATATGAAGTCAGTTTTAGAGTTATTTGATAACGTTATGATATATTTGGCTCAAATTCTTTATGTCTGTTTTGTCATTTATAGCATTGATCTCCCGTTTTATGTATAACATTTCCAGAAACTCTCTCTTTTTTTGATTAATTTCCGTATTTAGAATAGTAGTATCTTGAAAGTTAAAAGTATGTTTATATTCGGTTTCGTGATTTGTAAGCGCTGTTTTATTTTTTTTTATCATACTTGTGTCCATTCAAACGATTTTTAAGATACTGTGTGGTTTGCCCTATATAGACCTTTGGGCAGTCGTTGCATTTTATTTTGTATATAGTGTGTGTTTTTTGAAACTTAGGTGTTTTTGATTTTAAAGAGGAAAAAAATTGTTTTTGTAGGGTATTGTAACTTTTGTGAGATACGGTTAGATCTTGTTTTTTAAGGGATTTTTGTAAATTTTCCGACAGTCCTTGAATATAGGGTATTGAAATATATTTATTTTTATTGTTTTGATTGTTGCTGGGGTTAGAATTATTTTTATTAATGTTATTTAATCGGGACTTAAAAATTGAGTTTATTAATTTCATTGGGTAGCTGTTTTTTAATAAAGTATTTTTTACTTTTTGGATAGCTTCTTGTCGAAATTCTAGATTGCTTAATTTGATTGCCCTATCCGCGAGCCCTATAATGACAGATTTTTTTTGGGAGTGTGGGTGTTGCGAAAGATAGTTTATGTATCTACCAGACCAAGTATTTTTTGTATACCACTTT
Organism: Kuschelorhynchus macadamiae; assembly: GCA_030620095.1. Classification (NCBI taxonomy): domain Eukaryota; kingdom Metazoa; phylum Arthropoda; class Insecta; order Coleoptera; family Curculionidae; genus Kuschelorhynchus; species Kuschelorhynchus macadamiae. The sequence continues at coordinate 41,498 of JAUTXW010002789.1, forward strand.
GTTTTTATGCAAGTTTCTTTGTTATATAAGGTCATGTCTAGAAAATTTATTTTTTTATCTTTTTCAGTTTCGATGGTGAAATTAAGTTTTTGGTGAAAATTGTTAAACGCGTTAAGGATATATTCGCTTTTTCCTTGTGGTATGATTGTTAAACAATCATTAACGTATCTGTAGAAGAATGGAAGTTTAAAATTTAAGTTTTTAATAACGTTGTTTTCTAATTCTTCCATCACTAATTGTGCAACGACACTTGAAATAGATGAGCCCATTGCACAGCCGTCAAGCTGTTTATAGAATTTGTTTTTATGCATAAAGTAAGTGGATTTTAGAAGTAATTCTATTCCTTTTAAAAATTCATCAAGTGGGATATCAGTATGTTTTTTTATATCATTCCATTTTTTCCTGATGATTTCGAATGTTAGACCAATTGGAATGTTAGTATATAGTGAGACTACGTCTAGCGAGATTAAAGTGTGGTTATTTGGTATTTGGATGTTTTTTATTTTTTCTTTAAAATCCCAAGAGTCTTTGATGAAAATATCAGTTTTGTTTATGGGATTGGGATTTTTAGAAAAAATAAAAAACATCCAAATACCAAATAACCACACTTTAATCTCGCTAGACGTAGTCTCACTATATACTAACATTCCAATTGATCTAACATTCGAAATCATCAGGAAAAAATGGAATGATATAAAAAAACATACTGATATCCCACTTGATGAATTTTTAAAAGGAATAGAATTACTTCTAAAATCCACTTACTTTATGCATAAAAACAAATTCTATAAACAACTTGACGGCTGTGCAATGGGCTCATCTATTTCAAGTGTCGTTGCACAATTAGTGATGGAAGAATTAGAAAACAACGTTATTAAAAACTTAAATTTTAAACTTCCATTCTTCTACAGATACGTTGATGATTGTTTAACAATCATACCACAAGGAAAAAGCGAATATATCCTTAACGCGTTTAACAATTTTCACCAAAAACTTAATTTCACCATCGAAACTGAAAAAGATAAAAAAATAAATTTTCTAGACATGACCTTATATAACAAAGAAACTTGCATAAAAACAAAGTGGTATACAAAAAATACTTGGTCTGGTAGATACATAAACTATCTTTCGCAACACCCACACTCCCAAAAAAAATCTGTCATTATAGGGCTCGCGGATAGGGCAATCAAATTAAGCGATCTAGAATTTCGACAAGAAGCTATCCAAAAAGCAAAAAATACTTTATTAAAAAACAGCTACCCAATGAAATTAATAAACTCAATTTTTAAGTCCCGATTAAATAACATTAATAAAAATAATTCTAACCCCAGCAACAATCAAAACAATAAAAATAAATATATTTCAATACCCTATATTTAAGGACTGTCGGAAAATTTACAAAAATCCCTTAAAAAACAAGATCTAACCGTATCTCACAAAAGTTACAATACCCTACAAAAACAATTTTTTTCCTCTTTAAAATCAAAAACACCTAAGTTTCAAAAAACACACACTATATACAAAATAAAATGCAACGACTGCCCAAAGGTCTATATAGGGCAAACCACACAGTGTCTTAAAAATCGTTTGAATGGACACAAGTATGATAAAAAAAATAAAACAGCGCTTACAAATCACGAAACCGAATATAAACATACTTTTAACTTTCAAGATACTACTATTCTAAATACGGAAATTAATCAAAAAAAGAGAGAGTTTCTGGAAATGTTTTACATAAAACGGGAGATCAATGCTATAAATGACAAAACAGACATACAGAATTTGAGCCAAATATATTATAACGTTATCAAATAACTCTAAAACTGACTTCATATATACATTAAATTAATATAAAAAAAAACAAACTAAATTAGCCCTCTTTCTTCTAAATTCAAAAGTAAATAAACAATATATCACCTTTTAAATAATAAAACAGTTCAAAACAAATCTAATTATCTTTGCTTTTTTAAACTAATATGTATAAAAAAAAACCCATAGAATTCCTTAACCGACGTTTCACATGAATGCATTCTGCCAGTTAAAGTAGTGTGGCTCGAAGATAGACATACTCGTAGCAATTAATATTATAGTAATTTTAATCTGTATGACGTTCTTTTCAATGTTTTTAAATGTGCTGTTTCTGAGTGTTGTATGGAAAACGTGCTGTTTTTAAATGTTGCATAAAGATGAATTCTGAAAGATCCTTCTTATGGTAAATCATCTAAAATGTTAAAATAATATTATTAATAATTTGTCCATACAATTTATAATAGTCTTTTAAGAAAAATAGCTTATCTCGGTTTTCTATAGTTACAGACACACAAAAAAAATACTGATGAAGACCAACCATAAATGGTCGAAACGTCTATAAAAATGTAACAAAAATGAAATTAAATTTGTTTTAATTTTATCGAACCAAAATACCCAAGAAAACAAAATTAGAATATATATGTATAAAAGGTTCAGAACTAAACAAAAAAAAATCTCTAAAAATATATATATATATGTATATATATATATATATATATATATATATATATATATATATATATATAGAGAGATTATTTCAATACATACCGAAATTTCGTAATTACATGAGTTGTAGGGTTTTTTATGAATCATCAGAATTTGTTATCATAAATGCGACAATATTTTTGGAAACGTCACATTTTGACAGGTTATCAGTTTTTTAAAATGGAATACCCTGTATATTATCTCAAAATACAGTTTCCAGATAGGCAAACACCGAGCCGTATGACAATATCAAACATCGTTCAACTATTGAATGAAAGAAAAACACTTAAGCAAAAAGTTAGAATGGTGGAAAAAAAGCAATATAACAATAATATAAAGTAAAAAATTAGTAACTAATAAAACTCAGTTTTGGTTTTCTATGTAGCCTGCTTGATTTAAAATATATATTTGAATATTTTTTAAAAATTTTCTGTGAGTGATTTTATATGTATAATGAGTTAACTCAGTGTTTAACTCATTGGCCTATCATTTTTATAGGTACTTTTTTTTTAGATAACCCCGCAAAAACATGTCCCAATTGGGAAAGACCGGGACTGACATTATGAGGAGGGGCACCATGTTGATGTTATATCAAATTAAGATGTGAATTGATCGGAAGTTGTTCTAAATGAGCCTCCATCTTATTTTGTAATAATTCATGATACCTTTATCGAGTTAGATTTCCATTTAAAAATATAGGTCCAATAATTTGAGTATTAAGAAGACCACACCAAACATGTAGACCACACGAAACCTGTAGAGATCTTCTGCCTTGAATTTTCACTGCCTGAAGAGTTCGCTGATTTTGTTTAGACCGAAAATGATTGTTTTTTTTTCAATTAAACATGCCTCCAGTAGTAAATATTGTCGCGTCAGTAAAATTAACAAATCTGTATAGCTCTTACACAGGTAGAAACTTAAGGGACTTGTATTTATAATGTTGTTGAGTAAATTTTATTCCAGGATTTGTTAAAAATAGTGGCTGACACGGGAATTGATCTCTTAGGATTTTCTAAAGCATAAATAAATATATTAAGACAGACAACAAAAGTTAACCTTCAAAATATAATAAAAAACTCATGAAAATCCCTGCAACTTTTGTACTTACGAAATGACGGTATCTATTCAAATAAACCCTGTAGGTAGGTGCCAGAATATACGGGAAAACCCTGTACGTACGCCATGTATGTGTGTTAAGGGGTATAAAAATGTAAAAAAATCATATTTTGAAAACGCATAAACTGACTTCAGTCTAATTCATTAAAAACATAAATTATTGGGGTTTTGATTTAAAAAATTGTGGAGGTTATTGCGTAGATTTATTTTTTATTATATAACTTCAACAAAGGAGGGGGATTGACCTATATATATATATATATATATATATATATATATATATATATATATATATATATATATATATATATATATATATATATATATATATATAATATATAAAGGATGAAATAAAACTTCTTGTACAAAAATAGAACCAACTTCAAAAAAAGCACAAGTACAAAATAATATTTTATTCCACATTGAAAATTTGCTTTATGAAGTCGGTGTCAAAGGAATAAAGACCGTGTCTATTTAATGTGGTATATATGTAGACCCTCAAGATATAAATGTGTGTTTATAATTAAGTAATTAAGAATCAGTTTGATGCTGACTTCATAAATCAAAATTTCAATTTGGAACGAAATATTATTTTTTACCTTAGTGCTTTTTTTTAAGTCGGTTCTCAAAAGAAATTAGCGTTTAAAAAAATCGAAAAACACGTTTCTTGTGTCTCATTGTATATAGAATCATTTTTCTACTATATACAAGAATGAGACAGCTCCTTGAAGAAGTTTTAATTTCAAAAATGTTTAGTTTTTCTTAAGGGCGAAACACGTCAAAATTATGAATTATCCTTTTGTTTATAAAAACATGTTTCTACTATACAGGGTCGCTCTAGAGAGGAACGAAACCGTCCCTTAAAATGGTGAAAATCGTTAATTTTCTTTTATTTTTGTATATGAAATATTTTTCTACTATACATTGCAGTCGTAGGAAAATAAAATAGCGCTCCAAAAGCAATTTTCTTCTTTATTTAGGTGCGAAGCCGCCCCCTAAAAACAAAAATAAAAGAATAAGTTTTTTGTAAATGATGAAAGATGCACAATTTGTTTTGTTTTTTGTTTATTCGGTAGTTTTTAAGCCATAATAATCGATAATTGTTTTTTTTTCTTATTAAAGAGGTATATTTAAAAGTATGTCAATATAATATTTCGAAAAGAAGAAATGCGACGAATTTAATTTTTTTGTATGTAAACTATAGAAGAGGCCTTAGAGATATGAAACAGCCTTTAAAAACCGCAATATTTTTTATTTTCCCTACTCTTAGTTCTTTTAAAAAACGGCAAAATACGGAAAACTTATTTCATTTTGCTGTATATAAAATCAATTTTTGCTTTATATAAGGTTATTCTTGGGGACAAAAAGACCCTAAAACAAATGTAAGCATATTTTTTTTCTACTTTTCTAGTACTGGCGCCGCAGTCCTCGCGGGTTCGACACCAATCTTTCACATCTGTACGACTTCCCAACTAATAAAACCTTTCTCGAACTTTTTGTACGGTTTGCAAAACTTCAGGAATTCTCTTTCTGGGTAAAATAGTTTGCTATTTGTTATTTTTGCTACCAGGACTCCCAGATTCATTTTAACAGACCGTCTTTTATCACCAGAGAGTCTAAAGCCCAATATCCTTTAAATTTCTGGGATTTGGATACAATTTCTTGGTCAATTATGTAATTTCAGCTTGCCTATAGACCCAATATCTGGGTCTTCTTGCTAATCTTTAGATAAAACTTTTGGGTCCCACTCTTGAAAGCTTTGAAGTGCTGTTCTTCGGCAATGAAAATTGTCAGTATCTTGTCTTTCCTCGTGTCTGGGGATGGTCTTCTTGATAATAGATCAGCATGTTTTTATCCCTTTCCGATATTCAACTTTAAAGTTATATTCCTGTAGGCGCTTCAACCACCTGGCTAATTGTCCTCCTGGATTCTTAAATTGTGGCAACCATTTAAGTGACTCATAATCTATTCTTAAAAGGAATTTTAGCCCGTACAAATACTTATGAATGTTTTAATGATAGCCAGTAGTTACTTCTTTGTCACACAATAATGGCATTCAGGTCTAGAAAGAATCTTGCTAAAGTTGCAAAATACCACCAAAAGCGGCATTGCTGGCATCGGTGTCCACGATAAACATCTGAGATTCAAAATGTGAAATCCTCCTCCACAGTCTTGGATCCATACATATCTGTGACTGCTTTCAGTAAGTCGATGTAAAGGTCTAGTTATATTAGCAAAATCTTTTATGAATCGTCTGTAGTATGTACAAAGTCCCAGAAAACTCCTTAGTTCATGTTTGTCCTTGAGAATTGGTCAGTTTTGAGTGGATTCAGTCTTCTCTGGATCGGTTTTTACTTCATGTTCGGTAATTACATTTTGGAATAACTGGTACTTCTTGAGACTGAGTTTTAATCCAACCATTCTCAGTTTCTGGAAAACAGCTTCAATAGTCTTCAAATGACCTTACAGTTCAGAAATTGTAGTATTATTAACAGTATGTGAGGCATGGGTAATCTAGGGCCTCTAGAAAAACTTTTAGAAATTTTGAAGATTTCGTTATCCTGTATATTTAGTTGGGATAACTTTTTTCCATTGGTTACTATAGAGTTGAGAAATTTTTTCTTTAATTTCTGCTGTCGTTCTGTCTTTTTATTTCGGGGTTGAATGTTCTAAATGCTAGATTTTTAAGTCTGTCTTTCAATTTAATTTCTTGTCTTAGGTTAAGAGGAAGATCACCATATTTGGAAGATTTACTTGTTTTAGATGTGGTGGAAATATTTAAATCATTCTGTATTTTTTGAGTTATTTTATCTACAGCGGAAGTTGATGTGTGCTGTTGATGTAAGTAATAGGTATAGAATTAGTTAAGGAGTCTAAATAATTTTTCCAATTGTTATATTTCTTGGTTCCATAGTCTAGAAGGACCGGAAGGTGGTCAGAGGAAAGATTATGTATACAAACTGGTGGGGGGGGGGGTAGTTTGAAGAGTATTTTTAGTTAAGTAGAAATCTAGCGTTTCGGGACGACCAGTATGCCAAATGTGCGTAGGTTAGGTGGGGTTTAAAATATTATAATTTAGAATTCTCTGTGAATTTACTATGGTTAGACCTCTTTTGTTATTACAATTACAGCTCTAGTCCATGTTTTTAGCATTCAAGTCTCCCCCTATGAGAACAGCTTCGTCTTTGCCAAAAATGTTAATTAAATTATTAATTGTGAAGTGTTTTGTGACTGAAGGGCCACAATACACTGAGCCTAATGTCGAGAGACCGTTGAATGTTGCAATTTTGGCAAAAGTACCTTCAATTAGGTTATCCGGGTTAGAGATTTCGTACGGAACAAAATTCTTTTTGATAAGAATAATACCTCCGTTTGGGGCATCTTCTCTATCAGTTCTAAAAATATTATAGTTGGGGAAGGTCAACCTACTGGAAGCTTTTAGTAAGAGTGTTTGAATTTAAAATGGTTCAACAAAATTTATTACCTCTAATATTTTGTCTTTCATTGAGTTGATGTTTAAAATAGCTATTCTCAGAGAAGGAGGCTTGAACGTGCTAATCATTTATTGGAGATAGCAGTAGTTGTCGTCATTTGCGGGAGGATGGTGGAATATTGTTGCTGCATGGCATTCATGAAATTAGTCATGAAGTCCAGCAATTGTTTGTTCATCTGTACGAAAGATGAAATAAGTTAAGGTAGGGCCTCGAGACATCCAGTGTTGGTCGTAATATTGCCACTAGGATTATTTACAATTTTATGGTTAGTTACATTATTTACAGATTTTATGTTATCCACACACCAACGAATGGTGGGATGCGGGATAGATACATTTTTGTTGTTAAGGGGTGTTTTGGGCATCAGACAGTTCGCACATGTGCATTTACTGATTTTTTTCCAAATCACATTCGAAAGAGTAGTGGGGTTTTGCACATTTAAAGGATTTAATGTTTGCTGCGCACTTGGATTGAGAGTGTCCATAAAGCTGGCATCTATGACATTGTGTTATGCTACTGTTGTTTCTTTGAGATTCAACTCTTATAGACATATCATCCAAGGTACCCAAACCAAATATATGCTTTTTCGATTTAGGTGTTATGACCAGTACTGGAGGCATCGGAATCCCATCTTTCCTGAACCACCTTATGACATTTGTGGGATTATAATTGAGTTCTTTTAAATTATTAGTTATTTTTTCAGTGGTCCAGTCCTAGAGGACACCTCTTAAAACTATGTGAAGTGACTAAAAAGTCACTCCAGGTTGAAGGAGTGGAAAGGAGTAATTTGTTCTTCAAAGAATCAAAGAATTTGGTGATTTTACGATAATAATGGGGGTTGGGGGATTAAGCTTAATACCTTCAGATTGAATTTTAGGGACTTTATTTATATTCTGAGTAGGGTTGATGGAAGATTGTTTTTGGTAAGAGTTTTGTGTGCAAGAGCTAGGAAGTGGGTTTTGGCTGGGCTGAGAATAGCTTGGTTGGAGAGGGGAAATCGATATTAAATTTTTTAGATGTTTGTTCTGACTTCGGGCGGGAATCTTGTGGGTTGCGCTGCTTTTTACGTTGAGTAACGGTCTTGAAATCTCCATTTGAGTCCACACTCATTCTGGATCATCAGAAAAAAAATTGGTTCATGTAATGGTATAGCAATTACGTTGGAGGATTGAAGTTTACTTACCTGCTTTTCTAGGGCTTCGATTCTTTGTAAGTATTCCTTTTCCTTGTTTTCATAAAATTCTTTGGCTTTTTTCATATGTTCGTTGAATTGTTGTTTCATATCGGCGAATTGTTTTTCAAATTTGCTGGTTTTATTTTCCATAATCTTTTTAACTTCGGACTTTAAGAAAATTCTGTTCCTCCTAAGATCATTGGTTTTTATTTCTCCTGGGTTTTCGCTTTCCATATTGCATAATACACTAAAACTCTTGTATACACTCTCGTACTACGTTTGTTTAACGAACGAACTCGACCTTGTTCTCACAAGGACTGTACGTGAATTACAATCAAAATGGGTGGATGATCTAGAATAATCTAAATACTACAAGGTGAAAAAAATTAAGACTAACAGAACATTCGAGAAGGAATTTTGACACTCTCTTATGACACATCATAATCGTTACATGGATAAAAATTACGGCAAGTCTGCTTCACTGAAATAACAAATAATAAATAAATTCATCTAAAACTTACCAAATCTATAACTAGGGCCAAATTCACAACAATATATTAAACAGAAATTTATATCATCTGAATTAGTCGTATAGAAATTCAAAAGATATATAAAATATTAATAATAACATCTCAAGACTATTTAAGTGAGAGTTATAGTTGTTATTTTACAGACTTGTCAGGGTCTGAATAATGAACTGATTTTGAAAGTCAAGACTCGTTACCTAGAGCTACATTCATCTGCAATCAAACAATATATATTAGAGAACAATTCGAAATCAAAATAGCAGTCAAAGCGGTTCAACCAGGATATATAGGGAAACATGTTTGTTCTCTTTACTTAAATCGATTTTATTAATTTTATGCAAATTTTAAAACATACCATTACAAGCGAGTAAAGTAATAAGTTAATTCAATTTAATAGCGTGCCATTAAAATAGTAATAACACTGTCAACTTTCAGTGCGTTGAGGAATGTAAGTGCCTAACTATAGCTGGGATATACGCTAACCTGTTCTTGTTTGAAGAAAATTTTATACCTATGTTGGATCTTTACGATTCGTTGAACTATTCAGTATCCTAGGCAAGTTAAAACTCGTCACCATTATGTTCTTAGATCCTCTTTAGTTTGCAAAAGAGTGGGAACAGCCGAGATGTGTGTATTTATAAAAGACATACCTCCACTAAGAAAACAGATCGAAAATAGCAACTATTTAACACGCTAGTTATTCTCCCCTTATTATTAGACCTCCGTATCATGGACCCAAAAACCATGTTTTCTTTAAAAATATTATGTGGGAAAAAATGATTCATTGATGTGTCAAAAGAAGAGTTATCCAATTTACCAAAAGAAGTGATGATTGTTAGTGTTCCTAACCAGATCGTCTAAGTCTAAGTCTAAGTCTCAATAACTTTTTTCAATGTAAGATATGCGATACAAAGATATCCTATGAAAAGTATATATATATATATATATATATATATATATATATATATATATATATATATATATATATATATATATATATATATATATATATATATATATATATATATATATATATATATATATATATATATATATATATATATATATACCGGATGTACAACTAAGAAAGGAGGCCGGCTGTTTCTCGGAAACAGTTTATCCCACGATGTTGAAAAAATGTTTCTTATAGTAAAAGTGGCTAGGAGAAAACGCTGAAAATTATTTTTAAATTTCTAAGTCGTCCGCTAGAGGGCGCAATACGCGTAGTCAATTAGGAAAAATTGCTAAATTGCGAATATTTTTTATTTAAGGTTTTTTTCTCTAGCTGTTTAAATAAAGGGTGGGGGAAAGGGCAAATGTTTGTTTTTAAATACGGGCATAACTTAAGTAATAACTAACGGATCTGGACGATTTTAGCCTTGTTGAAAAGAGCATTTATTAAGCTTTCAAGTGACGAATGAATTTTATTATTTTAAGTTTCGTTACGGTCGCCAGATGGCAGTTTCTGGCAACTTCTTAAATTTAACGTGTTTTCTTTAAAATTTTAAATGGATTGATATATTTATTATAGGCCAGTGTTACGGAGCACAAAAAAGCAAGAAGATAGCGCAAACTGCAAGTTGATATCTTTTTTATTTATGGAGACAATAAGCAAAAGAAAATATTACTTGACATTCTTATAAGAAACTCAAGCATTTCTAAACGAATTTTTATGTGGTATCTAATTATCAATTTTTAACACTGATCTTATTCTTATACTACAAATATTTTAAGTATTCTTCAACTTCTTTAATTCAGTTTTAACATATTTGCTTTAATTAACACACCCCTTTCATAAAGAATGTATTTCAAATGCGTTACTATTCAATTATGCGACGTGATAAAAGAGTAGTAGGTTTTGGCAAAAATTAAGTGGGAGCGTCAAAATAAAACACTATCACAAAATGAGTTGTCAGATTATTATTACGTTTATTGTTTGTAGTAAGTGTGTACTACGAAAGCAAAATACCTATTTCTAATGAAGAAGGGTATGATATGTTTGCACTTTACTTTGAACGCTTTCAAAATGCTATCATTGCAGCAAGAATATATGCTACTAGATACCTCTGTAGACGTAGATAAGAGCAAAGGGTTTTTAGACGATTATCAAGTCGTCTTCGTGCTACTGGTGTCATTGTCCCCTTCATCGAAGGCAAAGAAGAGGCCGTACAGAAGCAAACATTATAAATGTGTTGGCGTATATTGTAGTAAACCCACATATCAGTATTCGAGCTACACTCTACTAGAGATTTAGGTATAGCTCATGGAACTGTGTAAAATATATTAAAAGAGTACAGGTAAGTGTAAATGAAAAAAAAATCAAGAATTTGAACAATGTTATTTTTTTAATAAAAATGTAGTTTCGCAGAAATGAGCACACTAATCCTTAAAGTAACCCAGTCGTCTTAAACACTAGATCGCAGGGGCGTGCAGTCCATGGAAGCAAGGGAAGCAGTACTTCCCCAAAAAAAATTACAAAGCATCTTCTAAAATGTAATTTTTAAAATAGGAAACCATTAATTTAGTTTATATTAAAAATGCTAAAATATTATCTTAACTATCAAGCCCATAATAAATGGGGCTTTGACTCCGACCCAGCCACAATAGAATATCGAATAGAATTCGATGCAGCCAAGTCCTGTATGCTTGATTTCCTGTGAATCAAGCCAGAGGTTATTGATCTTTCCACCGGCTGTTTGCAATTTTTGAATTTCAGTCGCGTGCTTTAAGTGGTGGCGGAAGCTATCGTTGGAGTAGGTTCTTTGTTTGAACGGCTATCCGTGTGTTGTGTGATACGTACGTCGCATCGTGCATGGTGCGCTATGGAAGACAATAATACGGAGGTGGATGTGCAAATACCGTCAACTTCGGCTGTCGGTAATAACGTTGAAAATCTTGGAGAATTTAGTAAGAAGAGTGTGTGTGAATGTGTGGTGTGTGTCTTAATAATAAAGGGATTTTCAACATTAAACTTCGCTGATAAGCTTCAAATAATTTACAAAGAAAATTACATAGATTACAAAACCGCCTATGAAAAATTTAACCACAAAAATGAAAAACTGTATTAGACATTTTTATCCGGAAAAACAAGACGAACAATTTAAATGGCTAACAGGGTGTGAAAATATAAGTAAATTATTTTGTTGGCCATGTTTACTTTTTGAAAATGAAAAATGTCTCTAGAATAAAACTGGTTTTTCCGATTTAAACAATTTCCATAAAGCTGTAAAAAACACATTATGTCCAAAGCGCATTTACAGGCCGTCATAAAAGAAAAAGTCTTCGGCAAAACCAGAATTGAACACTATTAAGAAGACTTATCAATGTTGTTTGTTTTCTCGAACAGCATGAATTGGGATTTAGAAGTCATGACGAAACAAGGGTTTCTTCAAATAGAGAAAATTTTTCAAGATTTACTTAGTTTAATGGCTAAATATGATGATTGCTTAAAAAATCATTTAGAGCAGTCTAGCGTTTTTCGCGGAACGTCGAATCGAATCCAGAATGATTTAATTTATGCTGTTGCAACCATTATTCTAAAAAGAATTAAGCAGGAGATTGGCGAGGCGCGGTTCATTGCTATGTTCTGGACGAAACAACTGATATCACTAATTTTAGCCAATTATCTATAGAAATACGCTGCGTTAAAACAGACGGAAGTATTCAAGAGCGATTTTTAGGTTTTAAGAATGTGTCCGAAAATCGTACAGCAGATACATTATATACCGTAGTTTATAACGTTACTAAAGAAATTAATGGAGAGAAAAAATTAGTTGCTCAAAGCTATGATGGAGCTGCAGTGATGGCAGGACAATTAGGGGGTCTGCAAGCTAAAGTTCGAGAAACTTTCCCAAGTGCTGTGTTTGTCTATTGTTTTGCTCATAAATTAAATTTAGTTTTATCTCAGTCCATCAATCACATTAAAGAGTGTAATGTAAGTCAACAAAACGTACACAAGCTTTGGACTCCATTGTCCACAAACGATTGCCCAAATTAGCTCCTACTAGGTGGAACTATAATGTAAGATTTGTGTTAACAGTATCTGAAAATCGTGAATCACTGATTGAACTATTTGAGAATATAATAGAAAATAATGAAACGTGGGACTCAGAAGCAACAAATAGTTCGAGGGGGTTTTTAGACTGTTTGAAACGAGATTTTAATTTTAATTATTTGTTGAACATATTTTCAGAAATATTTCCATTCTCGGACAATTTTTTAATATATTACAAACTAAAACAAATGATATTGCTTTTTACCTAAAAAAACTGGATGATTTTAAGTTCACGTTAAGCCAAAGAAAAATGACTTTGACCTATTTTGGAAGAAAACGATGACGTTAAATGTAGAGCCACAAGCCAAGCGTCTTCGAACAGACAAAGTGGGAGATGTTCAAACATCACACAGACGCTTCTTTTATGAAATAATCGATCAAATTCGGCAACAAAAAAACTATAGTTTTAACTGTTTAAATGATTTTAAATTTCTCGAGCTCTGCAATTTTAATGCATTTAAAGGAAAAACTTTTTCAAAAGATGCGTTTAAATCTCTTCTTCTTCATTATGGCCAGTTCTTCGACCGAGTGTTACTGCGATCTAAACTAAAAGTGATTTACGAAACTGATGACATTAGCGCAAAAAGATAAGTCTTTTTGCGCTAAGGAACTAATGCGGTTTTTAAAAGACAAGGAGCTGGAAGATGCCTACATCGAAGTGTCGAAATTGGGTGAATTAGTATTGACAATACCTGCCACAAGTTCATCAGTAGAACGCAATTTTTCAACACTTAAACGTTTAAAAAAATTCGTGAGAAATTCAACGGGGCAGGAGAGACATCGCTGTTGTCCATTGAAAATAAACTTCTCCAAAATATGTCGAAGCATCGACGTTTTTATGATGACGTCATTGACGAATTTGCAAAAAATGATCGAAGAATCGATTTACATTACAAATAGGTAAGTTTCTAAAAATTGCTTCCCTTTCTTAAAATTTTACCGCGCGCCCCTGCTAGATCGGCTGATATTTTTACTTCCCCATATATTAAAAATACACTATATAAAGTAAGTATCGGAAATACAAAGATTTCCAAAAAATATATGTTGAGATGTTCACCCTATACTAACAGACATATTTTTAGAAAAAAATTGATAACGGTCAAGTCGATATTAAATTTGCATAAACAATAGTGTAGCGTCTCGTGGCATAATATCTCTGATATTTTTTAGATGTAAAATCATAAATTATCATATTTTTAGTACCTACTCACCAACCTATAATTGAAAACAGAAGTAATCGGGGTAAATCTAGCCCCAGAACATATTAGTCATGTCACTCAAGTCATGAACCCAAAAATTTGATTTTTTCGAACAGCAAAACCGGCTAAGTTTATTTTTTCCACTACACGCACTAAAAATTCAAATGTTTTTATTTCCATAACCGTATTCTTAAAAAAAAAACGACAAAACAGAGGGCTGATTTTTTTTCATCTACATTTACATTTATATAAGGTTAATCTATGGAAGTGAAATGACTCCTTAAAAGCAAAATTTAAATTTTAAATGTTTATAGTATAAAATGGTAAAGTTTAGTAAAAAAACTTTTAATACTTTTAAAACAGGCAAAACAAGGCAAATTTGTTATATATTTTACATATATAATAAATTTGCCAACTTGAGAAAACTATTGAAGTAAAAAAATTGGAAAGTATACTATGCTTAACAAAATACATTTTCTATCTTGACTCGTGACAACACTGTTCAACCTTTAATTCCCGGGAAACAGTGATCCAATCATTTATTTCTTAATTTTCAGGCTGCATCCGTACCCTATGGTATTAAACCAGGCTTTAACGTCTCAAGACTACGATCAGAGGCTGGATCATTGTCACTGGCTTCTTGGTATGATAGATCAGGATCCCCAGATCCTTTCAAGAATTGTGTGTAATTTTTTTCATTTCTCTGTCAACGTCAGACAGTTCCTAGACGATCGGTTTCTAGGGAGGTGGATAGGTAGAGGTAGTTTATTCCCCATTTTGGCCTGTTGCCCAGATTTAACTTGTCTGGATTTTTACTTGTGGGGGCGACTAAAGGACATGTATTTAATATCAGACGAACAACGAGGGAGAACCTTATCAACCGAATTCAAAACGCTATCGAAATTATTTCAGCGATGGAAATAGAAGCAGCAGTTCAATCCACCTCAGAGAGGCTCCGTGTATGCATTCAAAAAGGCACTTTGAGCAGTTCACGCGACACTAATTACACTGGTCGACAAGATTTTTCTAACACAGGCCAGCTCATTATTTTCACAATGGAAATACTCTCCCAATAATAAAAAAAATATTCAGAAAGCCCTAATACGTACCATTTTTTAATAGCCTAATTAGAACCTTTTATATTGGCAGGTAAATAATTTATTGTGGGGCGGCTAAAATTGGTCCATTTTACAACGGAAAAATTACCTAGACTAGGTTGTTTACAACATTAGACATAAAATAAACGTTAAACATCACTCTTCTATTAAGTTTCGAATTCAGTGGTTCTCTGTGTATCGATAAGCAAGTGTATGTGAAGACGAGAATGTCGAGTCAAACGCGCCGAAGTTGCAAAATTTCTCCTGACAAATTTTGTTATATTTGTGGAGAATTTCTGGTGAAATCACAAGCCAGGCTATTTTCCGAAAATGTAAAAAATACTTTAAATATTTTGGTGTGTTAATTGGGGATCAAGATAAGCGGTGGGCTCCTAATGTGTGCTGTGTTAGTTGTAGTGTATCATTGGTGCAGTGGATGAAGGGAAAGAGAAAAAGTATGCCTTTTGCAGTTCCAATGGTATCGCGAGAACCTACCAATCATTCTGACGATTGTTATTTTTGCCTGATAAAGGCTGAAAGTTATTCCAAAAAGGGAAAGCACAATATAGAATATCCAAATGTTCAATCTGCCATACGACCTGTTCCTCATAATGCAAATTTGCCAGTGCCGATTGCGCCTTTAAATTGGCAAGCTATTGATTTGGGAGATAATGAAGATAACGCATCATCAGGCAGCTCAGAAGAACAGTGCACCGATCTCACTTTTACCACAGGTCCCAATTCCGGCGACCACATTTGATTTTTCAAAGTGAATTAAATGATTTAGTACGTGATTTGCAGTTATAAAAGCAACAGTCAAAACTTCTGGGTTCCCGTCTTAAGGAATAGAACCTATTGGCCAAAGAAACAAAAATTACGATTTTCAGAAAAAGAAATGCTATGTTTTCTGAATTCTACAGTATGGAAAATTCGTTGTGCGCATGTACTGATATAGACAGTTTAATGCAGGAACTTGATATTGAACATTCACCCCGTGAGTGGCGCTTATTCATAGACTCATCTAAATTTAGCTTAAAAGCTGTGTTATTGCATAATGGAAATTTAAACCCTCTATACCAGTTGCCCATTCAGTTGCAATGAAAGAAAATTATGAAAATATGGGCACCATTTTGGATAAAATAAACGACAATAGGTATAAATGGCAGATATGTGGGAACTTAAAATTTATAGCGATTTTAGTGGGACTTCAGGGGGGATTTACAAAATATTGCTGTTTTCTTTGTGTCGTGCAACAAATCAGCATTGTGTAACAAAAATTTAGCCAGAAAGAAGCAAATTTCAACCGGGATCTCAAAATGTTAAATTTATACCTCTTGTTGATCCCCAAAATGTCCTTTTGTCTCCTCTTCACATTAAACTCGGGCTGATGAAAAACTTTGTGAAGGCTTTGAATAAAAATAGTGATGGATTTAAATACCTAAGACAAGTCTTTCCCCAGTTAAGTGATGCCAAATTAAAAGAAGGCATTTTTATTGGGCCACAAATCAGAAAATTGCTGGACGATGTCAATTTTACTGGAAAACCTTACCAGGCAGAAATTCAGAGCTTGGAGCCCGAATGTCATTAAAAATTCACTTCACAATTTGGAAGCCGTTAGTGACGAGCAGGGTGAAAGGTTTCACCAAGATATCAGAACAATGGAAATTCGGCACCAAGGACGATGGGATCCAGCCATGATGGGTGACTACTGTTGGTTTTTGAAGAGAGAAGATAAGACATCTCATAAACGGAAAAAATAAAGTTTAATTAGTGTTTTAAGTTAATATTTTTCTCGTTTGCTTTTTTCTTAGATGTATGTTATGTTTAATAGGCGAAAACTGTAAACATAGTCAATAAATAGGGTTAAGAATTTTCTGAAATCATTTTTTCGATAGATATTAAGTATCGTAACATTCGATATGGTTCTACAACTCTAACAAGAAATCCCTACGTGCTACAACTTTCTATTTGTCATTTTCGTATTCGGATAGGGCCATTCTATTAGATTATGCTATTCTGATCTATGTTACAACAAAACATTTTTTTTTGTCGGCCACTGATTAGTTAGCATAATACTTTTGATCAGTTTTCCCTATTTGTTTTATAACGCTTCATATTATTTTTCAGAAAAATTCATTGTTATATTTTCATTTGTTAGTTTTTTGCAAATAGTTATTCTGGTTCCTCTGTTAGTTATCTAATGGCAAAATGAAAAAATAATATGCCACATCTTTTGTTAATCTACACTTATTTAATGGGTCTTTTAACAACCTGCTCCGAAATTAAACTAAAAAATTGCAATTTTCTTCACATCTCTATTAAAAAAAAGATATCAACTTGCTTTTTGCGCCGTTTTCTTCATTTTTTGTGCTCCGCAACACTGGGCTATAATAAATATATCAATCCATTTGAAACTTTTAAGAAAACACATTCATTTTTAAGAAATTGACAGAAAGCGCCATCTGGCGATCGGAAGGAAACTTAAAATAATATAATGTCATGTGAAAGCCTAATTAATGCCCTTTTTAACAAGAGCAAAATCATCAAGATCCGTTAATTATTACCTAAGTTATGTCCGTTTTAAAAAACAAACATTTCCCCTTCCCCACTCTCTTTATTTGAACACCTAGGGAAAAAACCGTTAATAAAAATTATTCGTAATTTAGCAGAGATTAATATAAAGTCAATTTTGATACACCTTCACTGGGTGAATTTTTGAGAAAATCTGCCTCTTCTAGTTGACTACGCGTATTACGCCCTCTAGCGGCCGACTTGGAAACTTAAAAATAATTTCCAGCGTTTTTTCTTGGCCACTTTCTTTAAAAACATTTTTTCCAACATCATGAGATCAACGGTTTCCAAGATACAGCCGGCCTCTTTCCTTGGTTGTACACCCGGTATATAGGCAGCAAATCACTGGAAAATAGTTTCGTATAAACTTAAAATAACTAGTGTCAACAACAAAGGTTGATAAATTTAGACGAAGGAGAAATAATGACAAGGCGTAGTATTACGTGGTCCGCCTGGGGCTGGGTTTAAGTTTACACCTGATGGATTATATGTTATTCAGAGAAAAACTTGAACTAATGTTGCTAGTCCATAATAACTCCACCACACAAGACTATGTTATTAAAGACGTACACGCACTATGTATTTCGAAAAATAATTGTCTATACTGGGTAGACAGATATATAGAAACTCTCATAAATTTACCATGCTTACACTTGAAAGTTGTGGTATTATAAAGAAAAAGAGATTTCTTGATGATAATCATAAGGCTTAAGTAGTAATTAATTAGTAAAATTTTTGGTACGGTTCCAAGATGGCGGCTTAATAAAATGTTTAAAAATTTAGTTTGAAAAAATTACTTAATAGATTGATTTCAAATTTTGTGCAAAAATTAATTGTGGTATAGAGATGAACTATAAAACTGTGGTACGAATTCAAGATGGCGGAACAAAATGGCAGCCAAATGAAATATTTGTAACTGTGAAAAAATTCCAGGTTTTATATATCTTTGTGTTTTAGCGTCCCTAGATGCCAAAAAATATATTTTCTCAATTCCATTGATCTCTCTGTCGGTCTATCTGTCGATTCGCGTTATACCTAAAAACCACTTAACCGATTGACTTCAAATTTTGGTTAAAAATTGACCTGGTGTTATTTTGATAAAAATCCAATATGAAAAAACAAAAAAATTAATTATCCAGTTTACCTCTGTAATATTTTGATATCAATCCAAGACAGCAAAAAAACATGGCGGCCTAGTAAATTATTTAATCAGTCTGAATAACTACTTATTGGATTAAGTTCAAATTTTGAACATCCATTAAGTGTGATATAGAGATAAACTGGTAAAACTGTGGTACGAATTCAAGACGTCGAAACAAAATGGTGGCAAAATAAAATGTCTAAAAAATCAATGTAAATAATATTCTTATTCAATTGACTTAATAACTTGCAGCAAAATCGAATGTGATACAGAAAGTAAGAAAACACATAAAAACGTCTTTTAAAAGGTGAAACACAAACTCTTTAAGAAGATAACACTTATTCTTACGATATCCCTTATAAGTAGAGTATATTGGGGGGGTTAAGCGGGCTCCCCCCACCACTTTTTTGATTGGTTAACTACTTCCCCACCTATCCTTGGCCCCGCCCACTTGTCTCTACTCCACCTACATTGATTCTTATGGGTCGTGCTCTTCTCAGTCGTCGTTAGGCTACAGATTAACAACCAATCAGATACCGCACTCCTGGAATTTTCATTCATAAACATGTTTACTCGAACCCCATTAGCTGGGCGGAGAACTCAGAGATGTACTCGAAATACTTTTATTTATTCTGAGCAGGACTTAGGGAATATTTTGTGAGTAATGTTTAACCAAGTTTAATAGATTTCTATTGAAAAATTAGTGGATGCATAGTAGTTATGCACATACAGAGTGGTTTCTTGCTCTAAGTTTAGATAAAAAATAATAGTTGCTCTAAGATTAGATAAAAATAATAGTTTTAAAGCTAACATGACAAAGATGCTTTATGCTATTAATGCGAGCAACACTGAACCCCAATAAACAAAACCATATGTGATCCTCGGTTCAATAAAAAATTATAGTTTAAAATATCTAGAGAACACGCTTTTGTCAGTTACGCACTAAAAAGTACAAAATAATATAATTTTCTTAAAATATATTTTGTTCAATGACTATGCAGAAAAGTGTGATTCGCTTTTTCCTTTATTCGAGAAGCATGTACGTTTAATTAGTTTTAACAATATTACATTATTTTATACTTTTTAGTGCGTTACTGACAAAAAGCTTGTTTTCTAGTTTTTTTAAAACTATAAATTATTTTTTACTTTTTACACACTTTACTGGACTCATCAAAACAAAACAGATTAGTTCAAACTTTACGTTCGATGATACCATATTATGTATTGGACTCGCACAACAAACCAAATGACCATCGGTACCATTTTGTACCATCGAGCTGATCAGATCAACTCGGTGGTACCAAATTGTGTATTGGACTCGTCCAAACAGACCAAATGAGCCCAAATAAAAGAGGTTTACTAACTAAGATCATGTGTAGAATTTGGCATCATCGAGCTGGTCAGATCAGCTAGCTGCTACTAAATTTTGATATTGCCATTTGAATTACCCACTCTTGCAAATTTTCAAATCGACACAACAATTAGAGGTAGGTTAAAATCGATTGGTATCATAGAGCTGAATGTATTAATATCCGAATTAGATATAGTTACAAAACTTCAAATCCATACAGTTAGAAGTAGGCTAAAACCGATCGGTACCATTTCTTACGATCTATCAGCCTGATGGCACCAAATTATTATGTTATCATCCGAATTATGTAGGCCCGAAAATTTTGAAACCTTTACAACATTTAGAAGTAGGTTAAAATCAACTTTCAATATTTATTTGTGTACATAGTTACATACAAGTGAACCTAATACAAGTTTGTTAAAAACAAAATTTAATTTAATTTAAATGAAAATTTTACAATGCTTATTTACATGACATGCAAATAACAATTAAAAAATCGAAAAATTTCCTTTATCCCGAATTTCCCTCGTTATGAATCTTTCCTTTTATTAGGAATATTGAAGTGTGACTAAATTTAGTTCAGTGTATAGTCATTTAACAACACATATATACTGTTTTCTCAAATACTTTTTTTCGGGGCCATTTTGTTCCATCATCTTAAATTCCTCAATATTTTATCAGTTTCTACTTATGCCACACTTGATTTTTGGGCATAATTTAAAATCAATTCAATAAGTAGTTTTTATACTGACAGACACCCCCATTTTGAACTCGTACCAGTTTGTCCTATATTACATTTCATTTTTCTGCAAAATTTGCAGCTAATTGAATAAGATTTTTTACGTTGATTAAAAAAAAATTATTTGGCCGCCATTTTGTTCCGCCGTCTGAAATTCGTACTACAACCTCTCCAATTTGTCTCTATATTACACTTATTGCTTGCACAAAATTTGATATTAATCTAATTAGTAGGTTTTTTAGGCATATTTTTTATTAGGGCGCCATTTTGTTTTGCTCTTAAATTCATACCAAATGTTACTAAGAACGCTAGAACGTGAAGATATATAAAACCTGAGAGGGTAATTCTTTCAAGATTACAAATATTGAATATAACCACCATTTTATTCCGCCATCTTCAATTAGTACCACAGTTTTACTAGTTTATTTTTATACCACAGTTAGTTATTGTACACAATTTGAAACCAGTCTATTAAATAGTTTTTCAGGCTGAATTTTTAAATAATTTATTAAGGCGCCATTTTGTTCCGCCATCTTGGATTCGTACCAAAATTTTAAAAGTTGACACTATTAGCAGTTTTTTACATTCTAAGTAGGTAATATCAAGCCCACATAACAAATTTGAATATTTTTAGACAAATCAATTAAAAGATATTGAATGAAAAAATAATTCCTGCAGGTTTGCAGATTCGGAATCTCGAAATCAGTTTACAATTTCGAAAATCCCGGGATTAAAAACTCAATTTCGAAAAATCCCTACTAATTTTAATAACGCGATGCCACGGAAGAAATGGGATATAAACGTTCTCACTTACTTTGACACGCTGCTTTGTCTGTAATTTCCACAACTTCAATTTTATTGTTGAGGTCTCCCAAAACACGTTCACAATTAGTAACGAAATTTAGTTGTTTTTAAAATATGAATTAGTATAGCGTAGGCTATAGCGTATTTAGAGCTGTTTTAGTATCTGTCTTAAAGTTTTTAGAAATTATTATTATAAAATATATAACATTCAAAAAAAAGTTAAGTTCTTATATCCTTGGGAAATCTAAAGAACCTATGAGATGAATTGTAGCTTGTAATTTTGCAGTGTTTGGCAGCCCACACCATACCACTGACTTTTCTAGAAGTGTTGATATTTTGATATTATTTTATATAATAATATCTAATAGAGTCTTTAAATATTTAAATTTAACTTATACTTTCCTTCAGCGCTTCGAAGAACAAAAAACGCCGCTACTGTACACGACTACGTCTGAAACAGTAATACCAGTCTCCGCCTGACACAACGCTGCTGAGTTGATAGATTCTCCTACCAAATTGAGATGATGTGATGATTTGCGCGCCGAACGAAAGTTATTTGTTTAGCGCTAACGGTGCCATTGTGGAAAATTAACGCCGAGGATCTAAAATATATCCCTCTTCATTATTTAAGAAGGTTTGTCGTGTCAGTGGAATTAATTCAAATTTGGGGAAAGCTACCAAAACGCTTTCGACGTGACAAGGAACTAGAGTTAAACTTGCCGTGTTACACTCACCATAATCAAGAGGGTGATTGTACAGATGAACCACCGCGATCTATAAAAAAGTGTTGCGGTGATGTGCAACAAATTACAGGAAGCTGTCAGAAAATTAAGTAAAGAATTTTACTTATTTTCATTTTTTTACTCTCAGGATTCTATGCAATGTAGACCACAATGGTGTCATTATTACCACAAACTATCTAATGAATATGCAAGCGCTGCATCTGCCTGTGACAAATATTGTAAAACATTAGATTTAATACAACTTATACATGAAATAAGAGAATTGGGTTTTGGTTATCACCTTCTTAAATTAAAGGAATATATTGAAGATCTAATTCTAGTAAACGAGATTTTGAAAGAAGAAGAATTTTTAGTGTAAAGCTGGAGGCAATTGTTACAGAAATGTATGAACAGTTCATAATGTCTGCAGCCTGCTTTGAATATTATGCATATGGAGGACAAGACAGTGAATCTCAAAACATTATTGTGTATTTACATTATACAGAACATGCAGAATTATGTATACTCGCTTCTAAGGCATGGATAGATTTTCTTAAAGGTAAAAATTAAAGAAAATTTATAGAAAAAATTAGAGTTAAGCGAACATGTATTGTGTATAAGGAAATATTTAAAAAATAAATCAAATATATTTTAAATCGTTTTATTTCATAAAAAAATAGTTATACAGATAAAAAACATTTGCTAATGAACAAACACAAGGAGTTTTCTGATGATAGAAGTAGCATGGTTCCAATTTCTGTAAAGCTGGTTGTTCATCAAATTCAATAACTGACTATAGACAATATTTTCTTACAAACTCAGCCTTTTCTTCACCCTTGACGCAGACAAAGTTGGCTTTCTCAGTTAAATTTCTGATAATATCTCGACATTTATGATAAGGAGTGAATCGTTCATTCCAATCGATGCAATGATGATTTTTTATTAGCCAGATGGCGCTACTATATAGACTTGAAGGTAAACGATTTAAGGGGAATGGCGCTTTAAATATGTGATGACTGATTTTAAACCCATCGTAAGCTACCAATTCTTTAACAATTAATTTATTGTTCTCTACTTTAAATCCCTGAATATCTATAATGAGTCTCATATCTTTAAATATTGAAAATTTTTGATCATTTCCACTTTTAATTGGTATTCTTTAATTTGTTTTTTCAGATCTTGTAATTTGGTTTGAAAAATGATCAACTCATGCATATAATCCATAATGCAGGAAAGTTGGTTGGGTTGTGTTATAAATATTAAAACTGACGCATGCGCATTTAAGTTGTTTTACTATTTTGGTTAGAGGAATATAGCTAACGATTTTATCGTGTAGAATAAGACAATAAACAGAGGTATTTTTTTATATTCTCGTTTATCGCACTTTGAAGCGATTCCTTCTGATGAGAGCAATCAATATGTGAAATAGATGAAGTCTTAAATTTTTCAGGAGTAAAAATTGGTTCGCTGGTCAATCCATAGTATGAGTTTCTACAATTAGCAAACATTTCATATAGAGCAGAAAATTTGTTGTCCTTAAAATTTAAATATAAATGATGATATGGAGATCTCTCAGAATTTAGAAAAATTCTAATGTTTGTTAGATCAACATTATCAAATTGACACATATCTTTTTGTACATGTCCTTTTCGATCTAACTGGAAGGCAATAACAGCATGATACGGTGTCTCCAGTTTGGTAGTTGTTTTCACTGGCCATGTATGACGCGATGCTTCAGGTAATTCAGCATATTCCACTCATTCCAACTTCGGAATCCCACAAAAATATTTTTATTTGTTTCTAATATTTTCGTTAACGCAAGCTGTTGAGGGATATCTACCTCAACATGTGGTAATTTCCAATATAATTGTTTAATCGTGACTTTCGGAGTAGAATAAACAAGTGTTTTGGGTTCTGTATCATCTACAAAGACAACAGCATCCAAATCGTTACTAGCTTTAATAAGAACCAGTGCTTGTTTTATGTTTAAAAGAATTTTCTTATAATCCTCTAAGAATCCAAGTGGCATCTTTAAGGGTATAAATACATTAAATCTATCTTTATCATCTACCAAAATTCTATCAGATTCATTTCTGTTGGGAAACCACCCCGCATTTTGAAGTTTTACACTTACATTGTTATCGAAAGATAAATATCCTTTTAGTGTTGATGTTAAACCAACATTTCTCACAGAGTCTATAGTTACACCGTTTAGTTCAAAACGAATTGCCCTGAATAGAAACGCAATTCCGTTATTTACAAATCTCAATTTTTATGTATATTTTCCTTCTTCGTTAGCGACAGTCCCTTCGATGTAGATAAGACTGTCTAAGGACAATGTATATGTATCTAGTTCTTGAATTGGAATACGTATTTCATTATAATCAAATTTTGAAGAAACGAATGGTTAATATGTATGTAATTCTGAAGCTATGATGGAATTATCAACGTAAAGTTTTTCGTTAAAGTTTAAAATATCCATTATTTAAAAACTATAAAACCTAAAGATTGAAGAAATTGACGATTCTGTTGTTAACTGTTTGATGTTCTTGAAACTACTAACTTTGTGGTTACGCTTTTCTAACTTCAATAGGTTGATTTTTGAATGGTCTGTTATATCTAATAACCATTATTGTTGGTTTTTAAATGCAATCTGACAGTTATAGTTTTTTTTCTGAAATTTATAAGATCGCCGTCCTGATCTACAATTCCCACTGTAATGTTGTTGATTGTTTGAACGCTGATTGGAAAGTCTAATATAGGCAAAGAGGATTCTAGTATTTTATACCCAGGTGATACAGTAGGGACAAACTGATGAATTATGTGAACTGGTTTCCAATTGTTAAAAGATCCAACACAAATGTTACAATCCACCCAAATGGCGTTAACTTTAGAAATATTTACAACTTCATCAGATTCATCATTACATTTGAATTAATCTTTCGTTTTTTAAAACCTAAAAGACTTTCTATTGAATCATCTTTTGTGAAATCAATTTCTTGACCACATTCAATTTTGGATTTTAGTGTATTGAGATTCGGTTTTAAATTAAAATATGGTGGATCTAGTTTAAAAGCAAAAAACATTTCTTTTTTTATAATATTTTTCAGATCAGTAATATCATATGTTCCTTCAGGAATAGTAGTTTCCTTATCACCTATATATATTTTGTTTTTTCCCTTTTCTTTATTAGGAATACTCATAAAAGTTCCAAAATCTGCCAACCCTAATAAATATTGTTTTCCATCATTCAAATAGATGGGAGGATTAAAATCAGATGGTAAAATCGAAGAATTCCCTGTCAATGTAAACGTTGTAGACATTTTGCTAAAATTTTAAGAAATGCTGTAAATAATTTATTTCGTGTACTTATATAGAAAACTAAGAGCTAGCTGTCCACAATAATAATCGCTAAACTTTTGCTTGACATCGTAGGTGTAATTACATTTACACTCTTACTTGTGTTAAAATATTTAAGAAGATCAAGAGGTGGTTTGAGGTTCTCATAACTATCAAAATGTACAACATTTTTTATTTTTTGTGTAGGCCACCCAGCGAAAACCATTTTTTTTACTATCCAAATTGACAATACCGCTTTCTTTTTCTTTAATTTTTCCTGGAAGATTGTCACGCATAAAAACACCTCCAAAATGTGGAATTTCTAGAAGTTTTGCATATTCCATTATATCAACATTCGTTAAAGCTCTCTGCGGCAATTCTATTTGAGTTTTTTTTTTCTTTACCTAATCGCCTTTATAGGGTTGAATAAATAATCCCTTTCCCTTTTTATAAGGTTTTACAAATAAGCTTTTTCCGGCTGCAATATTCTCCATAGCTTTGTTATGTCGTTGAGTTTCTTCAAGCAATTGTCTTGATGCTTTCACATCATTAGCAGCCTTGGCTATTCCTGCTACACTCCCTCCCAACGCGCCTTGTGCTCCTAAAATTGGAAGCAGGAGAGGTAAAAATCCACCAATTTTTATAATGCCCTTTTTTTCAAAACTAGGTAATAAATATTTATAACTCTTAAGTGAGAACGAGCTTTAAATTTTTAAATTCAACTCTTTGTGGGAGTCTCTTCTAAACGTCTTTTTTCAGCTTTCGGCTTATTTTCAGATTGGAAAATAGATAAAATTTCAATCATTGATTCTATATGGACAATATCTTTGTGACCCCATGCTAGACTTTTTGTGGTAATTGATAGACGATATCTTTTATCATCTTGACTTGACAAAGCTAGTGTGTTTATCAAATTTGTATAAATATTGTGGAGATGTGACTTAAAAACATACATTGTGCAGAAGCATACAAAATTGGTTTTTGAAAGCATTTCGTAAATTAGTATTCAAATCAATATATTTAGCTAACCATGGAGATTGTGTAAATTTAATTCCTCGATTTCTTTTGAGAAGTTTAAGTCCAAATTTTAAGCATTGTTTCAAATTGTTTAAATTGGGAATTAGTTTAGAATATTTTGAAATTGGTGGTTTAAATTGTTCGGGACAGAGCGGAAAGTTGTTATGGCTTTCATGTAAATTCTGAGGATATTCTAAGTCAACTTCAAATACATAGCCCGTAGATGTATCTGAAAGATTTAAAATATTAATTTCATTTATTTCAGCGATTGCATCCTTAGATTCATTGCAAAACCATACAAATGTGTTGCATCTAAATAGGCAATATATTTTGTTCAATATTTAGGATTAAAATTATGAAGAAAAGGATTATTTGCCTCCGATTTTCGAGCTGAACAAGTACTAACTCCACCACGAACTCCTTTTTTGAAGAAATGAAGCATATCTGGATCAGTCAATAATTTTAGTTCTACATTTGTAAATTTCATCATAGCGTCCCAACACATAAAAGGACTCGTTACAAAGTTGGCAGGATCTAATTTATAAGTTTTACAAGTATTTCTATAATTTTCAAAGACATCTGCTAAAAGGAGAACGTGAGATTGCAAATATATATCTGAATATTCACCTATTGTGGAACAATTGAATACATTCCATACCTCTTTAGCTCTAATGTAATCTTCATTACTAATATTTTCATCAGTTATATCATTATAAAATTTATCAATGGAAGGTAGATAAAGTGCGGGACACGAAAGAAAACCGGGCGGTCCTTAAAATAAAGGTTCATAGTCTTAAGGAAGCGGAAAAGTAAAATTTGTGTACGCAAATAAATTTTATTATATTATTTTATTTGTTGTAATAGTTTGCCGCTTCACCTATAAAGTGCGCCAGCTAAGCGGTACGAAAAATTAATCGAGGATTTAGTAAATTTCGCACAGGTCCACTTGTAATTGGGATGTGCCTAGAGTCTATATGCACTTGCCGCTAGAAGGTTCAAGCTATTTCCAGTGGCGCCTATACATTTCGAGCATTTGTTTTCATTTCTATATAAATGCGTTGCGTTGAATTTGAATTATTGTTTCGAAGTAACGATGGCGAGCAAAAGAGGAAAAACAATTCGAAGCGGTGCACTTGAAGTTATTGCGAGCGTTATAGAGGCCTGTACTAGAGAAGCTGAAAATAATAGTTTGACTATTCCAATTCAACATCGAACAGAACGCTCTGCATTTTACACTGGTGTTTCGGAAAGTAGTGTAAGAAAAATTCAAAGAGAACATAATGATCGCTCATGTTCTACTTCACCTTTAAAATCTCCTGGTAAAAAAATACCCCAATTATCATACAAAGATAAAATTGACGATTTTCAAGTAATTCGACGAACAATAGAGGATTTTTATGTAAACTTGAAGAAGGTTCCGACCTGCAAACCCCTACTTCGTGCTGTAAAGAACAAAATAGATTTTCCGTACGGGTATAAGACCTTAAATCGCCTTTTACGATCAAATAGTTCTGTTTGGCGCAAGTGCCAAAATAAACGAAAATTGCTCATTGAGAGACCAAATATTTTTCACTGGCGGGTGAAATATCTATCAACTGTAAGGCAATATAGGCAAGAAGGACGCAATATTGTGTATCTAGACGAAACCTGGGTAGATAATGATATGACAGTGAACAAATGCTGGCAAAGTGAAAGTGTTACAGGTGTTGTTCAGGGAATCCTCTCTAGTAGTCGCTTTATTATAGTTCATGCTGGTTCAGAAGCCGGATTTTTTCCAGGTGCTGCTTTAGTTTTTCGCTCGGGACTAACAACTGGAGACTATCATGGACAGATGAATAGAGATAATTTTGAAAAGTTGTTGCTCGAGAAGCTTCTACGTAACATTCCTCCCAAATCAGTCGTGGTAGTGGATAATGCGTCTTATCAGTCTCACGTAGAAGATAAAGTGCCAACTAAATACTCTACAAAAGCTCATATGATATCGTGGCTTAAATCGAACAATCTTGTATGTGATCCAACATGGAGAAAATATCAATTATATGAAGTAATATCAGCCAACAAGCCTAAAGAAAAAAAGTATAAAATTGACGGTCTTTTACGTAACCTCGGTCATACACCTTTAAGGCTGCCTCCATACATATGCGACCTCAACCCTATTGAACTTGCATGGGCAGGAGTAACAAAATATATTCGAGAGCGCAACACCGGTGAACTTTTAATTAAAGATTTAAATAAAATAACATTAGAAGCCATTGACTCAATATCGGCTGAAAGTTGGAAATCGTATGTTAAACATGTTCGTTCTATTGAAGATAACTGGGATGTAGATGGCAAAATTGAAACGGTTATTGTTGATTTAGTTATCACACTGGGATCTTCAAATAGTGATAACGAAACCTCATCATTTTCAGAGGAAGACAACGATTTAGAAGGAATCGAACCATTAGAATCACAACCGTCAACCTCAAAAATGGCTTAGTTTTTTTTTTCATATATTTTGTAAAATTGTTCATAAAGTAGCTGTCATTAAACTGCTTCAAAATAATTAATTTTCTGCTCAATACCGGATGTCAAAAAATATCTAATATTGCAATTAATATTTGAAAAACTACAAAACTCGGGTATGCCAAAAGTGACCGTTTGTCCCGCACTTTATTTATCATCCAACTTTTCGTGAGAATCAATATATGAATAAAGAAAAACTCCTGTTTGCCTAATATATTTAAATTGCTCTGGGTCTAAAAAATGTTTCCTAATTTCAAGACATTGGGAATTATCTAAAATATTAGATAGCGATTCGAGAGATTCTGGTTAAACCTGAAATGAGTCTATAAATCGTAAATTTAGGTAAACTGTCTTTTTATTTTTAGGGTCATACATGTCTATTATAATTTTTTTGCTAAAAAAGATATATTTTTCTTTAATTTGAGCAATAACGCTAATTGAATTTTTGTTATTACATAATGACTTAATAAATAGGTGGGAATCGCCATTTTTTAGATTATGATAAATTATTGGAATGTAAGTTGGAGGTATGAAATGTAAATTACAAATGTAATGAGCTGCGCCCCTATAGTTACCACTAAAATGGCAGTGATCCATACACGAAGAATATGATAACACACACAAATGCATTATCATATTCTTTTTGTTGCAAACTAATTAACTTATTCATCGGCTTTTGATTTCTAAAATAATTGTCATAAAGTTTTTTCACATCTTGTTCAACATATTCAACAAACTTTACAACCCAATCAGTTCCACGATACATTTTTAAGGATGTGAGATTTTCATCCAATGAAGATTTAATGTAATAAGCGGACGAATATGGAACGTGTTCAGCAGTTTTTACTGTATAGGAGGTTGTAGGGTCAAGGTTTTTGTTTTCAATGTTTTATAGCAATCAAAATCAGCATAAATTACAAAAGTATATACTGCTTTTGATTATTTTGAAACTTTAATATGTTTTCTGGAATTTGATTAGCAAACTTGTGTAAAATAAGTTCATCTGAAGGATATTCAACTCGCACAGATGTGCAATCATACACTAAGTGTCTTTGTAATTTCGCGTATGTACCAAAATGTTGTAAACATCCATCACACATTTTTTTACATTTCTTTTTGGACAGTTGTTTAAAAAGTAATTTAGATAAATCTTTAATCCAGCAATAATTACCGTCATTAGAAGTATTTAATAGTAGATTGATATGTAAATTCTTTTTGTGTTTATTATAGTGCAATATCTTTATTATAGTACAATCTCATTTACATATACACCATTTCTTAAAAATTTCTGAACCCCGTAAACATTTATTGATAAATTATTTTTGTTTTCAAAAGTTCTTATCTGTTCTAATTTAACGGGAAAATTTATACCTGTGAAATGAAAGATAGTTCTGAAGTCCGGTTAGGATGAAATTTTCCTAGGGTCACTGCTGATACAACGGCATATGCAAAACAGAAATCATCTTCATCCAAAATGTTGACTAAACTACCCCGAAATCCTTGAATTGAAATATAAGAGGAGCTACATAAAGGATTGTACTTGTTGATGTTTACTTCCGAATGGAGAATTTGTTGTAAAATCCAGCCTACAATTCAAAGGAGAAATAATTAGTATTTAATAAGAGACTGTTGCAAATAAAAAATTGAAGCAATGACACTTAAAGTGTTAACATTTTTTTACTAGTAAATTATGAACTTACCAGAATCTCGTTCAGGTAATTCATCTGCTTTGGTTGTCGGAATTTTGAATAGTTCGTCATAGAGATGATTTAAATCAGTCGTCTCAGTCACGTTATGGAAGGTTGTGTTGAATGATTTAACTGACGTAGACTTCAAAACTGGCGAGTAATAGATACCAAATAACTTTGCATTTACCTTGTTGGTTCTATATAGATTGTTGTTGCTGTCTGATTAATGTTACGACTTTGCTGGTTGTCTTGTTGAAACCTTTTAAGGTCGACATGGATTTTTGGTGAGTACACTTTATATGCCGCAATTCGACACTTAAAAGCACTTCTAATAAGGTCTATTCCATTTCCATATTTAATAGTACTGTTGCTTTTGTGGACGTTTGTTTTCAGATGAGAGTTCCAAGCATTAACCTTAATGTCAACTTTACAGTCTTCGCAATGTCGAATCAATTGAAGAATTTATGAATTTTGTATCAACTAAAACAAAAAATAATATAATTTATTTTATTGTAATAAAATATAGTGTAATATAGAACATATTTAGAGGCATAGCAAGGACGCCTCTGAGTCAGTAAAAAAAGATCATTGAAATGGTGAATGTTTTTCTTATGTTTTAATATACTCAAATTTTTTAAAAATACTGTAAATATACTTACTATGGATCAAATTATCATCCGGATTATAATTTGTGTTCATTTTCAAACATGCTTCTTTTATGTGTCTTACGAAGTTTCGTCTCTGTGCAAGTTCTTTTAGACAAAGTGTGCAAAGAAGGGTCGTTTTAAAATGGATATTTGTCGGTTTGGTTTCCCTTTAAATAAGGAAAAAAAATGGATTTAAATTTAGCAGCTTGCGCTTTTGTGTCTGGTATTTTTATTTTTTTTTTAATTTTCATAAGTTTTATTGTTTGATACCTATTTACAACTAAGATTCATATATATATATATATATATATATATATATATATATATATATATATATATATATATATATATAAATTGTGCACCATCGATTTAAACGTTGCACAACTACGTCCATGTTCTTCTTTTAATAAAAATGGTTTTGCTTTTGAATTTAAAAAATTGTTTAATTTACTTATATCCGGAAGTTCTAATGCATTGTTTTTATTGGGTGGGACTGTAACAACGGTCTCGGATTCCCCAATATCTTCGTTTTTTTAATTTTTTGTTGACATTTGTGTCATCGTCCGAGGATTCAGAAGTAGAACGTTTTCTTTTCTTCTGACCTTTTTAGATTCCACAAATTCACACGAATCGTAGTGAGGTTTCTGCGTCCTATGGTTGCAATTTAATACAATAGGGTACACCTAAACATCACCTTCAATTGATCCAAATCGCTACTGATTTTAGGCAGAATTGTAATTTAGGAGCTGGTTGATACTCCTCCCTAAATTTTTTTACCTCAATAACAGTCTCTATCGAATCTTCCGACGACGCATCAGAAATGTGGGAGTAGATAGGAAATACTTCTCCCTCGATTTCCATTCCTCTCTCAACTCCCTTTTCTATCTGATTACCCTCGACTCCCTGCTCCGAATAAACATCTTTTACTAGCAGTTCAAACTTTTCATTTTCTAAATTAAAATTGTTCTTATCAGAACTGAAATATTCTGAGGAGGCGTTACTAACGTTTTCTAATGATTTGGAGACTTTATTAAAATAATTAATGTCAGAATCAAATTCCTCAGAGTTAGCTAGGTCCTTAAAATTTATTGTTGAAATTAGTCTAGGGTCAACTTCATTATTTTGATTAATTAGATTTTTAGAAATTGTAAATAAATTATTTATAATGGTAACATCATCGTCACCACCAATTTCTGATTGCTTATCGTTATCCATAAAATGTTTTTCTGACTCGTCCGGTGTTAATTGACAAGTAACAATTTGGATAATCATGGATTGGACAAGTCTCTTTTAAATCAAATAAACTGGAATCAAATTCAAAATCAGAATCATTATCAATTATGGTGTCAATATCAATTATGAAATTAAATTCAACATCAGAATCAAATTCAACATCAGAATCAATACAAATTATGGAATTCATGTTGAATAATAGTTAAAAAATAGAAATTAAACCTGCAAAACACAAAACAAACCTGTAAGGTGGAGCACAAAATGCAGAATAAATTAATAGAGATTTGCAGACTTACACAAAATGTAGTTAGAATTAGTAATAGGATAACTATGGATTTGCACACTTAAAGACACGAAAACAAAATTAATTACACAAGAGAATTTATACCGTAGGCTCTAACAAGCACGAACGAACCTTTCGAGGAACTGGCGTACAGTAAATATGATTGCCATCTCCCAAGCCTCCTAAATCGCTTCTTGTTAAGTTACTCTCACTTGCTGGTGGCCGGTACAGCGGGGTACGAAGTGGTACCAAGGGCAACTGGTGTCAAACAGCTCTTCGCGGACTCGACTGGTTGCTTGGTTTTTTTTTGCGAGTGGTACTTTGGTTGCACGGGGAGTTACTCTGGCGTTTTCTTTTTTGTCTAGAGACGAAACAGTGGTACTCGGTTGGGTTGCCCGAGGCGGTACTTGGGCATTTTTTTTTTGTGCTTTATATTCGTGATTCTACTGGGATCTTTAGTTCAGTCTTCAGTTTGAATCTAATACTGATTTTGTGTATTATTCTAAGTTAAGTTGTTAAAAATGATTTCTTATGATGAATTTATTCAATTTTGTGAACAACGCTATCAATTGTTTGTGAATGTCGGTATGGTATCACCAGTGTGCTTAGATGATACCTTGATGTGGTGGGGATCTCCAAACACGTCGCAGGAGCCGGTGCCGCACTATTTGCTATGTCCAGCAACATCAACAGAAACAATGTAGGGTGGTTATCTACAATCGCCGCAGGAGCTGTCAGTGCAACTAGCAATACAACCAGTAGTACCACCAACAGTACAAGCAATTCAACCAACAGTACAACTAGCAGTAGAACCAGTAGTTACACCAACAGTACAATTGGCAGTAGAATCATCACCAACGAATTATGATGAGGTAATCTTAAGACTATTACAAGATTTGGAAACTCTGTTTGACATAAAATGAAACAATGGGCCTATACAAATAGACCTTATACCAAGTTTGTCCAAACCTAGGAGAAAACATCCTAAAAGGTTCTGTAAAAAGGCAATTAATTATAGATATAATTTTTAGTTTTAGGTATTATTAAATATAAGTATTTTTTTTAGTTTTAAGTAATATTAATTGTAATTAAAATATAATATATGCTTTAACTTATTTTTTTTTAATTGCTAATGAAGCGTAGTAGGTAGCTTCTTGAATGTAGTTGTGGGGACTAAATAAAATTGCTGTATTATAATAATATTCTTTATTATGTGTTTAGACAATACTAAATAACATTTTTACATTATCAAATCAAAGTTTTATAACAGTTTTTATAATCAAATAATATTTTTACGTTAGTCAAGGCACAGTGCCAGGGGCTTGAATTTTTATGAAAATAACATTCTGAAATCTGTTTAAATTTGCTTAGTTTGGATTCCTCACTGACTGTAATGCTTACGATTAATTTTTCAGCCAATTTTTTTTTAAAGTTGGTCTTTTCCACACCTTTCACATAGATCTTGGGATTCGTATATGCGTTGAGAATATTTTTAAGGATTTCTTTCACTTTATTTAATTCGATATATCCAACGTCCCATTCCAAATCATGATATTCTTCGAACCAATCAACAATTTATTTTATCCTCGGCGGATAACATGTGTATTTTAAATGGCAACTTAAACAGAAAATTGGACCAGCGTACACCATCGTAGATAGCTAACTCCTTTGGAACCAAAGCAAATGAAAAATTATAACCTTGAATGTCGATGAATATTTCTTACTCGCACTCGACCTTGACTATTAGTTTTAAAAGTTATTCTGCGATTTTATTTACAAAAAAATAATATATTAGTCATTAAAATTGCTTTTGTTTACTAAAT
Organism: Kuschelorhynchus macadamiae; assembly: GCA_030620095.1. Classification (NCBI taxonomy): domain Eukaryota; kingdom Metazoa; phylum Arthropoda; class Insecta; order Coleoptera; family Curculionidae; genus Kuschelorhynchus; species Kuschelorhynchus macadamiae. The sequence goes on from JAUTXW010002789.1 coordinate 76,536, forward strand.
GATTTTCAATTTTTTGCACTTCACTTTTATTACACACTAGGCACGTTTCAGGAATACTTATGTGAAATAGATTGTAGGTGCACACTGTGCAGCGCAAGCCTCATTCACAACACTCCATTATTCTTCTATAATGTGTAGAAACAAAACTATGTTTTCCAACAGGTGTTTCTAAAGCATGCAAATAATAGCATGGTGGGCACATACTATATACACTACCAAACGAGGATCTTATTACAACATAATTTTGGAACACACAAACTTCCCGACGTAGGTAATCTTCGTTTGCAGCATCACTGGCACTAATTTTTTTTATATTTACAAGTCCTTCTTCACCACATCCCGCTTCATTCTCATCATTCCTTCACTCATCTTCACTGTCTTCTTGCTCCTCTTCAAAATTATTTTTATCTACATGACTTAACCAACCTTGCCTAACATCAAAAATATTTCTTCCCCCAACATTAAAATATAATATTTCATCCTCGTATATTGAACACATTTTCTCCATATTTTCAAAACGTACATTAGAATTTTGTAAAACTACGTGACGAGTACTCATTTTAATTAATTTTGTTACTTTTTGAAACACTGATACTACTGTAAGATTGACTTGCTCTGTTGGCTGCTAAGGTTTAAATAAAACATCTCCCTGCAATGCCTAACGACGACTGAGAAGGGCACGACCAATAAGAATCAATGTTGGTGGAGTAGAGACAAGTGGGCGGGCCCAGGATAGGTACGGGGAGTATCAACCAATCAAAAAAGTGGTGGGGGGAGCCCGCTTAACACCCCAATATATTCTACTCTTATATTTTACTTAAACCGACCTGGTTTTTGCAAAGTTAAAAGCTTCCAAGTTAGTTTCTAGAGTTTATTGATTAGACTTCAGCCAATAGTTTTATGCTTGGTATTAGTATATATTTATTACTTTATTTAAAATCCTAATGAATAGCAACATTCATGCTTCCCATGTAATGAAAATTCTTTGTAAGTAGTATGAACAGTTAAGCGTATTCAATAGATACGTGAGTAGGTATTGTGTTGTCTTAGGTTGTGCTGTGTTATGTTGTTTTCTATTGTGCTATGCCGAGTTGTGTTGTATTATACGTGTCCATTGAAGATTTTGTAAACTAAATAAAATACTCAGAGAAAAAAGATCTTTTGAACTATTTTTACCTCTAAATATCTGTCTTATATTTCTTAAAAATTAGCTTCGGTCTTTGTGAACAAATAAGAACAGAAGTTATGTCAGGTATCGTCATTCTCATAAAACATTCTAATGTATTAACAACACACGAAATGTGTATCCTCTATATGTTGCACTCACATTAAGATATACACCCTATACTGATTTACACTTTGGTAGGGGAGGACATAATGTAGTTGAGTTTTAACTTGTTTAAAAATATCGAATAACTCAGCAATAAAAGTGAAGCTTTGAGCTTGTAGTAGTTAGAATAATATTTTAAATTCTTTATATTCTGGTAATATTATATATTCAAAACTTACAGCTATATCATTATCTATTAAGAATAATGTGAAATTGAATCCAACTTATAACTGTAAATATACAACTTTATTTCATAATTTCTTAAATATTAGTACAAACAAGTTAGACATCTAACAAATCCTTTAGATAAGGAGATAACGGTTCGTTTTTCTTCCTAATAATAGAAATTAGGGCAAAAAGCTTTTTGCTTACCTACCTTTCTTATTTTTCATATTTGTAACACTTGACTTGCTTTTTCGGACGTCACCATTTATTATAACTCTAGATATAACATGTCTAGTTTTATAACCAATAGAATATTCAGACTCTGATGAGCTCTCCACGTCTGCAAGATAATCACTATCACTCTGACTTAAATAATCGTTAGATGTCCTTATTAATTGTTTACACATCAGTTAAACTCCCAGACGACTAATGCAGATTTTTCAAATTTCTGCTTAGTATATATCTTTTCTGTCACCTCTCCCACCTATACAAATATACATATATTCATACATAAACCTACATTTTCCTGTCAAGACTGGTCTACCAACTGTTTACTTGACCTAACGTCTCGACTCTGAACTATCGAGTTACAACCTGTGACTCTCAATAAAATGAAGTTAGTGGTTCTAGATGTTCGAGGTTACGTAACATTAAGATTTCTAAGAACTAGCTAAAATTTATTTAAGCATGTATAAAATTATTTGGACTCGACAGACTTATCGAATGAGAATATCGTTTTTATCATATTAATCAGCATTATGATTATCTCTTTCTTTTAGCAATGCCCCAAGTTTCAAGTGTAAGCATGTTAAATTATGAGCGTTTGTATCCACCTGTCTATCCAGTTTAGACAATTCTTTTTCGAAATACTCGTACGTTACAGTATGTTCACTTAATATTACTGCATTTGTGTGGCGACGTCGCGGTCGGTTGCCACACAAGACTATGTTATATTACTATGTTAGCCTTTTTAAGCTTATACTAAACTATTTTCTAGTAATTTTCTACCTATTTATTTTATAAAAAAACACAATAAGTTAGTAAGTTAATATTTATATATAATTTTCATAGGGTATCTTCCTATCACATATCTTATATTGGAAAAAATTGTTGAGACTTAGCGTCTATAACATTGTAGGATAATAAAAAAATTATAAACATACATATAAAGAAATTAATAGTATGGTTTCTAAATAATATCTTAACAACCATTCCATAATTATCGACTGCGATATATTATATATAAATAACTATCGCTGGAGAGCATAAAACATCTGCAAATTTGGTGCTTCTAGTTTATCATCGAGAGTCGTACCTACTTCTTTATGTTACAAAGCAAGTGCTAATCCACTTAGAACATCTCCTTCTTGCTGAGTATATTCATCAGTGCCGTATAAATATAGCTTTACTTTAGGATCTTTTTAAAAACATTGTGGTAACTTATGCTAGACGTATGAGATCTGGTTAGGAACACTACCAATAATTACTGCTTTTGGTAAATTGGATAACTTTTCTTTTGAGATATAAATCAAATATTTTTTCTTGGAAAAGACTTTTAAGGGAAACATGTTTTTTGGGTCCATGATACGGGGATCTAACGGAGATTAACTAACGTGTTAAACAACTACTTCCGATTTGTTTCTAGATTTACCAAAGGGTAACGCGTGAGTAGGAAAGGAGTATTGGTTATCTTCTATTTATTTGTTTACACAAAAATTTTTACGAAATTGTAGTAGCGGATTCACGATTTAAGAAGAAAATTATTTTTGGGTTTTACGCTGGGAACTATGGTTTTTAGTCCTGGGTCCGCTGTGAAGGTACCCGAGGAACGACACTGAAAAATATCTACTTTTATGGAAAGTCTACCCCCGTCTTCAGCAGACTAAAAAATAAAAGAACCAAAAGCAGCATATCACTTATGTTTTATATCAGAACTTTAACCAGAATGGCTAATCTCTGACTGAGAGTTTTAGAATTTTTAATTTTCTATAGTTCGTGGTGTAAAACCCAAAAATAATTTTCGTCTTAAATTATATTTATGTAGCTGAAAACGCATTAAGATGATTAACTTTATAAAAGATACACTAGGTTACATACAAACTTATTTTATTTCATTTATTATACGTTAATCCTTAGATTCAAACTCAAACTCTATTTCGTTTATTTCTGGACCTGCAGTTGTCTTTTTCATACCTCGGTAGACAATGAGTAGCTTTTCCTAATAGTTGATTGACTGAAGGTATTCATTTGATGTTTTGAAGCGCTTGGGAAACCATACAGTTTTTCTTTCTTCTTTGAATGCTGCGCAGTAGGGCATATCACCTCTCCCATGCATATTGATGTTTCTACCTTATTACTAAAAGTTGTACTTACTTCTTGATATTACAATGAAACCAAAAAGTTCTGTAAATCTATCCATTTATCCATCCATCCATCCATCTGTCTGCCTATCTAGCTGACAGCCTAACTATCCGTCTTCCTAACTATGACAAAATAGCAAGAGAGCAGTTAGTTTTTGAAAATATAATAAGACAGCTCAGTTATGACAAGCATAAACAGAAAGCGAAAAGAGGAGTTAATTTTAAGAAACATAAGACAACGGTTGAACGGTAAAAAAAATAAGTTGAGCGTAGAGAGAAATCAGTTTAAAGAAATATAGGACAACTATTGAGGGTAAACGTTGTTCGAATGAAGGAAGATAATTTTATCGCAGTCTGATGCTCGAAGTTAACAGGATCGTTGGCTAGTCACTATGGGTATTTTGTAACTATTTGGCAAACAGCCGCTCCGAGTGATAAGACCTTAGACAAGTTAAGAGCAAGATTGTTGACAGAAGAAGCTAGAAATAGAAGTCAGGAAAGTGAAAGTGAGGTAACCTTCGAGGCTGCTGAGAAATTTTGTCAGAAATGCAGAAGTAAAACACAAATACAATATTTTGTAAGAAAGGCAAAAACGTAAGGAAGTGTTATAAATGTGGTGTTGCTAGACATCTTGCAAGAAGCTGTATCGGTAAAAGTAAAGGAAATGTTGTGGTCAAGGAATTCAGTTTATGTAAAAGAAAAGTCACGTGGACACAAGAAAAAAAGTGATAATGAAAAAACAGCATTTCTCTTGACTCTGGAAGCTCTACACATGTGGCCATCTTGGAAGACCTGTTTACAGTATTAGAGAAAGAACCATCAAGCATTCAAGTAGCTAAAAAAAGAAATAATGACTTCAGATGGAGAAACATTGAAGGAAGTGCTTACATATTAAAAGATATTCTGTTCATGCTCGAGCTAAAAAAACTTACTTTCTATAAACGCAAGTACTGAAAATGATACCGAGGTTATTTATACGGAAGAAAAAGCGCATAAAAGGTTTAGAAGGAACACAATAAGAAAATGGTTTGTACGTTGCCAAACTAAATCAGAAAGAAGAAAGTTATTTGATAGAAAAAATGGATAAATAAACATGAAAAAAGGAGCAGAAAAGTGGATCATTTTTATACCCTAAGACAAAGAGCAAAAAGAACCTTAAAAATACTGCACACTGACATTTGTAGTCCAATTGACCCTTTAACATGAGATGAAAAACGATACATATTAACTGTACCTATATGTTGATTATAAACACTACTGCAGAATTTACCTATTAAGGAGTAATTTATTAAAAAAGCAGAGGGGTACCACAATATAAAAGTGTCCAAAACACGCTGTGACAATGGTGAGGAATATACTAATATAAATTTTAAAAATGTGTGCAAGGGCAGTAGAATTGTCTTGGATTTCACTCTCCCACACCGTCCTTAGTTAAATGGTAAGGCAGAGAGACTAGATAGGACTCTGTTTGAGAAGCGCTTTAAAGCTTTATTCTTCTTACAAATTTAAATGAAGAGTTAAAGGGCGAAGCTGTGTATGTTGCTACATATTAACTAAATCCAAGCCCTACAGATACAGTAACAAAGCACCCATAGAATGTTGGACAACAACAAAACCAGATTTGTCAAGGTTACACATTTTTGGCTTTTATGTTCGAAAACTTAACCTAAGAAGTAAAAAATACATTTTTGTGATCTATGCACAAAATGGTTATCGTTTATACGAGCAAACATAAAGAAAAATTACTGTTCATAGACATGTAGTGTTTGCAGTGGCAGACAAATCAGTTGAAAGCAACACCTTAACAATAAATATAGAAGAAGTGAACAAAGAAAGGAAAAAAACAGAAACGAAGAGATTTTTGAAGATAAAGAAGAAAACTATCAAGAATTCCAAAGAGTCACTGAGTTAAGAGAGGGGCTTATTGATGAACAAACTCCTCATGAAACTAGAACTGGAAAACAAATAAAATTACCAAAAAACATTAAAGAATATATGTTAGGTACTGAAAATGAATTACTGTTAACCAACAGTGGAGCTATCAACGGACAAGAAAAGAAGTAGTGACCAGTGCTGTAAATGAAAAAAAGAATCACTGGACAAAAATCACACACCTATGTTGACAAAAATGAAGTAAAAAACGCAAATATTTTAACAAGTTCCGTATAAAAGATGAAAGCAAATATAAGGCGAAATTAGTCATTCGAGAGTGTCAACAGAAAAGTGGCATAGATCACAATAAGACTTTTAACCTAGTAGTTAACAACAGTTCGCTCAGAATTTGATTTGCATTAGCTGTCAAAATGCATATGTTTATTATAAAATTCGATATAAAAACTTCCATTCTAATAAGAAGATAAGTATATGACAGAAAGTTATGAGTCAAATAATCAAAACAAAGTTTGCGATTTAAAAAATCATTACATGGGCTAAAATAAGAGCCGTTGAAATGGAACGAGAAATTCACTGATTTTTTGAGATCAAATGGGTTAATTTCATTAAAAAGTGACCAATGTATGTTTAGAAACGCTTATATCTTGCCATCTATGTAGACGATGGGATTTTAATGGGTAAATGTCAAAAGGACCAATTTACCCGCGCTCATGGTTATTCTTAACACTTGGATTATATTGATCCAAGTGTTAAGAATAACCAAGAAAATTTCCCATATAGAGAAGCAATTGGACCACTCCACTCCTATGGAAGAAAATATTATAAACATAAAACGGATTTTGCAGTACTTGGTGGATACAAAAAGTAAAGGTATAATATTCTGTAAGAACTCTAACTGTGAAAAATAGCTTATAGTAATTTGGATTTTGCGGGAGATAGTAGTAGTCATGCAGAGTACTACGGCGTATTTAATATTCTTTTGTAGTGGATCTATATCATGGGTATTATCAAGCACAAAATCGGAATATATTGCAGCTGCTGACTATATAAAATAACTTCCGTTTCTTAAATCAGTTATTATTAAACTCACGGGTAGTAACATGAACATATAGATGTTCAACACCATTTCATAAAGTAATGTAAACATAAGTGGTAAAGAGTGTATGTACTTTGTGGGTTGCAACATTGTCGGTACAGAAAAGCTTTTGATAAACTTTACGAATGATTAAACAAATTTAAAAACATACTTATTGGTTAATATAAGCAAAGTCGTAATTATTATATACATTCTATACTATTTTATGAGGAAATTTCAACTTTATTACAGTTTTTCATTTTAATTTCTGCATTATTTTTCGAATATACCCACAATGTCGCAATTAGTCGGCGTATATATCACTATGGCAACCACTTCGCCGTCTATATCACCATGGCAACCCCTGGAAATACGAAGTAGATTTGAGGACCATAATAATCCGACTTTGCCGTCTTGACAAAAAGTAAAAAAAAATATTGCCACTAACAGGCGATAAAAAAGATTCTATATAACACAGCAATTAAAAAAAAAGACACCAGGAAATGAAAAAACAAGGATAGAAATTTTATGGGCAAAATGCTAGAACATAGTAATCATTTCCTGGTTGTTTTGCTCATAAACTCCAATGTGCGAAATGTTACGATATTACGGGACAACATAGCAGAATCTTTATGTCTTCGTAAAGTACTATTGCAAAGTATCCAAATAATCATGATTCTAGAATGGGAGATCATAAATTAATCAAAAAGCTTAGAAGCACTAGTTCAGTCATAAATTTTAAAAGAAGGAAGAAAACCTATGAGGAGAACGACGCTGCGACAGTTTTAGTTTTATACTATGTGGATTTTATACTAATGTGATCAAGTTCAAGATTTGGAAACTATCCAAACAAGCGGCATGCAGAAAATTAAAAAATTAAATGGAATATTTCAATACAGACCTCGTATCAATACGCCAATATAAAGCCAAAACGTGTAGAGTTTTGTTTATGACTGCCGGGTGGAAAACGAAATTACAGGTGGTAATAGAAATTTTCATAAATTAATAATGTTCTCAAACGAGTGTACTGTTTCAGCGAATGGAACAGTAACTTTTTAACATGTTAAATATTATATATTATATTGAAGCAAAAATAATCCAAAATTTAGAATCCCCATGAATAGGCAATCTTAGATTAAATGTATAAACATATTTGGTGTGCTACTTCTTACCTTACTCCGCACATTTCGCTGCTAAAGTTTGTAATTTCCTAAACAACCGATTTTAACACTGATAAATTGGTCGTAACGGCCTTGTTATATGGCTTCCAAGGAGTCCTGATTTGAGTAATGTTTAGCTGTAGGGTCGTCTTAAGCAAATATACGACGGACCGATTACTGAAAACGATATTCAACATCGAAAAGGGAAAATATCGGAAGCTATCCAATTAATTTAGAATGAAGAAATTAGAAGCAGTTATAAACGTATTTAAAAAAAAAATTGTCGAATACGGAAGTGGTATATTTGAATTATACTTTCTAAGACGATTAAATCTGTAAAAACATAAAAGCATCAAGTAAAAAAAAATTAAATATCGTTTTCCATATTGTGGAAATTTTGCTAATTCAGGAAATGTCAGTAGTGCCTATGCTAATATATTGGTATGGTTTGGCAACCATATTTAGGACAAATATCATAACAACCATTTTGTTCAGGATATCATCATTTTTTTTACATTTCATAATTGGTCTGTCTACAATATTTTGGCAGATAGCAAATAGTTTAACTAGTCCGATGGAATTCTAAACAACTTTTTCAAAAAAAAATCTTTTAAAATAAAAAAAAAGGTTGTTTACCGTTAGTTAAAATTAATGTTTTCTAAGTCTAAGCAAAAAATGCCTTTTTTAACGTGATTCATATTTTTTTAGTAAGTAAAAAAACTATCAACAATTACTTTTTCTCGAAAAATGTATGAAATCGACATGACAGGAACTTATTGTAGGTTGCGTCGGAGGCTTTGCTCAAGCAGTCGTTATGTGTCCCGTAGAACTTATTAAAATAGCTCTACAAACGACCACAGAAGGCAAAAGCCCATGGGTACATAACACTAACGTTTTAAAGTATGAAGGTTCCATTCATGCTTATAAAACTATCGTCAGATTGAAAGGATTTAAAGGATTATATAGAGGATTTACTCCTATGATGATAAGGTAAGAATTAAAGTACTTTATACTTAGCATTATTTTATTCTTTTCAATTTCGTATTTAAAGCAAAATGAATGTAAAAAATATATATTTAAAAAAAGCTTTTACTTATACACTATTGAACTGAAGAGTTAAAAAATAATGAAACTTTCATAAACACAGAACTTTTAAAAATTTGAATATTTTCTTAAAAGCTTTAGGCTTTATTTCAAGTGTGATGACTCTTAAGCTTTTTAGAAAATATTCGAATTTTTAAATGATCTGTGTTATGTAAGTTTAATTATTTTTTACTTTTCAGTTAAATGTATATAAAGAAAAGCTTTTTTTAAAACATATTTCTTTACATTTATTTTATTTTGTACTTTTTAGCATTATTTTTTACACACCCTGTATAAGTATTAATGATTGGACACCATAATATTATTGTCATCGGATTTATGTTGGTATGCCAAAGCTGAGACAATTTCGATAACGTGAATTGCTTTTACGTTTATTTTATTTTGTACTTTTTAGTACAGACTGTATAGACATTCACGATTGGACAACAAATAATTCCCCTAACGGGAACTGCTTCAAAAGTGACTTGCAAGATTTGACCCAAACATATATACCAACTAACATACAAGTGACTTTAAATAAAAGCTTTTAAAAATTGATAAATTACTGGGCATTATTACAGATTAGAAAAATTTATATAAAAAATACATAAAAAATCATAATACGAAAAAAGTGAATACTAATTTTTTAAAATGTACAAATTTCTGGTAAATTCCAATTTGGTTGGAAAATTCAAATTTAAAATTTCTTGGGTTAAATGCGAGGTTAAATGTGTATTGCGGGCTCTTTAATTAACTATAATTCTACCAAATTTTTATTGCGTTACATTGAACACTCAAAGGTATTTCATGGGTTGGGAATCAAAAACCTAGTCAGTGCGATCTTCCGATCAAATACCATTAGATTTTAAAAACAAGTAGAGTAAAAAAATAGATTTTTTAAACAAAAAGCTTCACGTCCTTATTGGTTTTTATATAACGCATAACATACATAGATTATTACGCGATCAATTAACAAATATAGTAATTCAACTCCGCCAAAGGAGAATGATAAGGAGCCACCGTTAGGTAGTATTGCTGTTCCCTACATACACGGCACTACAGACAAAATAGGACGATTACTTCAGTAGTCCAACATACGTACAATGTTCAATACACATAAGAAGATTGGACAATGCTTGCGATCCCCGGAATATATTGTACCTTTTCAAACAGAAGGAGTATATAAAATTCATTACTCCTGTGGAGTACAGGACTGTACAAAAGCAGGCGCGGATCCAGGAAAAAGGGGGTCGATTGCCACCACACATTGACTTGATTTGAAAATTCCACCATAAAAATAAAAACCAATGTAAATGTATTACAACATTACCTGCATTAATTTAACACCATGTAAAAGTACTTGTTCGTGAATCAGCTAACCTGGCTAGTTTATTTTTTCTATCTTATGATATGATAAAAAAATAATATTTATGCCCAGAGAGTATAAGGTGTTCCTATATAAAAGGAATCCCATTTAAACTTTTAACTGATGTTAGAGGAAAAAATAAATGCAAAAGTTATAGGGTTATACAATATAAAAGGTGCTGTCGAAACGCGTGTCAAAACTTGTCCGCTATGTTGACTAAGAATCCATAACTTTCACTTTTAAATACCCCCCTATACCGATTTTCTACACAAGTAATAGATCACCCAATGTTCGCACCGCCATTTTAACGTCCCGCATCACAGCGTACCACACGGCATACTATAGTTCCATTATTGATATTTAGAAAATTCTGCAATTTCAATCAGCAATCCCGCCGAATATCTTCCAAAAAGTATTAAAACTATTTTTCAAATCTCTTGTCTTGGTATTTTAAATGTATATTATAAACTTATAAACAAATCTTTATTAGCTACTAAAAATCGCAAAGTAACAGCAAGTCTTACTTCCGGTGGTATGGATTGCCTAAATAATGTAATCTGCTTAAAAATCCTTGTGTAGGCAACGGCTGTATACTATCATTAGTATAAAGATATACCTTTTAATTGTAAAATGGTCTTACATGTTCAGAAAATTATGTCATTTTATAAAGTCCTTAAGAAGAAAGTAATTATTTCGAAAGTTTGGCTTATTAGAAAATAAAAAAGAAAATAAATGCATCTTAAGATAGCCACTAAATACTTTCACAAAGCAGCACGCTAGTTTGTTCTGATTTTGTTATCGGCTGTATATTATTTCGAGTTTGTTACAATTGCAGTAGCCTTACAGCGTTATACGCTCCGCTCCCCGGAATTTGAACTGAATTACAGTCTTTGCAGCTGTAGAAAAAGAAAAAGCTATTTTCGCGCTAATACATCGAATAAAAAAACTATTTTTAGTCGACTTAAAAAAAGATTATGTTTTCGCCTTTACATGTGTAGGTATGTATGTTCGCGATTTTCTCTGCAACTACTGAACGGATTTGAATGGTGTTTTCACCTTGTTGTATAGTGACATTCCAGAGGTTTTTCTACAAAAACAAATCGTTATGAGTTCATGCGCAGTGATAGAAAATATACAAAAACTGGGACATCTGGCAGTGTCTTAATTAATTATATGGAAAGAGCTCATATCGATAAGAGATAATGAGTTTGTGTTTGTTAACACATAACATAAAAAGAAATTATAGTTCTTGAGATTAGACCGTGTCAAATAGGAATTACTATCCTACGTTTCGCCTTCGATTGTACGAGGCATCTTCAGGGTTCTTTACTCCACGAGATCTGAACACTGAATGAGCTCGGAGAGATTCAGACGAACTTTTATACCCGACTTGTGCTCGCCGAACCATGACCCTGTGTTAAGATCGGTTTCCACTTGTGATGTAGACTGTAACCCGTATCTCTATTAAAGTTTTTTGTATTTTTAAAAATTCTGGAACCGATGCTAGAACCTTGGTTTCATTTATATTTATAATGGCCACATTATAAATGTGGTATGCTGGTGTTTAACTACAGAAGATTGAACAATGGGTTTCTTTTTAATACATCGTTCATATTCCTTAAGTCTAGTATATTTAGCGTTCTGTTTCTCCCACATACACTTCTCCATAGGAGTAAGGAATTTTATATACTCCTTCTGTTTGAAAAGGTACAATATCTTTCGGGGACCGCAAGCATAGTCCAATCTTCTTATGTGAATACGTACAATCTTCTTATGTGAAGATTGTACGTATGTTGGACCGCTGAAGTAGTCGTCCTTTTTTGTCTGGAGTGCCGTGTATGTAGGGAAGAACAATACTACCTAACGTTGGCTCCTTATCATTCTCCTTTGGCGGAGATAGATTACTATATTTTTTAGTTGATCACGTAATATCTTCAGTGCAATAGCCTTTCCCTCTTAGAGTTTTGGTAAGTTTCGATGTTTCCGTTGTTAGAGAATCTTGATCAGAAATCGAAATTGCTCTAAACACTAGTGAGTTAATAACCGATTTCTTTTGTGCGGGATGGTGGCGGGAATTTGCATTTAAGTATCTACTTTTATACGTCGGTTTTCTATACACAGAGTGTCCTAATGTACCTTTCCTTCCGTTGAACAAATACATCTAGAAAGGGAATCGTTCCATTAGATTCAATTTCCATTGTGAACTTAATAATTAAGGTGGTACAGAAATATTCTGTCCATGAGGCCAAACAATAAGTGTATCAGCTACATATCTCAACCAGTGTATTGGTTTTAGTGGAGCGGATGTTAAGGCAATATCCTCAAAGGCTCCCATAAAGATATTCGCTACCACAGGTGATAGAAGAAATCCCATAACTGCCCCTGAAGTGTGTTCATAAAAAAATCCTAGAAATATGAAATAAGTGGACGTAAGACAAGCTTCCACTAGGTCTATTAAGTTCTTATCAAGATTATTATGATCCAATATGTCTGATATAATGAAAATTGAGTCGTTGGCAGGAACATTTGTGTATAGTGATTCTACATCGAAACTGACCAACATATCTTCGTGATCTGATTGGACTGCCTTAAGTTTTTCGACAAAATGTGTAGAGTTTTGTTATAAAAGAATCTGTTTTTCCAGTAAATGGATTAAGAAAATTTGAAAGATATTTACCTTGTTTGTCTGTAGAGTCTATTGCACTGACGATCGGTCGAAGTGTTAAATTGTCCTTGTGTATCTTGGGAAGACTGTAGAATCTGGGAATCTTTTCTTCTCCACTGTTGGTAGGCTGGATGCGTTAATCAGATTGCTGATTCGTCTTTCTATTCTACTTGTAGAGTCTGCTTGCATAACCTTGTGGTCCAAAAGTTGAGTTATCTTTTCAACGTATTCCGTTCTGTCAATGACGACTGTGGCGTTGCCTGTATTTGCTGGAAGGACTAGAATATTTGCATTTTTATTTAAGGTCTTCATCGCTGTTTTTTGGCTTGCGGAGAGATTCGACTTTGGTGGTTTTGAAGTTTTAATGATCTTAGCTGTCTCAAATGTGACTTCATTGGCTTGCTCCACTGGTAGTCTTCTGATTACGGCATGAACGGAGGATATTAAATCTTCTACGGGAATGCTACTCGGTGTTATTGCGAAATTTTGACCTTTGGGAAGGACGGAATATTCTGCTTCGATTAACGGCTTCAACGACAAGTTGATAACTGTATTTTGCGGAGGTTCCACTGGATTTTTTCTATTCAAGAGTGCTTCAAACTTCTTTTGTTGCTTGAGTGTAACTTTTTGATGAATTTTTTCTGACTGTGCATTGGTGATGCTGTCCAAAGTTGTAAATATAGTTCTTTCAAGTCGTATTGCCTTAATCCTTTCTCTAACTAATGCGTTGCTGACACGCTTATAAATATTCTTAGCAGTTCTAGAAGTAATGTGATGTTTCACCTGTAGTGATTTCGGTACTACATCCTCATTTCGGCATCTAAGGAGAAAGGCCAACTGGTAGAGTAATTTCTTCTTGCTGTACCAAAGATTGCCAAAAGAAAGGAAGCTTTCACGGCTCTGGTCTATTAAGAAATCATAGTTCTTGGGATTAGACCGTGTCAAATTCGAGTTACTATCCGACGTTTCGCCTTCGATTGTACGAGGCTTCTTCAGGGATCTTTACTCCACGAGATCTGAACACTGAATGAACTCGGAGAGATTCAGGCGGGCTGTCATATCCGACTTGTACTCGCCGAACCGTGAGTCTGTGTTTAGATTGGTTTCCACGTGTGATGTAGACAGTAACCGGTACCTCTATTAACGTTTTTTGTACGTTTAAAAATGTCAATAGATTTTCTAATTTTTCGTTTATGAAGGATGGAGCCGATGCTAAAACCTTGGTTTCCTTTACATTTATAATGTGGCCAGTGGTATTCAGCCCCAGCAGATTGAACAGTTTGTTTCTTTTTAATATAACGTCCATGTTCCTTGAGTCTAGTTGATATTAAGCGTCCTAGTCAACTAGACTTAAGAAACAAGAACGATGTATTAAAAAGAAACAAATTGTTCAATCTGCTGTAGCTGATCACCAGCTGTTCAGGCCACATCATAAATGTCAACTTTTGGACAACACCTATAAGATTATGCAGGCAGACCCTACAAGTAGAATAGAAAGACGCATCACCAATCTGAATAACGCATCCAGCCTACCAGCAGCGGAGAAGAAATCATTAAAGCCAAGTAGGGCCAAGATTCCCGGATTCTACTGTCTTCCGAAGACACACAAAGACTATATACTACTTCGACTGATCGTCAGTACAACAGACTTACCCACATACAAAGTAGAGAAATATATTTCAAATTTTCTTAATCCTTTTACTGGAAAACTAGATTCTCTTATAAAAAATTCTACACATTTCGTGGAAAAACTTAAGACAATCCAATTGGATCCCGAAGATATCTTTGTCAGTTTCGATGTAGACACTATACACGAATGTTCCTGTCAACGAGTCAATTTCCATTATATCGGACATATTAGATCGTAATAATCTTGATAAGAACTTAATAAACCTTGTGGAAGCTTGTCTTACGTCCACTTATTTCATATTTCGAGCAACTTTTTATGAACAAACTTCAGGGGCAGCTATGGGATCTCCTCTGTCACCTGTGGTAGCGAATATCTTTATAGAAGCCTTTGAGGCTATTGCATAAAATCTTCAATACACATGAGAAGATTGGACAATTCTTGCGATCCCCGAAAGATATTGTATCTTTTCAAACAGAAGGATTATATAAAATTGCTTGCTCCTGTGAAGAAGTGTATGTAGAAGAAACAGGTAGCTCAATATCAACTAGACTTAAGGAACATGAACGATGCATTAAAAAGAAACAAATTGTTCAATCTGCTGTAATTGAACACCAGCATACATTATAAATGTAAAGCAAACCAAGGTTCTAGCATCGGTTCCAGGATTTCATAAACGAAAATTTAGAGTCTATTGACATTTTTAAATATACAAAAAAAAATTAATAGAGATACGGGTTACGATCTACATCACACGTGGAGGCCGATCTTAACACATGGTAATCGTTCGGTAGCACAAGTCGGGTATAAAAGCCCGGCTGAATCTCTCCGAGCTCATTCAGTGTTCAGATATTCTGGAGCAAAGATCCCTGAAGATGCACCGTGCAACCGAAGGCGAAACGTCGGATAGTAATTCCAATTTGACACGATCCAATTCCAAGAACCATGATTTCTTTATTGACCAGAGCCGTGAAAGCTTCCGTTCTAACATAACATAAAACATTTAATATACGATATAGCAGATGCGAGTAAACAGCACCTGATTCATCGCCAGAGGAATCTGGTAGAAGATTCTCGTGATCCTGATTCAGCAAGTCAGCCACATATAAATAGCGTCACTTTTTAAGTTCAATTAATACTTAAAATAATTTATAAACCCGGAAAGATAGACAAAAACGCCGACGCACTATCTAGAATTAAAGTTAATAATTTTCAAGAATGCGTGAAATTCCATTGAAAAATCTTCGCCAATAACTCAGACGAAGAAATCAGAACAAACGAATATGACGTAGAAAATATTACTAACGAATACAATAAATTTGTTAATCTTTATAAAACTAAATTTCTAATCGATTATTCAAAAATAGAGACCTCTAACAACCAAGTAGTAGACAAAAATATTATAATTTTCTTTAGACAAAACAAAATTGAAGAACTCCATAATAAAATAATGGATGACATTGTCGAAGAAAATGCTAATTTTAGTCGCGCTCGACTCAATATTTTCTCATTAAAAAATCGAAAATACTTTTTAATTCCACTTCATTTGACTTTGAAATTGTTGCCCAACCAATGCTCTTATATTATATCTACACATATCAAAAAATTTTCACATTGAAACTACGTTCTATGTCGTTCTATTGTCAAATTACCAATTCTTGAAACATTTTCATTTACCTTAGCTAACTATTTGCCAGAATATTATCAAAACCCTCGATCAAAATGAGATTCTCCAAATTTTAAACCAATATCACCGTGAAAATACTAATTTTTACCGTGGAATAAATAAAACATTACGTCGTATAAAAGAAAAACATAATTGGCAAGGAATAACTAAAGATTTAGAAAAATGTTATCAAAAAATTCAAAATATATCAAGAAGTAAAAATCCATAAAAAAAATTTAACAACCCTCTAGTTATAACTGAAGCCCCTAAAACACCCTTCGAAAGAATAAATATTGATTTATTCGAGTACCCAACAAAAAACTATGCTTTAACTATCCGTGATGAATTAACTAAAGTCACGCAAACGTATACAATATTGTGAATTATATGACATAAATCTAACATTTTCAAGCGTAGATTTTCCAAACTTCTGCTTTTTTAATTAACCACGAAACTAATTATGGAAAAAATAAATGTCTATGGGTTAAAACCCTATTATGAATTAATGAAACTCAGATTATCACCGTTGCTTGAGCCGCAATATTCTCTAACAACAATTAATAACACTATTGGGATCTTCTTTCATGAAGAAGCCACAATTAAAGTCCCCAACGACAAATGAATTTTTCTTTTCCTTAAGAGAAACTATAGATAATAATGATATGCTTAAAAATGTAAACGAGAATATACCTCGTATGGTAGCTTTTAAGTTAGAAGTGCAAACGCATATAAGACTTTTAAAACAAATATCGGGTTCTGTTAACCAAAAATATACAGAAATAATGGCCGAAACAAAAAAATACGTTTGTAGAGAAAAAGTGGAATTTTCAACGGAATAGGTACCGTTTGGAAACCAATTATGGGAAATTTAGACGCATGTGAATTTTTTTACTAATGTATTGAAAAGATAACTCATGATAAATATCAAATTAAAAATGTATTAAAGAATCAAATATCAGTAACGACTTCTGTAATTAAAAATTTTGATAATACAATTCAAAAATTACAAATCGTTGAAGTGACATTTATTGAATTATTATTATCATAGAAATCGAAAAATCGATAATGATTCAATTAACTTTTACTCAGCTCAAGTCGCTATCCTAGATTTGTGTGAATCGCTAATAAAAAGCTATACATTTATTGAAAACCCTTTAAATGACACAATAAATGCTATTACTTTTGCACGCTTAAAAATACTTCATAGTTCGATTATTACGGAGATTTGTTCCAACAGCCCTCTATATCATACTGTCAGTGATACTCTATGTGAATCTCAACTTCTGAAGTCACTAAACCGTCTTCCAAGAACGTGCCAAACTTCAGTCGTCTTCGTTAAGATTACGATATCAAGATCCACGATCAAATGTGAATACAGAGATGTTATTACAGAAATAATTAATAACAGCCTATTAAAGCTTCAACCTAAATGCATCGCTGTTATTGGTACCACAATTTGTTTGTATTCACTTTCCTAAGAAAACTTGCCTACCAGAGCTAAAACCATTAAAGCTGAACGAAATCAACATATCCATTGCTTCACAATACAGACCATCGACCTGCTATTTCTTTTGTATATATTCTGCAAATGTCGTAAGCGGGGAAGATGCCTAAAAATTAGAATAGCTTCAGCCAAGGATGGCTATCCACCTTCTCTACCAAGAAATGAACCAGAAGCTTTACTTATGAAGCATTGGAGGAAAATACTTCCCAAAAGAACACAAAGTATTCGTTTTGGTGAGCCAAGAGAAGACGAAGAAATAGAATTTAACCTCAATAAACAAGCAACCTTCTAAAAGTTGTTGACACGCACCAACTTTTATCTACAAGAGGGAGCTGTTATATGGAGTTTTACCCAGTGTAACCTTCAAACTAAGAGTTTCAAGATGTCCTTCTTTATTAAGGTATCATATTACGTTCCCAGACGAGATAAACAGCCATGAGCCGCATAACTAGCAGAATCAGCAAAGATGATACAAGACTTTTCCTGTTATTTTTAAATTCAATTTCGTTTTATTTTATTTATATATTAATTTTTGAAGTCGGTTTTAATTCTATATCTATTGTGACCATTACTTGAATTATACCTTTTCTACTAAACTAAAATAAAAAAGTGTATTTCCGCCCCCCCCCCCCCCCCCCAAATATCTGAAATGGTGGCTATGCATTTTGCCTACCTAGTGCCGACTTATTTTAATACCTTTGTATTTGCCAACAAGGTGTTTCCTAGCGGAAGCTTTACAGTGCCATTTTGACGACATTCATAGAAGCCAACACACAATTAATTAGATTGTGATGTCAATTTGATAGAAATTCCCTTAATACGTAAATAAACCACGGCTAAACTGAAAACTAATTTTAAAAAATCATCTTTGAACTTAGACATTAGACATAGATGAGGAGCCCGACAAGGGGAGAACTTAGGCTCACTGGGGCCCATTGTGCTATCCCCCCAAGAGCCAAGAGCCCACTACTTTCTCGAAGGGAAACGACCCTTGCAGGTCGTGCACGTCCCACAAGCTCGGGTTCCACATAGGTGTCAACAAGCAAAGCAGTCTGGCGTTGACTAAAGGATCACATCGACAGACTAGTTGCTCGGTAGTATCATCTACCTCAGCACATCTTTGAACTTACTTGTCCGTTATTACTCAAAATAAATAGGCTTCTCATTCTTGATCATCCGTACTTATCTGACAGACCAATAACACAGCAGATTCTAGAATAGGGCCTGAGTACAGCCTATTAGAAAGCCAGCTACTGCGTTCGGCTTTGCCGAGAGTATAACTGTAAATTCAACAAATAAAAAACAAATTCCCAACATCAGAAATTTCTTAGCGTGCTAGACATATATTGTGAAATCTAATTTGATAGAAACTGTTGCCTAATGTTACCTATGTGACTTAGAGGCCTATATGTTTAATCCCTTTGTTCCAAATCAACATTAATAACGGGATATTTAACAGTTTAAAAGTCCGTTTTCACAAATAAATAGTGTTCTCCTTTTGTAAGTATCAAATATATATAATACAATCACTATTTTAAGCTGAAAGAATACTTTTCACGAAAATTCTGACTAATGAAAATAGTTAGGAATAGGGCGATATTTCCACAAATTCTCCAGTTTGCTTCCAAATTACATCCACTTTTTAGTTGCAATAGAAAAATTACTAATTTACATAAAGTTTCAACCAGAAAAAGCACTAGAAGGATTGCTTTTTGAAAAGAAATAGGGCAATTTTTATGTCCAGATTTAAAAAAATGTAATTTGTTTGTCAAAAACGGAAATTACTGGAGCATTTGCCAAGTTAAATTGTAAATGAATAATTTCAAATATCTGCAATTTGTTTATTTGGATGTCAAAATTGGCTAATTTTTGCTGGAGTATGTTTCGAATGGTAAGTTAGTACTTTGGCAATACATTAAACTTAGTAGTCTTCAGTATAGATTAAAAAGATGTAAGTTGGCGCATCTGGCAGTTCGTAAAAATATTACCGTAAAAACTACCCCTAAATTGTACTACATGGGTTAAATATTCGAAATTGTAATTGTGGAGTCTACATTTTTGATTAAAACAAAATATTATACAGATTAACATGATAGAAATTGTGTTTTACTTTGGCACTTGTCATTTAAATATTTTTTTATAGATTTTCGATTTTTAAAAATTTAGTACTAAAAATATTTTATATTTTGACGCTGAATAAGTCCTAACTAAGAATAAGTTTATATCATCTGCTGATGATGCTAACTTGGTTAGCGAAACGCGCGTCCAGAACGTAACAAATTGTGGTGTAGTGTGGTTAGAACTCTTGTATTTTGAGCTGAATAAGTCAATAAGCGCATTTTTTATTACGTGCTATATTTTGACGTACTTAAGTTAGAGCCAGTACAAGTAAATTACAATAAAAAACTAAACGTGATAAAAATTTAAACATATCGCAGACAAATAGAGCTTTGGTCGGCATTTATATATACGTATATTATCAAAATCGAAATATGTGTGTATATTTTCATTACACTGGCCAATACCCTCCCAATAATAAAAAAAATATTCGGAAAGCTCTAATACCTACCATTTTTTAATAGCCTAATTAGAACCTTTTATATTGGCAGGTAAACAATTTTATTGTGGGGCGGCTAAAATGGGTCCATTTTACAACAGAAAAATTACCTATACTGGGTTGTTTACAACATTAGACATAAAATAAAGTTAAACATCACTCTTCTGTTGAGTTTAGAATTGAGTGGTTCTCTGTGTATCGATAAGCAAGTGTATGTGAAGACGAGAATGTCGAGTCAAACGCGCCGAAGTTGCAAAATTTCTCCTGACAAATTTTGTTATATTTGTGGAGAATTTCTCGTGAAATCACAAGCCAGGCCATTTTCCGAAAATGTAAAAAAAGCCTGTTTTAAATATTTTGGTGTGTTAATTGGGGATCAAGATAAGCGGTGGGCTCCCCATGTTTACTGTGTTAGTTGTAGTGTATCATTGGTGCAGTGGATGAAGGGAAATAGAAAAATTATTCCTTTTGCAGTTCCAATGGTATGGCGAGAACCCATCAAACATTCTGACGATTGTTATTTTTGCCTGACAAAGACTGAAGGTTATTCCAAAAAGGGAAAGTACAATATAGAATATCCAAATTTGTAATCTGCCATACGACCTGTTCCTCATAATGCAAATTTGCCAGTTGCCGATTGCGCCATTGCCTTTAAATTGGCAAGCTATTGATTTGGGAGATAATGGAGATAACGCATCATCAAGCAGCTCAGAAGAATAGTGCACCGATCCCACTTTCACCACGGCTCCCAGTTCCGGCGAGCCACATTTGATTGTTCAAACTGAATTAAATGATTGAGTACGTGATTTAGGGTTATCCAAGCAACAGTCAGAACTTCTGGGTTCCCGTCTTAAGGAATGGAACCTATTGGCTAAAGAAATAAAAATTACGAATTTCATAAAAAGAAATGCTATGTTTTCTGAATTCTACAGTATGGAAAATTCGTTGTGCGCGTGTACAGATATAAACAGTTTAATGCAGGAACTTGAAATTGAACATTCTCCACGTGAGTGGCGCTTATTTATAGACTCATCTAAATATAGCTTAAAAGCTGTGTTATTGCATAATGAAAATTTAAAATCCTCTATACCAGTTGCCCATTCAGTTGCAATGAAAGAAAATTATGAAAATATGCGCACGATTTTGGATAAAATAAACGACAATAGGTATAAATGGCAGATATGTGGGGACTTAAAAGTTATAGCGATTTTAGTGGGACTTCAGGGGGGATTTACAAAATATTGCTGTTTTCTTTGTTTATGGGACAGTCGTGCAATAAATCAGCATTATGTGACAAAAATTTGGCCAGAAAGAAGCAAATTTCAACCGGGATCTCAAAATGTTAAATTTATACCTCTTGTTGATCTCCAAAATGTCCTTTTGTCTCCTCTTCACATTAAACTTGGGCTGATGAGAAACTTTGTGAAGGCTTTGAATAAAGATAGTGATAGACTTAAATACCTAAGACAAGTCTTTCCCGAGTTAAGTGATGCCAAATTAAAAGAAGGCATTTTTATTGGGCCACAAATTAGAAAATTGCTGGACGATGTCAATTTTACGTAAAAGCTCACCAGGCAGGAACTCAGAGCATGGAATTCATTTGTTAATGTAGTAAGAGGATTTTTAGGCAACAATATGGATGAAAATTATTAACAATTAGTTAATAAACTCTTAGATGCCTATAAAGCGCTTGGTGCCAGAATGTCATTAAAAATTCACTTCCTCCATTCCCATCTGTCATTTTTTCTTAAAAATTTGGGAGCTGTTAGTAACGAGCAAGGTGAAAGGGTTCACCAAGATATCAATGGAAATTCGGTACTAAGGACGATGGGATTCAGCCATGATGGGTGACTACTGTTGATTTTTGAAGAGAGAAGATAGGACACCTCATAAACGGAAAAAATAAAGTTTAATTAGTGTTTTAAGTTAATATTTTTCTCGTTTGATTTTCTCTTAGGTGTATGGTATGTTTAATAGGCGAAAACTGTAAACATAGTCAATAAACAGGGTTAAGAAATTTCTGAAATCATTTTTTCTATAGATATTAAGTATCGTAACATTCGATATGGTTCTACAACTATAACAAGAAAACCCTACGTGCTACAACTTTCTATTTGTCATTTTCGTATTTGGATAGGTCCATTCTATTAGATTTGTGTTACAAAAAAAAAATCCTAATTTTCTCAGCAAACTATGTGGTTATATCACGGCCTAAGATGCAAATGGCCCAACTTCACATTTCATTTAAATTGGGGCAATTAGCTATTATGCTCACCAATAAACAATCTCACCAGTTATAAAATAGCCCAATAACTTAACGATCGTTGTAACATTCCCGCCAATATGATACAAATGGCAGTTGGCTTTTTTCTTCATGTCTGTCTCAAGAGATTTTCTGTCTACTGAAAAATTTGCTATGCCCTCTGTATCTTAGGTAAACATAGTATTGAAAGTAGTTTACATATTTTACTTGTTGATTTTAGATTTTTTGGCTAAATTAACCACGTAATCCGATCTTTTGTTCATGGCTCTGTTCGACATCGATTAAATCGTCGCACATTAAGTCCATTTTCCACTGTTTTCCTAATAGTACGTTCAAGATAAAAAGTTAATGTATTTAAAATTTCATATTTTCGGGCTATAAAAAAGTCGTAGAGTCCATTCAATTGTGTGAAAAATAACATGTATATTTCTGGACGTTCTGTCAACTCAGTATATATTTTTTAAAATTTTATATACATTATTCGGATTGCTGTCTTTTTTATAGTAATTTATGTGTAAAACCTTGTTAACAACCGTTCGCTATGAGGAGGGACATATGCAGATTTTTGAATTACATATTGTCGTCATAATGACGGAAACGTACTTTTTACCTATAAGTCCCTTATATCAGAAACAGTTTTAAATAAACTTTTGAAATTTGGTACATTTTTTAACGTCCATTAATGTGTTTAATACACGATAAATATCGAAAAAAATAAATATTAATTTGAAGTTCTCAAAGAACTTAATTCTTTACGGTCTTCACAAAAATGGACGAGATTAAAGGATAGAAAGTTTTTTAAAATTTTTCTAGCTGAAAATTAAGGGTCGATTTAATGCATTCTAGCGCTTTAACAGTTCGAAAAAGGCGTACATAATTCAGAAAGCATATAGATAAGAAAAAAAAATCTCGTGAGCGTTTATGTTTAAAACGTCTAAAAAAATTGCAATTATGGCATACAATTTGAAAAAATTAATTTAATTTTTTGTTAAAACATAATAAGAGGCAAAACTGCCTGTAAAGTTTGGAGCTAAAGGTTTCAGAGGAGAAACTACTTTCGTACAAAAAATGTAATTTCTAACATAAAATTCTATTATAATTTTACAAAAAGTACATTGATGTTTTGAGATGATGAACATCTAAATCAAAAATTGCCCAATGGGCTTGGCATTTTTAACGCAACATTTAAATATGAGTATAAAAATATTTTGAAATAAAAAAATTATTGCAAATGTATTTGCTTTCTTTGATGTCCGATTAAAAACATAATTAGTTAGAGGTAGAAAAATCCAGTTGTCAAAAGTCTGCTTAGTTAGAAATTAACTTTTTTAAATATGTGGGTTTCAAGAATCAAATAGGCATTAATAAATAGCAGTCATTTTATTTTTTTAGAGGGTAAGTTGCTTTTTTATCAAAAATAATATTGAAAAGCCTTATTAGAAAAAGTGAGAATTACCAATAAAAACGATGGCCTCTTCTAATCAATTTTTAATAATCATTCTTTTTCTGTTACCTAAAGTAGGTTTTGTGTGGAAAATGATTATTTAGAAATAATTTACAAATAAAAATGATATCCGTGCTTATAAAAAAGCTGTTGCCTTGAGATAAATAGAGTCTCGTACCGGAAAGGGACCTCTACCAATATTTTATCAGTTCCGACCTATGCCGCACTTGATTTGGGCATAATTTAAAATGAATTCAATAAGCAGTTTTTACATTGACCCACACCACGATTGTGTTACGTCATGTTGAATTAGCACCAGTTTATCCTTATATCATATTGAAAAATTTATTAAATTAAAATTTACAGTCAATTGAATAAGAAGTTATTTTTTTAACATGTTTTTTGGCCGCTATTTTGTTCCGCTATATTGAATTCATAACATAACTTTACCAGCTTATCTCTATATCACTTAATTTGAAATTAATCCAATAAGTAGTTTTTTTCAGACTGATTTTTTAAATATTTTATTAGGTCGCCATTTTGTTTATTCATACCAAAATGTTACCAGTTAATTTTTATGTAACACTTGATTTTTTTGCAAAATTTGAGGTAAATTGGATAATTAGTTTTTTTAGTAATAATTTTCTAACGTTTCACTAGGCCGCCATCTTGTTTCGACATATTGGATTTTTAGCAAAATATTACCAGATCATCTTCATATGAGCCTTGATATTTTTCCAATATTTGAAGTCAATCTGATGAGTATTTTATAAGCTATGCCGTAAACTGACAGACAGACAAACCGACAGGTGGACCGACGGAATTGATAAAACATATTTTTTGACATCTAGGCAGACTAAAACGCGAAAATATGTAAAACCTACTAGGGTGATTTTTTGAGAATACCAAGGAGAAAACAAAAATTTTATTTGGCCGCTATCTTGAACTAGTACCACGGTTTTACTAGTTCATCTCTATACTACAATTAGTTAAGTTTTTCAGGCTGAATTTTTAAATATTTTATTAAGCCGCCATTTTGTTTCGCCATTTTGGATTCGTACCAAAATTTTACCAGTTGATTCCTACCTAATACTTGATTTTTGTGCAAAATTTGAGATAAATTGGATAATTAGCCTTTATAGTAATAATTTTTTTAACGTTTCACTATGCCGCCATCTGGTTTCGGCATATTGGATTTTAACCAAAGTATTACCAGGGCATCTCCATATGAGCCTTAAATTTTTCACTGAAATTTGAAGTCAAACTGATGAGTAGTTTCTCAGCTATGCCCCGAACTGACAGACAGGCAGACAAACAGGGACGTAGACAGATACTTCATTTTGGGGGGGCCAGTTGGGGGCACAAATAGTTCTAGAGGGGCCTATATACAGGGTCTGTTATTAGTGTGTCAAATTAGCATACTTTCCTACTAAAGATTTTTTTTACATTAATGATGGATCCTGTAACAAACAATATGTGCCAGTAAAAATATTAAAACGAAATTTCTACATTTATTTTTTCGGTTTTTGAATTAAATAACAAATTTTATACAAAAGTAACTTAATTAAACACATCTGAAGAAATATGTTTTTTCACTTTAATTTAATGTACAGTTGTGGAAGTATTACTCAAACTAATAAAAAATAAACATGAATAATATAAACCGTTAACTAAAAAGTACAAAAAAAAAACAATTCATAAAATTAAATTTATTCTTCTCTTATTTTCCGCGAAAATATCTATTACTCTTTGAACATTTATGTTTTTTTACCAATGACTTCTCAATTGATAAAATAGCCAAGTTTGATAGTCTGCCATTTCCAATTCTATTTTTCTTGTCTACGTCCCTGCAGACAAACCGGCGTCCGTATGCCTTGGGTCCGTGGGCTTGATAAAACATATTTTTTTGCATCTAGAATGCCAAAACGAGAAGATATGTAAAACGTGAGAGGGTAATTTTTTCGATTTTTAAAAATTTAGTACTAAAAATATTTTATATTTTGACGCTGAATAAGTCCTAACTAAGAATAAGTTTATATCATCTGCTGATGATGCTAACTTGGTTAGCGAAACGCGCGTCCAGAACGTAACAAGTTGTGGTGTAGTGTGGTTAGAACTCTTGTATTTTGAGCTGAATAAGTCAATAAGCGCATTTTTTATTACGTGCTATATTTTGACGTACTTAACCAAATAGAGCTTTGGTCGGCATTTATATATACGTATATTATCAAAATCGTAATATGTGTGTATATTTTCATTACACTGGCCAATACCCTCCCAATAATAAAAAAAATATTCGGAAAGCTCTAATACCTACCATTTTTTAATAGCCTAATTAGAACCTTTTATATTGGCAGGTAAACAATTTTATTGTGGGGCGGCTAAAATGGGTCCATTTTACAACAGAAAAATTACCTATACTGGGTTGTTTACAACATTAGACATAAAATAAAGTTAAACATCACTCTTTTGTTGAGTTTAGAATTGAGTGGTTCTCTGTGTATCGATAAGCAAGTGTATGTGAAGACGAGAATGTCGAGTCAAACGCGCCGAAGTTGCAAAATTTCTCCTGACAAATTTTGTTATATTTGTGGAGAATTTCTCGTGAAATCACAAGCCAGGCCATTTTCCGAAAATGTAAAAAAAGCCTGTTTTAAATATTTTGGTGTGTTAATTGGGGATCAAGATAAGCGGTGGGCTCCCCATGTTTACTGTGTTAGTTGTAGTGTATCATTGGTGCAGTGGATGAAGGGAAATAGAAAAATTATTCCTTTTGCAGTTCCAATGGTATGGCGAGAACCCATCAAACATTCTGACGATTGTTATTTTTGCCTGACAAAGACTGAAGGTTATTCCAAAAAGGGAAAGCACAATATAGAATATCCAAATTTGTAATCTGCCATACGACCTGTTCCTCATAATGCAAATTTGCCAGTTGCCGATTGCGCCATTGCCTTTAAATTGGCAAGCTATTGATTTGGGAGATAATGGAGATAACGCATCATCAAGCAGCTCAGAAGAATAGTGCACCGATCCCACTTTCACCACGGCTCCCAGTTCCGGCGAGCCACATTTGATTGTTCAAACTGAATTAAATGATTGAGTACGTGATTTAGGGTTATCCAAGCAACAGTCAGAACTTCTGGGTTCCCGTCTTAAGGAATGGAACCTATTGGCTAAAGAAATAAAAATTACGAATTTCATAAAAAGAAATGCTATGTTTTCTGAATTCTACAGTATGGAAAATTCGTTATGCGCGTGTACAGATATAAACAGTTTAATGCAGGAACTTGAAATTGAACATTCTCCACGTGAGTGGCGCTTATTCATAGACTCATCTAAATATAGCTTAAAAGCTGTGTTATTGCATAATGGAAATTTAAAATCCTCTATACCAGTTGCCCATTCAGTTGCAATGAAAGAAAATTATGAAAATATGCGCACGATTTTGGATAAAATAAACGACAATAGGTATAAATGGCAGATATGTGGGGACTTAAAAGTTATAGCGATTTTAGTGGGACTTCAGGGGGGATTTACAAAATATTGCTGTTTTCTTTGTTTATGGGACAGTCGTGCAATAAATCAGCATTATGTGACAAAAATTTGGCCAGAAAGAAGCAAATTTCAACCGGGATCTCAAAATGTTAAATTTATACCTCTTGTTGATCTCCAAAATGTCCTTTTGTCTCCTCTTCACATTAAACTTGGGCTGATGAAAAACTTTGTGAAGGCTTTGAATAAAGATAGTGATAGACTTAAATACCTAAGACAAGTCTTTCCCGAGTTAAGTGATGCCAAATTAAAAGAAGGCATTTTTATTGGGCCACAAATCAGAAAATTGCTGGACGATGTCAATTTTACGTAAAAGCTCACCAGGCAGGAACTCATTTGTTAATGTAGTAAGAGGATTTTTAGGCAACAATATGGATGAAAATTATTAACAATTAGTTAATAAACTCTTAGATGCCTATAAAGCGCTTGGTGCCAGAATGTCATTAAAAATTCACTTCCTCCATTCCCATCTGTCATTTTTTCTTAAAAATTTGGGAGCTGTTAGTAACGAGCAAGGTGAAAGGGTTCACCAAGATATCAATAGAAATTCGGTACTAAGGACGATGGGATCCAGCCATGATGGGTGACTACTGTTGGTTTTTGAAGAGAGAAGATAGGACACCTCATAAACGGAAAAAATAAAGTTTAATTAGTGTTTTAAGTTAATATTTTTCTCGTTTGATTTTCTCTTAGGTGTATGGTATGTTTAATAGGCGAAAACTGTAAACATAGTCAATAAACAGGGTTAAGAAATTTCTGAAATCATTTTTTCTATAGATATTAAGTATCGTAACATTCGATATGGTTCTACAACTATAACAAGAAAACCCTACGTGCTACAACTTTCTATTTGTCATTTTCGTATTTGGATAGGTCCATTCTATTAGCCGCCATTTTGGATTCGTACCAAAATTTTACCAGTTGATTCCTACCTAATACTTGATTTTTGTGCAAAATTTGAGATAAATTGGATAATTAGCCTTTATAGTAATAATTTTTTTAACGTTTCACTATGCCGCCATCTGGTTTCGGCATATTGGATTTTAACCAAAGTATTACCAGGGCATCTCCATATGAGCCTTAAATTTTTCACTAAAATTTGAAGTCAAACTGATGAGTAGTTTCTCAGCTATGCCCCGAACTGACAGACAGGCAGACAAACAGGGACGTAGACAGATACTTCATTTTGGGGGGGCCAGTTGGGGGCACAAATAGTTCTAGAGGGGCCTATATACAGGGTCTGTCATTAGTGTGTCAAATTAGCATACTTTCCTACTAAAGATTTTTTTTACATTAATGATGGATCCTGTAACAAACAATATGTGCCAGTAAAAATATTAAAACGAAATTTCTACATTTATTTTTTCGGTTTTTGAATTAAATAACAAATTTTATACAAAAGTAACTTAATTAAACACATCTGAAGAAATATGTTTTTTCACTTTAATTTAATGTACAGTTGTGGAAGTATTACTCAAACTAATAAAAAATAAACATGAATAATATAAACCGTTAACTAAAAAGTACAAAAAAAAACAATTCATAAAATTAAATTTATTCTTCTCTTATTTTCCGCGAAAATATCTATTACTCTTTGAACATTTATGTTTTTTACCAATGACTTCTCAATTGATAAAATAGCCAAGTTTGATAGTCTGCCATTTCCAATTCTATTTTTCTTGTCTACGTCCCTGCAGACAAACCGGCGTCCGTATGCCTTGGGTCCGTGGGCTTGATAAAACATATTTTTTTGCATCTAGAATGCCAAAACGAGAAGATATGTAAAACGTGAGAGGGTAATTTTTTCAGATTACAAACATTTTATTTGGCCACCATTTCATTCTGCTATCTTGAATTTGTACCTCACTTTCCCTAGTTCATCTCTATACTACAGTTAGTTATGGCACAAAATTTGAAATCAGTTCATTAAGTAGTTTTTTCATGCTGACTTTTTAAATATTTTATTAAGCCACCATTTTGTTCCGCCATCTTGGATTCATACCAAAATCTTACCAGTTGATTCCTTCATAATATTTGATTTTTGTGCAAAATTTCAGATAAATTGCATAAGCACTTTCTTAGTAATAATTTTTTTAACATTTCACTAGGCCGCCATTTTATTTTGCCAAATTGGATTTTTATCAAAATATTATTTTTGACTAAAATTTGAAGTCAATCGGGTAAGTAGTTTTTTAGCTATGTCGCGGACAGACAGACCGACAAACCGACAGACAGACCGACGGAATCGAGAAAACATGTTTTTCATCATCTAGGGACCCTGAAACGTGAAGATCTGAAAAAATTTCGGTGTGATTTTTTTCTCGATTACAATCCCTTTTATGAAGGAAGTAAAAATACACTTTAAGCAAAAAAACTAATTACATACAATATGTTATATTGTAACGTGATAATTTCGGGCTTATAGCATGCTAATAATAATATTAAACTATTTAAATAATTATATAATAAACAAATTTTTAGATAATAATACTACTAAATATTAATCATTTTTGAATTTACAATTTTGCTTTCCTATCACGATTGTCTTTTAAAACTACGAAAACTTCTTTTAATGCACTCTGGATTTATTATGTTAATGATTATGCTTGTGCGATTCTGCCGTTTCGATTTTTAGAGAACAGAATTTTGGATTCACTTAGTGCGAACTGAAATAAAACAAGTTTATTAGAATTACACTGTATAGGTCCGCGCAACTGATCGATGTGTCACGACATCTCCAGGTCTCGTTTATCAATAGCCTGGCTTACGGTTCCATTATCGATTTTTCTGTCGTTAATTTTGGAAAGGTACCGCGGTGGAAGTGGAGGGTCGGGGCAGTTTCCTCGGTCTCCTGCACACATCGCAGTATTCTATCAGGCGCATTTGGTCGTATCGTAGGTTCCTACAAAAGAGGGCGCTACATTGTCAATTTTGGGAATGAATTATTCAGATGAGTCGGATGCATTGTTGCAGGTCTAGATTTTGTTATTATTTTCGAGGGCTTACAATGGTTTAATTTGGGGTTCTTTTGGAATGCCCAAATATAGTTTTGTGAGTGATTTTTTATGATAAGTTTTCCGGTAATATTGCCCTCCGTGATGCCGACGTATTTCTAGTCATTTCTAGTTTTATCGACCGGTTCCTGTGGTTACAACAGCAACACTGTGACCGTAGTTGCCGGATCATGAATAAGTTTCCGATCCCGTGACTGCAGAATTTTTATATCGGATGTGACATTTCACCTGACTGTGGCTTTGAAACAATGAATTTTATTTATTGTTTCTATTTCTCGGATTTGACCTTTGGATATTTAATTGACGGATATTTGCTGTGCCTTTGGTGTTAAGTATGACTGGTTACTTATTGATAAAGAATTGAAGTCTTAACCAGGATTTTATGCGTGGAATCTGTTGCTATTTACGTGTAATTTTCAGGAAAGACCGTTTTTAAAAAACATTTATTACTATTTAAAATGAATTTATTCGATCAATTCCAAAATTACAATTTTCTTAAGTTCTACGAATATACGTTAACACGACGAAGTTACATCTTAGACTGACGACTAATTAGAAATGGCGGTATTTATATGTGCATTCTAATCTAAACATACGACGTCATTAATTACTAGAAAGTGTGTATAGTTTCTAAATAATGGATATATAATTCCTCCCTCCTCAAGTTTCAGAAAACAAGGGTTCATCACTTTTTTCTGAATCTTTTACAATATGGAGTTCAATATCTTTAGTAACAATTTTCTTTGGATTATACTTATAATATAAAAATAATAAAGTGAACAATATTATTATTATAATTAAGATTATTGTTATAAATGTCCAAACATGATTCGGTTGAGATATTATTTTTAAATTTTCCAATTTATGATTTTTTATTTGGTCAACTAAGTGTTGAGCTTGCTTTATAGCCAGGTGATCTACTTCTTTTAAAATAAGTGTTTTCTTAGAAGTAGAATTTAGGTTAAACTTGAGTACAGGTAATTTTAACTGAAAATCAACAATTTCATTTACATCTCTTTTAAATGAGAAATTATTAATTTCTATTTTACATTCATCGAGAGATATCAAAGAAGGGGAGTTTATCAACTCTTGTTTGGTTGAAAACTGACACTGACTTTTCAATAAAATAGGTTTTTCAGGAATAACCAGTACAGTATTGTCTTGTATTTTCCTAATAGTACTAGAGGTGTATGTAATTTCTAGAGTGGGGCACTCACTTCTGGCTTTTGTTAGAGTGTTGTACAGGCAAGGTTCATCTTTGGTCAAATCGTCTAGTTTGCAAAGATGACTGTTCTCGATCCGTGGACACTCGTATGGGCCATTGTAGAAGTCTTCTCTTGTAAGTAATATATAAGGGTGTTGGATACTAATAGTATGGTTAAGGATAATTATTGATGACTGGGGAAGCTTAAAGGTAGTCAACGCCGAAACGCAGACCTATTCTTTTCAGAGAAGTTCATGTACACAAACTTCGTTTCAGACCAAAATCCAAGTTACTCAAACAGATGATAATATTTTGAATAGTGTGTCAAAAAGTACCCCAACAACAGTTTCAACTCATGAGGCACAAACTCAGACTGACATAGCGTTAGCTAACACTACCGTCTTGGAAACTGCCCACAATTCCCGATCACTTGCAGATGAGATAAATCAGTTGAGAAATGAAACAAATCAGTCCAACGCAGAGAATGGGAGTTCCAATAGAAATAGAGAAGATGTCACTATGTCCAGAGAAGTTGGGAAACAGAACAACATTTACGAAAACAAGAAAAAAATACTGTTTCTTGGTGATGAGACGGCTTCGGGATTTTCTTTTCGCTTGGGATGTTTATTGGATAGTAATACGTATACTGTGCAAGGTATTGTAAAGTCCGGTGCGCGTTTGAGGGAGGTCTCGAAGAACATTTTTGAAAAGACGCAATATTATGGTATCAGCGATGCTATTGTGTTCATGATTGACATTAATAAACTTATTTCTTTTAGTTATAAAGATATATATAATATTCTAGGTGTAGGAAAATATACGAACTTAATATTGTGTTGTAAGTATGACCCAAATGATGAAACTGAACTGAAATTTGTGAAATGTTTATCTGATACTGCGGAAAAAATACGTAATATTTCTGTCAAAATAATCTGGAATTGTAGCATGTCTGGTAGATATAAGTATAGCAATAAGTCTCTTACAAAAATAATATGTAACTACGTTCATAATTATTCATTTAATTTAAGCTTGACTCTTAAAGCAGTAAAACTTGTTGAAGGTAGACAAGAGCCGGGTTCAAACATTGAATTTATAGATTTGACTGAGGATTTGGATAGTCAGGGCGGTTTTTTAGAAGGGAGTCGGACTACCGGAAGCCACCCCTGATGAATGAGGGATCACTAGTTCAGTCTTTAAAGATTAGGGTTGCGGTTTTAAATATTCAGTCTATTAGGAATAAAATCGATGAGTTACTTCTAAACTGCTGTGCATAATAACTGCAATTCTAAAATTTTTGGGTAAAATTCAAATTGTTGTAGCTTTTCAGAGATGAGAGATATTGGGCTACGGTTTTCAGCGTATTATGGAGATATGTTTTGAAAAAAAGCCCAGTATTATGTATTTCTTCAAAGTGCGTTTCATTTTATTATACAGGGTGTGAGATGACACCGTCTTATTTTTTTAAATGTTTGTTAAGAGCGAGAACTTGTTACAGCAACTCTTAAGTTTTCTTTTTTCGACCAAAATGATCTTTGGCAAGATGCAAAAAAACAATTTCTAGCGATTTGTCGTATCTTCACTTGTTTTCAATATACAGGGTTTTTTCGAAAAAAACGACATCGTTACATTATTAACACTTCAACACGACACCCTGTACATTAGTCGGACATTGGTCACTTGATTTATTATGGGTATTTATGCCTGTAATCATATTCATAGGAGCAATGTATACATGGTGTAACATAAGTAAAAGAGAAATAACAAAATTGGAAATTAATATTTTGGTTGAATTTCGTACACTCCCTCCTTGAATCTCTTGTCAAATCTAAAATAATGAAAGCTCGCCAGTTTTGTGAGAATTTTTGAAAATAATTAATCCTTTTGTCGAAACGGTTTTTTAGGTTTTGTCTTAAATGCATTTATTATTGAATATACAGGGCGTTATTTAATAACTAATTAAGAAACGGCTACATTCTGATATTCCAGTAAATTTTTCACAATTTTTGGTTTGTTCAGCCAAAAACTAAAAAGATATGATACATGTTATGTTTCGATATTGATATACTGAGTGTTTTATATTAAGAAACCATACATTTCAATTTTCTGCCAAGCTATTGCCGTGCTATAAAATGGAATAATTAAAATAGCCCACTAATCACCGAATTAAGTCGAAGCCAATTTGGCATAATAAGACAATTTTAAATGCATTGGCACTATTGCCAGATTTATACACTTTTTTTTTTGAAAATAATAAGTAGACCTTTCACTTTTTTTAATACCTACTTCAAATACCCTTTGTATTTTATGAAATAAAACAAGTTTATTTAAACACATTATAAATAAGTCTCTATAACGGTTCTAGCTCGGTGGGGCCTTGCATTGTCATCAGCTAAGATAAAATCGATTCCAAAATTATTTGCAAATGGTAGAATGATATTTATTAAACATTCATTTCTATAAATTTCGACGTTGACAGTCCCACGAGTGATAAATAACTCTGTCTTGCCGTTTCTCATCATACCCCCAAATATGGTTAAACCTCCGCCACCAAAGGCCTCTTCAGCTGCCATATTTTCTTCGTTATACCTTGTATTCCTTTGCTGCCATACCGTTATTCGTCCATCCGAATGGTATAAAGTAACTTTGGATTCATTAGTGAATAGACAATTAGACCAGTTGTCCAAATTCCAATTAATATGTTCTGTCCACCACTTGAGTCGGGAAGCTCGGTGCTGTGGTAAAAGTCGCACACATCTGGCTCGTTTTTGATTCTTGAAAGCAACATACCTACTGGGTTTACAAATGTTAGTTGTCTTTAAGTCATTACTAGTAGTAAGCTGTTTAAAATTAAGGAACACTTGGGAGATATTCGTATAATACCATTTTTCCCGATTTGGTTTTTATTTTTTCCTTTATTTATAATTATTTAGGTAGTAATAAAAAAAATACATATTTATTGTCACTTTTCTCCTTTGCGGTATCTCCGAAATCGTTTAAAATTTCATCAATTTGTATACTGCACATTAATTAGCATCAAATTACGGAACTTTCCCCTAATTTAACCAATTTTATATCTTTACTGTTTCCGAGATCCCTACCTATGCATACACTCGAGTTTGTAATACCCTGTATATATCCTACAGCGGCATTTAAATCTCAAGTAAGTAATTCATTTTAGTAAATTTTAATATCTAAATAAGTATTTATTTATTTACCTAAGCCCGTTTTTGTTGAGATTTCTTTTCACCGTGGAATTGTTTACGAGAACATCTGTTTGTGCTCGTAAATTTGAATTAAACCAAGAAGAACTCCGTAAGGGGTGTGTTCTATCAGGTTACGTTCCATTTGTAGAGTAATTTTCGGAGGCCTACCACCACTTGTTCGGTATCTGTGAGTCCCAGTTTCATTCATCCTTTGTTGTAAACGGGTTATCACACTAGGGTGTACATTGAATAGTCTTGCAACCTCACGTTTTTTCATATTTTTATTTATTTTCGCCCCCCCCCCTTAACATCATCCTAGATCCGCCCTTATTAGGAACACGTTATTGTCAAAATTTTAAGTTGTATACATTGCAAAAAACCGTGATAAATAACTTCTTTTATTTAGAGAAGTTTCCTGCAAGGCGGCTATGAAAAAATAAATGACATAATTGAATAGCCATGTCAACTGAATGTTTATCGTTGGTAATCTGTCAGACTAAATACAAATGTGAAAAATGCGAAGACTTTCCGAGATCGAAAGAGAAAATTGCTTGAGGCTTATTTATGAAGGAATGCAAAAGATTGAGGTTGCAAGACTATACAATGTACACCCTAGTGTGATAACCCGTTTACAACAAAGGATGAATGAAACTGGGTCTCACAGATACCGAACAAGTGGTGGTAGGCCTCCGAAAATTACTCTCCCAATGGAACGTAACTTGATTCGACAAGCTAGAATTCACCCCTTACGTAGTTCTTCTTGGTTTAATTCAAATTTACGAGCAGAAACAGGTGTTCTCGTAAACAATTCCACGGTGAGAAGAAAACTCAACAAAAACGGGCTTAGGTAAATAAATAAATACTTATTTAGATATTAAAATTTACTTAAATGAATTATTTGAGATTTAAATGGATGGTTTTATACAGGGTATTACAAACTCGAGTGTATGCAGAGGTAGGATCTCAAAAACCGTAAAGATACAAAATTTGTTAAATTAAGGGAAAATTCCGTAATTTGGTGCTAATTAATATGCAGTCTAAAAATTGATAAAATTTTAAACGATTTCGGAGGTTCTGTAAAGGGGAAGAAGTGACAATAAATATGTAATTTTTAATACTACTTATTATAAAGGAAAAAATAAAAACAAAATCGGGAAAAATCGTATTTATACGTATATCTCCCAAGTGCTTCATAATTTTATTATTTTATAATCAGCTTACTACTAGTAATGACTTATTAAGACAACTTACTTTTGTCAACCGTGTTTGTTGCTTTCAGGAATCGAAAACGAGCCAGATGTGTGCGACTTTTACCACAGCATCGAGCTTCCCGACTCGAATGGTGCACGGAACATATTAATTGGAATTTGGATAACTGGTCTAATTGTCTATTTACTGATGAATCCAGAGTAACTTTATATCATTCGGATGGACGAATAACGGTGTGGCGCCAAAGGAATACAAGGTATAACGAAGAAAATATGACTGCTGAAGAGGCCTTTGGTGGCGGAGGTTTAACCATATTCGGGGGTATTATGAGAAATGGCAAAACAGAATTATTTATCACTCGTGGGACTGTCAACGCCGAAATTTATAGGAATGAATGTCTAATAAATATCATTCTACCATTTGCAAATAATTTTGGAAACGATTTTATCTTAGCTGATGACAATGCAAGGCCCCACCGAGCTAGAACCGTTATAGAGACTTTGGAAGCCTTCCAAATTAATACATTGTATTTGCCGGCAAAGTCTCCAGACCTCAATCCAATTGAGCATGTTTGGAGTTATTTAAAATTTAAATTACGCGGAAGAGCAAATCCACCGCAAACGTTAGACCAGCTTGAAGTTGCAATTAGGGAAGAGTAGGAAAACATTCCACAGTATTTTATAAATAATCTTATTTTATCAATGCCTCGAAGGTGTCAGGAGATTATCAATAAAAGGGGGGGACCCACAAGATACTAACTAAATATTTTATTTTACATTTCTTCTTGAAGGAAACTTCTTTAAAATAAATAAAATTTTATATAATTTAGTAATTTAGTAGGGTTCTTTTGCAATGTCTAGAGCTTGAATATTTGATAGCAAAGTGTGGAATTTTTTTTTATTCTTTTGTTTTTTTTTGCACCCTTAGTACGCAACGTATTAATTAAAAATATTTATAAGGTGTTTAAATAAGCTTGTTTTATTTCATAAAATACAAAGGGTATTTGAAGTAGGTATCAAAAAAGTGAAAGGTCTACTTATTATTTTCAAAAAAAAAGTGTATAAATCTGGCAATAGTGCCAATGCATTTAAAATTGTCTTATTATGCCAAATTGGCTTCGACTTAATTCGGTGATTAGTGGGCTATTTTAATTATTCCATTTTATAGCACGGCAATAGCTTGGCAGAAAATTGAAATGTATGGTTTCTTAATATAAAACACTCAGTATATCAATATCGAAACATAACATGTATCATATTTTTTTAGTTTTTGGCTGAACAAACCAAAAATTGTGAAAAATTTACTGGAATATCAGAATGTAGCCGTTTCTTAATTAGTTATTAAATAACGCCCTGTATATTCAATAATAAATGCATTTAAGACAAAACCTAAAAAACCGTTTCGACAAAAGGATTAATTATTTTCAAAAATTCTCACAAAACTGGCGAGCTTTCATTATTTTAGATTTGACAAGAGATTCAAGGAGGGAGTGTACGAAATTCAACCAAAATATTAATTTCCAATTTTGTTATTTCTCTTTTACTTATGTTACACCATGTATACATTGCTCCTATGAATATGATTACAGGCATAAATACCCATAATAAATCAAGTGACCAATGTCCGACTAATGTACAGGGTGTCGTGTTGAAGTGTTAATAATGTAACGATGTCGTTTTTTTCGAAAAAACCCTGTATATTGAAAACAAGTGAAGATACGACAAATCGCTACAAATTGTTTTTTTGCATCTTGCCAAAGATCATTTTGGTCGAAAAAAGAAAACTTAAGAGTTGCTGTACAAGTTCTCGCTCTTAACAAACATTTAAAAAAAAAAGACGGTGTCATCTCACACCCTGTATAATAAAATGAAACGCACTTTGAAAAAATACATAATACTGGGCTTTTTTTCAAAACATATCTCCATAATACGCTGAAAACCGTAGCCCAATATCTCTCATCCCTGAAAAGTTACAGCAATTTGAATTTTACACAAAAATTTTAGAATTGCAGTTATTATGCACAGCAGTTTATTTTTAGAAAGTGTACAATACCCTGATGTTCTACTTTTAACAGAGCATTGGTTGAATGAGGATGAACCGCTTTACATATCTAACTACATTATTGTATCAAAGTACTCTAGGACTAGTTCAGTGCATGGGGGTACAATTGTATTGATTAGGGATACGTTTTTGGATCAATACCCTTGTACAAGTGTTGATGCTCATAATGCTCTAAGGGCAGATAAAGAATTTGAATTTTCAGTTGTACACTGCGCTAAATTTAATATTTTCTTTATTTGTATTTACAGGTCACCAAATACTGGTGTGGACACATTTCTTTGTAAACTCGATAAGCTGCTTTCTGAATTTTCTTTGAATTCTGTCATTATATTGGCGGGTGACCTTAACATTGATTTTTTAGATAAGTTAAATACAAAAGTTCAAACGCTGGATAACTTATTAGGAACTTATAATTTAAATACGCATGTGAGGGAACCCACAAGAATTACAGGTAATTCTGCAACAATGATTGATTACTTGTGTTCTAATATTGACTGTCAGGATGTTGAATGTATAGTTGTAAATCCTGGACTCTCTGACCATGAGGCTGTTCTTGGAAATATTTTTGTACGAAACCATAAGACTAAGGCCCCGAGGCGTCGGGGAAGACTATATACTAGAGCAAACTATGATAGGTTTTCGCAATTGTGCGCTCAGGTAGAATGGAATGGTATCTTTGGTTTCTCGGACCCCTTAAATCAGTTTCATCGTGTTTTGTTGGACACGTTTAATAAAGCCTTTCCTATTAGAAATATTAAAAAAAAGCAGGGTAAACCATGGTTTACAAAGGGACTCAAGATATCAGCAAAAAATATGCGCTCCTTACATACCATTAGAAAGTACGCCATAGATAATATACAGTTCATTACTTATTATATAATAGTTATCGTAATATTTATAGACAAACAATTAGGACTGCTAAAAGAACTTACTATTCAAAAAGAATTTTAGATACTAATAATAAACTAAAAGAATCATGGGACATAGTAAATGAATTAAGAGGTAAACATGGTATCCCGAAACATTGTAACTCTTCTCTTAACTCTACGCAAATTAACTCTTTTTACTGTTCAATAGCTTCCAAGCTATCCAATAATTTACCGACCAATAATGATCCTTTAAATTACTTATTAGCGATATTAATGTTAATGAAACTTTCTTTTTTCTTCCTACTGATGTTTTTGAATTAAAAAAAGTATTTACAGATATCAGGAACAAGAAGTCTTCAGGATGGGATAACATTTCCTTGAAAATATTCTTGAGGCTACCTGAAAATTGTTTACAGGCATTATGTGAGGCTATTAACCACTCCTTCTTGGTGGGATCTTTTCCTGATTGTTTGAAGGGGGCTACAGTGATCCCTCTCTTCAAGGGTGGAGACGTTGAGGAGCCCTCGAATTTTAGGCCTATATCTCTTCTGCCGACATTATCAAAAATAGTGGAAAGACTGGTCAAGCAGCGAGTCTTGTCATTTTTGAATGGGCATAGACTTCTCAGTGATGTGCAGTTTGGATTCCAGAGTGGTAGGAGCACAAACGATGCAGTGTTCTCATTGCTTGATATGGTCTATCTAAGGCTTAACGAAGGTGATGGGGCGGCCGCGGTGTTCTGTGATCTATCCAAGGCATTTGACTGTGTAGATCACAGAACACTGCTTCGCAAACTTGAGATCTACGGCTTTAGGGGCACAGCGTTGCTTTGGTTTGAGTCATATTTGTCCAATCGTCATCAGAAGGTGATGTTTAATGGAGAACAGTCAGACAGTAGAGAGATCACATCGGGAGTACCGCAGGGTTCTGTTTTGGGTCCTTTATTGTTCTTGATTTATGTGAACGATTTACCAAAATTAAATATATCTGGCTCTTTTACTATTTTTGCAGACGACACAACAATTTTTTGGCATGGTAGTGACCCCTCTATTTTAAAAAATACTATCAATGGTGACCTAAGTAAAATAAAAGATTGGTGCGATGCAAATCATTTGTCCTTCAATGCCTCTAAGACAAATTTAATTACTTTCAAATGTAGACTTGAAGGAGTGGCACTAAACGATGTGATTATCAGCAACCCCACGGTGAGCAGGTTTTGGGGCTTCAAATAGACGGAAGGTTAAAGTTTGAACAGCACATTTTAGCATTGAATAAAAAATTATCTGCCAGTTGCTATGCATTGAGAGTGATTGCTGGGGAGCTGGATGAAACAATGACCAGGACTTCATATTTTGCTCTCATAGAGTCGCATTTGCGGTATGGGATATCTTTTTGGGGATCATGTAGTGACACTTTATTTCAGTCAGTGTTTGTAATGCAAAAAAGAGCTCTTAGAATAGTTTGCAAATTTGGCCGTAGAGACTCTTGCCGGCCCGGTTTCGTAAATAAAAAAATACTAACTCTTCCTAGCTTATTTATTCTCGAGTCTGTGTGTCTAATGCACAGGAAGCGAAAGAGTGATATCTTGTCTGCAAGACCGGGGGGATACTTCTCTCGCCGCACCCATACTATTGCACTCCCAATTCCCACATCAGGACTTACGAAAAACTCTTTAGTATACAACAGCAAAAAGCTCTTTAACCATCTGCCCAATTCCATAAGGCGGATTGAAGAGGAAAAAAAGTTTAAATACGAAGTGAAGAGTATTCTAGTTGCGAAGGCCTATTATGGTGTGCAAGAATTTTTTGACGATACACTCTAAAATTTTAGCAAATTTTTATGTTTTGTTTTTGTCTTTTTATCTTTAACCGGGGTTAATTCGGCATTACTATTTTATCCCTTTTATTTTATTTATATTTTTATTTATGTTTTTATTGTACTGCCGGTTGTATAATTTTAGTAACTAGGTGTAGCTCTTAATTTTAATATTGACACTGTTATTTTTTCTGTTTGATTGTTTTTTTAGTACCTTTATGCATATTATTGATTTGTCATTAAAAAATTAATAATATACATTTTTTATATTGAATTTCATTGTGATAATTTTATATTGACTAGTTCTTAATTTTAATATTGACGTTGTTTTGTTTTATTTTTTAGTACCTGTATTTATTGACGGTTTTTAAATTCAATTATTTAAACTATCTTGTTTTTAATTGTAATTATTGTTTGCTATTATATTTTGTACTATAGAATTTTTCCCCTAGCTTTGTAAATGAGAACACTGTTCTTTGTACAATAAAGCATATTTGAAATTGAAATTGAAATTGAAATTGATAGGAATAGGATATATTTTATACAATATATAAAGGGTTGGATATACCATTGGTGTATGTATTGAAAATATTATTAAGTCATTTTGTATTAACACTTGGGTTGATATTATCTCATAGTAATTAAGTAAGTTATTAAATTTTATAATTCTTTCGTTAGGAATGTGTTCAATGATTTCTTTTAAATCGGACGGCTTTAATATGGAATGATGCATAACACCAACTTTCGCGAAACTAATTGCGATTTCTAAATTCTGTAAAAGCTCATTAACTCTTTGTATTTGCAAATTAGTGTTGTCGATTATCACAGATATATAGAAAGTGTTTGCGAAGCCTGCTTCCTGGCTTTCTAACGAGTCTAAACGATTTTTAATTTGTTTTTGGTTATTTTCTAACGTCTCGATT
The DNA here is from genome assembly GCA_030620095.1 of Kuschelorhynchus macadamiae. NCBI lineage: Eukaryota > Metazoa > Arthropoda > Insecta > Coleoptera > Curculionidae > Kuschelorhynchus > Kuschelorhynchus macadamiae. Next base: position 118,547 of record JAUTXW010002789.1, read on the forward strand.
TGAGTTGTGAAAGTATTCGTAATAGCTTTTAGTGCGTCTTTATTTTGTTTTAAATCGTCGCTAAGGGTTTTTTGATTGTTATTAAGAATGTGTATGTAATTATCGTATTTTAATTCGTCATCGGCATCTAAAGTTCCAAATAACCATTTTTGTGGATTCCCTACAATATTAATAAGACCACGTTTTTGTCTCTTTTCTTTGAATAAAGAGATGGTTCGATTTAATTGGTCATACAAATATAAGCTTTGATTTACTTTACTTTGAATCATGAATGATAACGCGTCATGTTTAAGGTCTTGTGAAATGGCCTTTTGAATTTGTATTAAGGATTTTTCTATGCTTTGTAAACATGATCTAATTATTGAAATGTTTACATGATAAAAGGCAGTATGTTGGTCATTAATTAAATAACTATTTCCTAAAGAAATGGGTAATAAAGGGTTCCGAAGTTCCTCTATTTCATAACTAATGCTTTTCATTGTGGCTAGGGCAAACAGCAGAATCCGTATCTTGAGCATCGTCTGAAACAATGAAATCATTTTTTTTATTTTCTTTGTTTCTTAAGACGTCTCTTATGAATAGGAGTTTTATTGTCAAAAATTTTCTCTTTTTGTGATGAGTTACGAGGGTTTTTAAGTTTTCTATACAGGGGCATTCGTTTTTGTCTACTGGGTGTTTTTACGTACACAGGTTTAGACGTGTTGATTTCTGGAGGGTCATCTAAATTTTCATTTCGTTTTTCTAAAGTTTTCTTTTGAGAATCTTTTAATTTGTCGTAAATTTGTTTATTGATAAAGTCTATGTTTTCGCGGTGTTCAGTCATAAATTGTGTTTGTAATTCTTCTTCTGAAAGTTCGAGGGGATTTTTACAATCTAATTTTCCCTTAATTATTTGAAAGGGCGTATATTTCGTTGTTGAATGTACCGAGTTGTTATATGAGAGGATTGCCAGTGACATTAATTTTTCTACAGGTTCTTTGGGATTTTTCTCGAGTATAGAGAGTAGCGTTTCTCTGATTGTCGAGTGAAAACGTTCTATCGGACTATTGGAATTTGGATTGTGGGGAGTAATAAAATGCAATTGGATATGATGCAATTTACAAAGGTCTTGTATCAATGCATTTTTAAAAGATGAGTGATTGTCTGTTGTTATTTTTCCTGGGATACCGTAGTGTTTAATATAGTCAATTAGTCTACCGGCTATCTCGGGGCTTGTTTCTGAAGAGATGTGATAAGCTTGTGCTAATTTCGAAAAGCTGTCAATTATTGTTAAAAATTTATGTTTGTCAAATTGGTAAACGTCAATATACAAGTGGTCAAAAGGTTCGTTACCGATCGGGGTTGGTTTTAATTTAATTTTATATGGCTGTCTTTCATATTTGGATTTTTGACAAATCTCACATGTGTTAACGTATTGTTGTACGTCCTTTTCCATATTCCGCCAATAACAAGTTCTTTTTAGTGACGTAATGTTTTCAGTAATTCCTCGGTGAGATGTTTTTGTTTCATGATATATTTGTATCTTGTGAGTTTGTTCGTCTTTGTCGGTGATGTCTTCGACAAGGGTGTTGCTTATTTTTAGCTGGAACGAATTAGCATTAAAGAATTTCCGAAATGTTCTTAGTATAATGGGTTCCAGAGTTTTATCTTTGAAATGCATACAGTAGTTACCTGGAGGCATATTTTCTTTAATTAATTTCAAAATTATATTTTCACAAGGATCATTTTGTAGAAAGAATATTATTCTTTTCTTTCCTTCAAATGGGTACTGTGTTTCTTTTCTGTTAGAATTATTATTTGAATAACGAAAGATTATTTGGTTTTTGAAGGTATTAAGGTGTTTTATTGTATAGGGTGCTCCTAAGATGGGATTTTCCTCAGATGTATGTACAGTTTGGTTATCATCTTGATCTGGAGGAAGTTTATTTCTAGGGTTATTTGCAGATTTTTCAGAAGAATGTCGACTAGTGGTACTTGAACTTGCGTCTGAAAATTCTGGTATTTCTAAATTGTCAGGTTGTTTTAGAACTTTAACAGGGGCTTTTATACAAGGGGGTTTTAAATGTTGTGGGTGTCTATACCCAAACGGTGTTGGTGGAAGGTTAGGTAAATTGTCTTGTATAAGTTCTTCGAAAGTTTCTTCAAAGTCACTTATGTCGGCTAAAGTTAAGTTATCTTCCGGTATGTGTATTTCCGGAAAGTCATTATTTTCTGGGGTATTTATTTGTACAGGGGGCCTAGAAAATGCATCTGCATTCATGTTTTGAGAGCCTTTTTTATATTGGATCTCGTAGTCAAATTCTGCTAATTTTAATCTCCATCGTACGAGTTTAGAGTTTGGCTCTTTAATTGACATTAGCCACTGTAATGGTTTGTGATCAGAGAGGATTTTAAATTTTACTCCAAGTAGTTATAATATGGGAGCGCCTCCTCCTCCTCCTCTTCCTCTCTCTCATGTCCCTCATTCTTAACTTCCTCCCCTTTTATTCTCATTCGCATCATATTTTTAATTTTTTCTCTTTGTTCTCCCACATTTGATTTTGCATTCTTAAGTCTTATAAATAGGTGCATCATGATCATTTTAGTATGCCGAGGCACATTTACTAAGCTGTGCTCGAGTTGCGTAAAAAGTTATTTTTGAATTTTTCCACCAATTTTGTATAAAACAAAAAGAAAAAATGTGTCAAGTAATAAGTGAATTATGTGTAATCGCGAAAAATTAACTACAACTATCAGACAGTTAAAAGTTAAATATCTCAATTTCTTTGAAGTGATTTCGAAAGATGAATACACCAAGCTGTTTTATCCACTGAAACGAGATTATTTGGAAGCAATTGACTGTTGTGATGATTATTTAGAAGGAATTATAAGCCTTACTACGTTTTTCAATACATTTGGGAAATCATACTTTGTAGGAGAATTAAGCCACCTAATAGAATTTATAGGAGAAGATTGCCAATTTATACCTGCTATTATTGCAACCCAAAAGAGGTTTCAATTATACGAAGATAAAAAACAGGTATTATCAAAGAAAGTTAATCCTATTCGCAAGAGACGTCCCCCTACATATTTAAAATATTATGTTAAATAAATGAAATGGCTGAGTTGCTGATTGCAGTTAAATTATTAGAGGAGAAATTTAGTAATCTTTCAAAAACCTATTTCTCATATTGTATGGCAAGTGGTCCGGAGTGGATAGACTTTTATTGTAATCAATCTGAGGAATTCGTAAAGGCTGCCCTCTGTTGCAACAAATACATTGAAACATTAAATTTTTTTCAACTTATTCAAGATCTAAAAGATATTGGCTTTGGTTACTATTTAAAAGACTTGAAGCAATTTATTGACGAGGATACTATTCTTCAAGAAATTGAAAATGAAGAATAAATTTAATAATATTTACAATGGAGCAAATGGTTACTGAAATGTATGAAGAGTTTATTATATCTGCTGCATACTTCCAATATTTATCAATTGTAGGCGAAGAAGACGCAGAAGCACAAGATTTGTCAGCATATGTTAATAATATAGATCGAATGGAACAATGTAAATTAGCCGCTAAATTTTGTAATGATTATTTAAAATATAAAAATGAGTATGAACTTTTAAATGAATTTAGAAAATTAGATTTAAGGTATCATATTAATTGTATTCAATCATGGTTGGTTAATGCAAAATAAAAAGGTAATTAAGTTTTTTATATTTTTATTCATTCATAAAACAATTGTCATATAAAAATAACACATTTGTCAAAGCACACATACAAGGTGATTTTGAATGATAGAAGCATTTTGGTTCCATTAGCTTTAGCGCTGGTTGTTCATCTATTTCAATCACAGGCTTTTTAGAATATTTCTGTATAAAATCCTTTTTTTCGCTTCCTTTTACAAAAACAAAATCTGCTTTCTTCGTAAGTGTTTCAATTATTTTTGGGAAATGATGTAATGGAGTAAATCCATTATTCCAATGTATACAATGATAATTTTTCGTTAACCATACCGCCTGCTTGTGACAATCAGGTGAAAGAAACTCCATTGGAAAAGGCCTTTTAAAAATGTAATGAGTCATTTCATAACCATCAAAAGCTGCAAGCTCTTTCGGTATAAATTTATTTTTTTCATCCTTGAATCCTTGAATATCTATAACCAATCTCATATTTTCAAAGCAGCAAATTTTTTAATGAGACTTTTTTTACTTGAATAATTTGCAATTTCTTCTTTCAGTTGATTAATTTTAAAAATAAATTTTTCAATTTGTAGTTGTAGTTTTGATGTCATGACTAAAACTAAAAGCTTTTGAAAATTTCTTTAAATTAAATCGAAATATGAAAATAGTGGGGATAAAGTTTATAATTGTTTCACAATTTTAGTAAGAGGGTTGTAGCTAAATAATTTGTCATGTAAAATAAGACAATAAGCAGAAGTATCTTTTTTAATTGCATTGTGTGTCTCAAATTCAATTCTCATTACTACGGATCCCGTTTGAATTGTTTCTTTTTGATGGGAGCAATCAATATGTGTAATAGGACTAATGTTTTTGAATTGTTCAGGATTAAAAATGGGTTCATTTGGAACACCATAGTAAGACTGTCTAAAGTTGGCAAACATTTCGTATAAAGCAGAAAATTTGTTTTCTTCGAAATTTAAGTACAAATCGTGATAAGGATATCTTTCAGAATTTAAATATACTCTAATATTTGACAAGGTAATATTGTCAAATTTACTCATATCTTTAACAATTTTCCCTTTTCTGTTTTCTTGAAAGCCAATCACAACATGACGAGGAGCTTCTAGTTTACTAGTTGTTTTTACCGGCCATGTGTGACGGGTTGTTTCGGTTAGAGAAGAATATTCAACAAGTTCCCAACTCCTGAATCCTATCAATATATCTTTATTTGATTCTAATATTTTTGATAGAGCAAGTTGTTGTGGCATATCAACTAAAATGTGAGGAACTTTCCAATAACTTTTATCGAAAGTAACCAATGGAGTGTCAGGAGCAGTAACAAGGTGTGCCGGATCTTCTTTGAAAATAACACCATCTAAATCATCAGTTGATCTAATAAGAACCAATTCCTGTTTCATATTCATAATAATTTTTCTGTAATCTTCAAAAAATCCTAAAAGCATTTTTAGTGGTATGGATACGGAGAATTTTCCATCATTATCAACTAAAATTGTATCACCTTCTTTCCGATGTGGAAACCAACCTGCATTTTCCAGTTTTAAACTTTCGTTGGTATTGTGAGAAAGGTAGCTTTTTAAGGTTGATGCTAATCCAACATTTCTTATTGAATCTATAGTAATTCCGTTTAGTTCATAGCGGATTTCTCTGAACAAAAAGGCTATACCATTGTTAATAAATAGCAATTCTTTCTTATATTTACCTTCTGTATTAGTTAATTTTCCTTCGATATAAAGTAAACTATCTGATGGTAGAGTGTAAGCATCGAGTTCTTGAATTGGGATCCTTATTTCATCATTGTAATCGAATTTTGAAGAAATATATGGTTGATATGTGTGAAGCTCAGAACTGACGATGGAATTGTCTACATAAAGCTTTTCGTTTACGTTTAATATGTTCATTATTTTAAAACAGTGAAACCCAAGGATGTGAGAAATTTACGATTATCTCGTCTTAACTTGTTGGTGTTGGATTTGATACTGAACTGTTGTTTAGGCTTTTTCTTTTTATAAGTTTTTACTTTGTTGATAGTGGTAGGGGCAAGTCTCATCCCAAGGGCTCTATTATATCTAACAACCATTTTATATTTCACTTGTTTGTAAATGCAACCTTACTGTTATAGTTTCTCCTCTAAAACTGATAAGTTCTCCGTCTTGATCAACTATTTTAACTGTTATATTGTTAATTGCTTTGACGCTAACTGGAAAATACAAAATGGGCAAAGGAGATTCAACTATTTTATACCCTGGAGCTACAGTTGGATAAAACTGGTGAATAATATGAACAGGTTTACCATTATTGTAAGAACCGACACAAATATTACAGTCAATACAAATAGCATTCACCTTAGTTATTTTTGCAACATTATCTGATTCTTCCTCTTTCATAGCTTCTAGTATCCTGCTATTAAAACCCAACATTTTTCCTATCGAATCTTCCTTGGTAAAATCAATTATTCTACTACACATTAAAAAAGTTTTTAGAGTATTAACATTTGCTTTTAAAAGAAAAAAAATTTTTTCATTCGGAAATAAATCTTCTATACTTTCTCTTATGTATGTTTCTATATCTGTAATGTCATAAGTTCCGTCGGGAATAACAATTACTTTATTATCTATATAAAATTTATTATATCCTTCTTTTATATTGGGGATAGTCATAAACGTTTCAAAATCAGCTAAACCCAGGTAATATTGTTTTTCATCCTCTAAATATATGGGCGGATTAAAATCAGCAGACAAAACAGAACTGTTTCCTGATATGGCAATTGTGGTAGACATTGCAGTTTATTTATGAATGAGATATTACAATAAATAATGAGTTTATATATTTTTTTGCAAAAATTTTAGGGATAGTTGACCACAGTTATATGAATTAAATTTTTGTTTATTTTCATAAGTATAAAATACATCCACTTTGCCATTCGAATTAAAATATTTGAGAAGTTCTAAAGGTGGTTTTAAATTTCCATAACTATCAAAATATATTACATTTTTGTTATTTTTAATATAAGCAGTCCAATGAGATCCTTTATTTTGTTTTTTATCCAAATTTACAATACCACATTCTTTCAGATTAATTTTTTTTGGAAGTTCATCGAGCATAAAAACACCTCTAAAGCCAGTTATTTTTAACAGCTTTACATATTTAATAATATCATTGTTCGTAAGTGCTCTTTTTGGAAAACTTATTTTGAGTTTTTTTTTTGTCTGATTGCTTTCATTTTGACGGATCCTCCTTTATAAGGTCTAATAAATAGTCCCTTTCCTTTATATGGTCTAATATATAATCCTTTACCTTCTTTAGAAGCATTTTCCATTGCAATATTATGTCTATGTATTTCTTCTAGTTGTTGTTTAGCTGCTTTAGCATCATTTACTGCCTTAGCAATTCCTGCCGCGCCTCCACCTAGTGCACCCAGGGCGCCAAGAATGGGAAACAAAAGAGGTAGAAATCCTCCAATTTTTTTGGGTGTTCGAATGATACGTTTTTTTCTCAATTTAAGTTTACCCCCTTTTGTATTTTTTAATCCCAAACCGAACTTTCTTTTACCCTTCATTATTCCTGCAACACTTAAAGCTGCAATTTTTTCACCAATAGAAGAATCTTTAGCTTTTACCCTATCCCAGGCTTTTTTTTCTAATATTTGGTCAGATATGTGTCTTTTTGATAAATCTTCAGTCTGAGAGTAAGATATATCATGTTCTTTGCAAGCGGAATCCAATGGATTTACACCAACGTCACCTCTAGTTAATCTTTTTTCCAAGTTGGTGCCGGGACCACAATAATTATATCCTGGTATATGAACTTCGAAAGGTAATTTACTAATTAATTTATTTACTAAACCAGAGCCTTTTCTATTACGTCTTTTAATAGTTTTTTTCAACTTATGACGACCCACAGTCATTGAAGTTCTTTTTATACTAAAAACACATTGACATTTTTCTGGTATAAATACTTTTACAGCTAAAAATATTTACTAGTGTGATTAAGAATGAGGATTGAAAAACAAAAATTCTCATTACCAGTAAATAATCATGACGAAAAAATTTTAAGTAAACAGTTGAGAAAACATGGTGACTTATTTTGCGGTGGTTCAAAAAGAGGGCTTATAGTTGGTTGCAGTGGTAGCGGTAAAACCAACGTTATGCTTACACTGCTCGAGCATCCTAATGGAATTAGGTTTGAAAATGTCTATGTTTATTCAAAGTCATTAGATCAACCAAAATATGAATATTTAAGGAAGTTGTTAAAGCCTATGAAAGAAATTGGATACTTTGAATATGATAGCGATGAGAACATTATTTCACCTCATGAGATAAAGCCAAATTCCGTTATCATTTTTGATGATATTCCTTGTCATAATCAATCTATTATTAGGGACTATTTCACGCATGGAAGGCATAGAAACACCGATTGTTTTTTTATTTTTCAAGGATATTCCTCAATCCTTAAACGTCTAATTCGAGAAAATGCAAACTTATTAATTTTATTTAAACAGGACTGTTTGAGTTTAAAACATATATATAATGACCACTGTATATTGGATATGACATTTGATCAGTTTAAAAATATTTGTGCTAACTGTTGGATGGATCCATATGGCTTTCTTGTAATTGACAAAGATTGTGAAGTAAATCACGGCAGATATAGGAGTAAATTCGATTCCTTTATATATTTATAAAAGTAAAAAATTTGCAGTTTTATTTCATTTAAAACTTGTACAGCATGGATAAACGTTTAGCTCGAGAATTAATAAAATCGAGACAAGCCGTGAAGCAGAAATATCAAAGCTTGAAATTAGCTACTTCTACTGCTCAGTCCGAATTAGAACAAACTTATAGACCAATAACACAACCACTTAAACAGCTAATTTCAAGTATTGGTAAATCCGAACCATTCGATTTAAAAGAAGAAAGAGTTTCAAAGTATGAAGAATTCAAAACACCTACAAAGCTTTATAAAACATCAACTCCGACGAAAAATATTCAGAAAACAGGAAAAACTCCGTTACTCCCTACAGAACTACCAACATTTTTAAATGACAGTAGTATCACTTCTTCCTCTCCTGTAGTACAACCATTGTCATCAACTGTTATAGCAGAAACTTCAGATCCTTCTAGTGACACAACAACAAATTTAAACTTGTCAGACATATTGGAACAAACTAGAAAAACAATTCAAACCTATGTTGGTACACCATCATATAAAGATTACTTAGCAGATTTTCATGAATTACCCAGATCATATATTGATGAGGGTGTGAAAGATACACAACATAAATTTGACCATTATTACGGAATAGTTCATGACCTCGAAACGGATAAGTTTTCTTTTGGTTTAACACAGATACCGGTAGAAATTATTGGAAAGGACATTAAAGTGGGAGGAATAACGTACACAGGCACGCCAGGTTTATACGAATTGCTTTTCAAAAAAGAACCGATAGGTTATAAGAAGGAAGATTTAGATAATTACATGAACATTCTAGCTAAAACAAATGTATATCGTAGGAATTTTGATTCAAATGAACAAGTTCAAGGAAATACATCACACAAATATGTTACAATAATAGGACCATATTTACAAAGAAAGGGGATTACAAAGACAAAAACCTTGCCAAGATTAGTTACAGCATTTAACAAACCACAACCTCCGTTTAGAACAACTAGAGCCAAATCTACAGGAAAGGGATTAATTTTGAAAACAAACAGATCAAATACAGACTATGTATACTGGAATAATGTAAACGAAATTGTTGATAGGCTACGTTTATTAATTTCATCAAGTGATGCGGGAAATAATGCTCATAGTAACGAGATTATCTCTATTATTGAAGAATTAAGAGAAGATAAAGTAATACTATAAATAACAGCTATCAAATATAATCATATTTATTGTTTAATGAAAGCTCAACATGACAGTTGATAAATTTGGACGCCATATTTCAAAACAAAATCAAGAGAGAATAAGTGACATTAATAATTTAAAAAGGAGATTAGGTGAAAATGAAACAAATAATGAAATCTTTGCTAAAAAGCTTAAGGTTTTTGATGAAAATTTTTTAAAGTATGAAAACCAGATTAAAGTATGTTATACCTCAATTGAAAACGTTAATAAACAGTTGCTAACGCTAAATCAAATAAGTAAAGATTTGCAATTTTTAAATGAACATGTTAAAAAGGAAGACAAAAAATTAAGTGATGATATCAACAAAATTAATAAAATAATGGAAACAAATATAAGAGAAGTAATAATTGAAAAACACAAGGAAAAAATTAAACAATTAAGAACTTTTATAAAAAGGTTAGATGATGAAAAAAAAAGAAATCAAAATAGCATTCTTAACAGTAGAACAATTGACCAACTCACTTTGGAAGAAAATCAACAATATATTTCCTTGGAAAATATAATGTCCAGTGTAATTAAGAAATTAGAACAAGAATTAAATAAAACAGAGGAGGAATTAAAAAATAGTGATAGTAGATCAACTACTTTCTTAACTGGAGAGATAAAAAAATCCTTTAATGCGTTAGAAAAGGAGATTACTAAAATTAGTAAAATTTTAAATGAAAAAAGTTATACAATACAAATTGATAAATTTAATGAATGGGAAAAAACATATAAAAGTTATATTTCGAATTATTACAAAACATAGAAAGTGAACTTCCTTAAAATTGAATAAACAAGTTTGTTGTCATGACAACCGTTAAACAGCAAGTCGTTAATGAATTACATAAACCTGCTAGAAAAAACTACAAACGCAGAAGGGTGGTAGTGAAAGGGTTAAATGATCTTTTTCAAGCTGATTTGGTTGAAATGTTACCCTATGCCAAATTTAATAAGGGATTTAAATATATCTTGATTACCATAAATGTATTTTCTAAGTATGTTTGGGCCGAACCGTTAAAATCTAAATCTGGAAAAGACGTAACAGCGGCAATGAAAAAAATATTAATCAGTGCAAAAACTCCACCAAAAAACTTGCAAACGGATAGAGGAAGAGAGTTTTTCAATGTAAATTTTCAAAATTTGATGCAACAATTTCGAATTAACCATTATAGCACGTTTTCCAATTTGAAAGCGAGTATAGTAGAAAGAGTGAACAGGACTTTAAAGAATAATATGTGGAAAATATTTAGCATTCAAGGAAATTACAAATGGTTTAATATATTAGCGGATATTGTAAAAGATTATAACAATACAAAACATTCTTCAATAGGAATGAAGCCAAAACAAGTAAATAAAACAAATGAAAATAGAATCTTGAAATCTGCATTTACTCATGCTAAAACGTTAGATATAAAATCTCCAAAGTTTAAAGTGGGTGATCACGTACGAATAAGCAAGCATCGAGAGGCATTTTCAAAAGGTTACACACCAAATTGGTCAAATGAGATATTCCACATTAAAGAAGTTAAGATGACAAACCCTTGGACATATTTAATTCAAGACGAAGATAATCAGGACATTCTGGGTGGTTTTTATGAGCAAGAATTACTAAAAGTAAAGCATACCGATGTGTATCTTATTGAGAAGATTTTGAGAAGGAAAGGAAACAAAGTTTATGTGAAATGGTTAGGACTTGATAAAAAATATAATACATGGATTGATAAAAAAAATATTGTTTAATTAAATTGAAATTAAATTTTAGTTAAATTTGTTTTATTTCTGTTCCTCACTTTATGCTTTAGCTGATACAAATTACAAAGTCTTAATGTGCTAATTAATTTCAAATAAAATTCACATTTACTAAACTAAAATTTTATTAAGTAAAACATCAAATACAATTTTTATTAAAACGTGTCAAATATATTTTATTTCTATGTTCCTCAGATAATATCGAATCTAGAATAAGTTTACAATCATTTATTCTTTTTTCAAAACGGAGTCTATCTAAGTACCACATCTGAAAGTTACTCCTACGGGCTTGTCTGTAAGCAAAGCTCCACTTCACTAACACATGCACCTTATTGTTCTCTTCCAGAAAAGATATTGTTTTCTTCGTAATATTTTCTTTTTGATCCATTTTCATTGTTTTCTTCGTAATATTTTCGTTTTGTTCCATTTTGCTTCAATTTGTTTTCCATTTGTTCAGGATATAAAGCAAGTAATTCCATCATAGTTGAAACATTTTCACTGTTAGGATTTTCTGTTGGACTTATTATATTATAAACATGCGTACACAAGTCGCCACAATCAGATGAAATATTATTTTGAAATATTTTGAAATATGTATTGAATTCTTGCCTTTTAAGTATAGATAATCTATAATCAATAATTTCCTTTAATCGCCACAAATTGTCCAAAGACTCTTGTCCTAAGTATATGAAGTGTGGGCCTTTTGTAATTTGTAGAACAGGGGTATCATTTATTTTCTGAACCTGCAGATGAATGTTGTTTATATTCACACTGGTTTGATCAACTTGAGGAAAGTAGAAATTGTTTACAATAATTCCTTGATGAACACAAATGTCTTTCCAATTTTCTTCGGTTAGTGCGATTGAAAATCCAGTTTTTCCACCAATTACAATTTTTGGAGAAAAATCATTTAAACTAATGCCAACAAGAACAAATTTTGACAAAGAATTATTTAAAAAATAAATTTTTGAATTAAGAAGCGTTTCCAAAGGTTTATGAACCACGGCGTTGTTCATAATGACTAAACGAGACTGAAACATATTGTGTTATTCTTGTACTTAAATATTCTCATCCCCACTTTCTTTAAAGTTTCGTTTAAAATGGATTAATGAAAAAATAGATTTCCAGTTTGAAATTTATAATAAAGATAAATAATTAAAATGGTAATGTATAAAAATAATGCAAAGTTTAATGTAACACTAATGATGGAAAAGTAATAATTTTTGAATCCGTCATAATAATTGGTACAGTTGGGGGTTAAAATTTGTAACTGATTATTTTTAAACTCTAACCTTTCTATCCAATTTGTATCAAAAATAGATCGATTTGGATAATGATACAAAATTTTAAAAAATTTACTTGCATTTTCATTTCCATTTATTCGTTCCATCCAACTAATTGTACTATTGTTAATTAATCCAATTTTCATAAATTTACAATATTTACTTAGAGTGACGTCTGTTTTATTAGAAAAACATATTTCACACTGTGTTACGCCAGGGGGATGATGAACATAAAAAACATTTTGGAAAATAAAATAAAGAAGAATAAATTGAGATCTACTGATAGTCATTAAAACAAATTAATAATAATATTCCAAATTTATTAACATTAAGCAGATACTTTCACCACGAAAGCAAAAGCAGTTGTAAAAAAATAACAATAAAATACTTAATTTAAATATATGTAAAAGTTCATAAATAAGGATATTAATAATACTATATAAAATGTGTAGCTTGAAGACTTATTTTGAATGGTTACAATTATTCGATTCCTATTTTTCCATAAACAGTTATTTAAATCACAATTCCTAGCAAATTTCTTATGCTCCACAATAGGATCATCATAACTTAACCAATCAAAAATTTCAATACCACAATAAAAACATTTACAAATATCATTGATTGAAGTATAGTAAAAGCCAGCTCCAGCTAACACTTCTGGTCTCAATTTTCCTTTCCATTTTTTAAAAGTGGAAAGTCGTTTTTCATATGTTTTAAAATAACTGTTATCAATTTCTTTGTCAAAAGTTTCTAAGCACATTTTGTGAAAGACTTATGAAGACTAACTTTGGTTTCAAAAACAACAAATTTAAATACCTTATAATATCTACATAAATATATCTAAATCTTCATGTTCTGCATTCCATTGATACAAAGCAATATCTTGGTGTCCCCAAGCTAATGTATTAAAACTATAGGGAATTTTATACCGCTTATCATCTTCGGAACTCAAAGCCAATTTATTAATTAACTCTGTAAAAATTGTATGTTGTCTAGATCGAAAAACATACATTGAACAAAAGGTTTTAGAATGATTTTCAACAACATCTTTATAATGAATAAAATCCAACTGCTTTTTAATTGCACTTTTTTTAACACCTTTTGCTTTTTTTGTTAAACTGTTTTCCGTTTTAATACAATATGCTTTTGCTCCAGTACCAAAGAAAGTAGTAATGGGTTCACCAGCATATTCATCATTGAATTTTCCTATAACTGACTTTGTAATAGGCATTTCATGAATATTATTAAATTCATAATTAGATGTGTCAAATTTGTGAATATTTTTTATCATGTCAGAATAAATATTTGGAGTTGTGACTTCTAAAATGAACGAATCGGTATCGGTGTATAAAAGTGAAATATTTTCCTGATAAAGAGGTTTTAAAAAATTATAAAAGAAATCATACATGACAGTTTTAGATATATCTAATATTGAGAAGCCTACATATATTGGTTTATTGTAAGTAACTTGAATCTTTTGCATTTGAATAGCTACCAAGTTTTCAGAAAATATTGTTAAGTCCTTGAAATATGGTTTTGCAATTAAATTCTCAGCACCATCTTTTCTTCTATTTTTTTCCCACTCTGTAACAAGTCTTACGTCAATTCTCCTATCAACATTTTCCATAGTCTTGCCATAAATACTATTATTTGCCAACTTGTAAGTATTACGATCAAATTCATTCTTTGAATCATTTCTTAATCTTGAATTCAAGTCTATATATTTTTTCAACCAATCAGATTGAGAAAACTGTAAAACTCTATGAACTTTAGTTAACTTGAGTCCATGTTCCAAACATTGTTTTAATAATTGATAGTGAATAACATATTTTGATTTATCATTTAAATTGGGTATTAATTTTATGCATTTAGAATTTGGCGGTTTAAAGTTTTCTGGACAAAACGGAAAATCGTTATGATAGGAATGTAGACTTGTAGGATATTCTAAATCAACTTCTAAAACATATCCCTTATTAGATTTTTTAGAAATATTCATAATATTTAAATCATTGATTTCTTTATCTGTTAACCAAACAAAATCTCCCGTTGGAATGTGCTGTGACATTGCATAACCATACAAATTTGTTGCATCATAATAAATTATGTATTTAGTTGGCTTTAAAGGATCAAAATTTAAAAGAAATGGATTATTAGCTTCAGATTTTCTACAAATGCAAGAGCTCACACCACCGCGAACGCTTTTTTTGAAAAAGTGTATCATATCTGGATCAGTTAACAATTCTAACTCTATTCCAGTATAACGCAAACACGCCTCCCAAGATAAACCTGGAAAAGTGTAAAAATGAGCTGGATCGAGCTTATATGTGGATAAACAAGTGCTTCTAAAATTTTCAAAAATATCTGCCAAAAGTAAAGTATCAGAGAGTAAGTAAACGTCGGAGTATTGACCAAGAGATTCACATTTAAACAATTGCCAAACCTTTACAGCTCTTTGGTATTCTGCATCACTGATGTGCTCATCCGTTAAAGTATTATAAAATTGGTCTTTTTGAGGTAAAGTTGTTTCTTCTAATTTTAAATAATCATCAATATAATTGTAAGGAAATACACCTTTTTTGCCGAATAAGTTTAAATCTTTCTTCATCATTGAAAATTTTTTTTATTTCCTTACATTGTTCATCTTTTAAGCTTTCAGAGAGTTTTGATAAAGAATGGGATAGAAATTGAAAAGAATCAATAAACCTTAATGATATATTTTTTTTCTTAGCCTTTTGTGTCTTTTTATCAAAATAGTTATCCACATGAATAAGCTTTTCAAATGAAATATATTTTCCTTGTTTTGTGCGATAACTGTTAGTTGTTCTTTGTTTAAGCATAATTTTTTAAGAAATAGATGAGAATCATAATTACGCAAATTATGCAATATAACTGGAATAAAGTTAGGTATTCTGTAATTTATGTTGCAGAGTGAATGAGCTGGACCTCTATAAAGACCGGTTATATGACAATGATCTGCAACCCTGTCATTTAAAAGAGGTTTATTACAAATATGACAAACTGTTTCATAGTTATGATAAATTTTGTCCAGTTCGTTCAAAGGAATCATCTTTTTAGGAGTCTTTAAATATTTATTGTATATGTTATACACATCTCTTTCTAAAGAATTTATAAATAATGTATCACAATTTTGACCTCTATATTTTTCAAATTTAGAATAATTATCGTCGAATGAACATTTAATGTAATAGGCAAATGAATGTGGAATATGTTCATATTGTTTTAAGGTGTATGAAGTATTAGGATTTTTATCAACATTGTCATTATTTAAAGGCTTTAAAATGCATTCAAAATCTGCATACACCACGAAAGGAACTTTCATTTGTTTATGATAATTTACAAATTTCAAAATATTATCATATGAATAGTTTCCAAACTTATCTTTTATTAATTCTTTAGAAGGTAGGTTAATTCGTAAATGATCACAATCATAGCTATTGTGTTGTAATAAATTTTCTTCTGTAGGGAAATATTGTAAACAACCATCGCAAATATATTTTTTTCCGTGATGTTTAGAAATTTGTGCAGAAACTAGTTTTGATAAATCTTTAATATAGCAATAATGAAAAGTTTTTTCATCATCATCACTTATTAACAATAAATTGACATGTTGATTTTTTTTATTCGATGAATAATAAAGTGGACCAATTACTTCATACCCCTTTTTAGGATTTATAATTTCTAATCCATATACATTAATAGAAATGTTATTTTTTTCTTCAAAAATCTTAATGTTCTTTAGCAACATTGGAAATTCTATACCTGACATATCCAAAACAGAAGAGTAGTGTGGGTAGGATGAAGTTTCAAAATCTAATCCGCTTGGTTGGTGAAGAGCAGACACAACTGCCCAGGCGAAGCAAAAGTTGTCATCATTCCTAATGTTGATCACAGCTTGACGTCTCTTGATCTCTTGAGGAAGTTCGATAAAAGATGAGGCTCTCAGCGGATTGTGCTTGTTAACATTAATTTCCAAATGAAGTAAATTCATCAAAGCCCATCCTGCAACGTAAAAATTAAAAAATTACTTTTTTTGTTGCTGTTGTAAAATCGAAAATAAATTCTTTACCTGAATCTCTTTCTGCAAATTCGTCAGCTTTCTGGTCAATAATGGTGCAGATTTGCTCTAACAGTTCTTTTTTCTGATATCCCTGGCAAATGACTTGGAACGGCGCATTAAAAGATTTGACATCATAGCTGTCGCTGCTGGGGTTAAAATAGAAACCGAACAGTTCCATATTTAGCTTGATACATTTATGTTTCTGCAGTTCTTGATCTATTAGATGTGCAATTTTGTATTCCAAATGTTGAAAATACTCTTTCACATTTATGAAGTTTTGGTGTGAGGAAATCCTATAAGATATTATTCGTTCCCTGAATGCTGACTTGATAATTTCAACACCTTCCTCCAAGCCTATTTTGGAATTGTTCTTGTGCACACTAGATCGAAGATGTCCACCCCATAGACTTTGGTTTATATTTTTCTTGCATTCTTTACAATATTTTACAATATTTGTAGAATCTATAAATTAAGAAAAAAATATTTTACAAAATATAACATGAAAAATAAAATGTTCTTACCTTTAACAAGCTTTGGTTTTTTCAACCAACTGTTGAGTTTTGTGGAATTTCCGTTAACATGTTTTTTATTATGTCGCAATAAATTATCCTTTCTAGTGAAGACTTTATTACATGTTACACACTTATGCATTTCTGAAGTTTTCTGGATAATAATAATAATAAAATTAATATTGTGCATTTCTATTTAGTTATAGTCAAATTTTGAAAAAAGCAATTGCATTTTTGAAGTTCTTTGTATAATAATAAAATTAATATTGTGCATTTTTATTTAGTTATAGTCAAATTTTGAAAAAAGCAATAGAAATTAATTGACTTTATGAATCCATTTCTTCAAATGAGTCAACTAATTTGTCAAAGGCCTGTTTAACATAATTCACCGTACTTTCGTCTCCCTTTTTAATTGTGATCAAATTAGTTAAATTTTGAATAGCGAAACCCAGACACTTAAGGTTTGCTATTTGTTTTTTATTTTTTTTATTAATTTTAAAATTTTTTTTAATGATAAATGATGGTTTCGAAATTGAATTTTGTTCAACTGGTGAATTATTAGGAGAAATATCCGAAGTTAAATTTGCATCAATTTGTTTTTCTTGCGGATCAGAATTTACAATAGCAAATGGTGAATTAATAGAAGATATAGCCGAACTTAAATTTTGATCAATTTGTTTTTCTTGCGAATCAGAATTTACAATATCATATGGTGAATTAGTAGGACAAATAGCCAAACTTAAATTTTGATCAATTTGTTCTTCTTCCGAATCAGAATTTTCACTAAACAAAAAGGGAGAGCAAATTGGTCTCGGAGAATTAATTGGCGATTTTAATGTTAAATAATTTGTATTAGATTTTTGAAAACAAACAATATCCTCATCGCTAGAATTTTGAGTTTCGTCAATGTCATTCAGTTCTTCAAGAGTTTGTTTAGTTTTTGTTGTAATTAAGTCCGATTTGTTGTCAATAATGTCATTAAGATCGTCAAGAGTTTCTTGTTGACTAGCTGTAAATAAATATTTTTCGTTGTTCTGTTTGTTGGCATTATTTTGAACTTGGCTATTATAAATAATTTCATTCAAGTCCTGAATAGTTTGTTGTTGACTAGTTGTAAATACGTCTGTTTCATTGTTTTGTTGGTTTGCAAAATTCTGCATTTGAGTACATGTGTATAAGTCAAAGTCATTGTCAATAATTTTGCTACTCGATGCCAAAAAATTGTCCATTATGAAAAAAAATCGTAATAACAAATAAAATGCCACAAATGTACATAAAAATGTCACCAATATATATAAGAATTAAATCTTGCCAAATAAAAATGTTAGAAATAAAAATAAAAATTGAAAAATTACCAAATAAACACAATGTAAACACCAGAAAACTCGCGAGCTCTGCACAGTGTGAATGCAGAAATCAATTGCATTCGTCTCTTCGCTGAGGCGATTTTATATGCAAAAGTTAATCACATGTGTCCTACTTAAAGTTGAACGACAATCTCTAAAAACCACTTTCCCAAGCCGATCAACTACCTTACCCCCCCCCCTCCCCCTCCCCCTTCCCCCTTCCCCCGGACCCCTTAATTTCCGAGACTCAAATCCCGGCTCCCCAATTTCGGGCTACCCTCTTCAGGTTAAGTTAAGTTAGGTTAGGTTATGTTAGGTTAGGTTAGGTTAGGTTAGGTTAGGTTAGGTTAGGTTAGGTTAGGTTAGGTTAGATTAAAAAAGAAGAAAAGAAAAAAGGAGAAGGAAAGAAAAAGAAGAAGGAAGGAAAAAGGAGAAGGAAGGAAAAAGGAGAAGGAAGGAAAACGGAGAAACATATAAAAAAGAGAAAGAAGGAAGGGAGAGAAAGAAGGTAAGGTGAGGGTGAGGGGGGTTTAAGGGGGGCGAAGCCCCCCTTAGGGGGGTTGGCGGAGCGGGGAGGGGGCGAAGCCCCCCGTGCCCCCCCCCCCCCCCCCCCCCCCCCCCCCCCGCGGCAACTGACCGGGAAAGGGACAGTGAATAAAAAAAAAAAAAAAAAAAAAAAAAAACTTATGTATTGCAGGTAGTAAAAGTGGTGGTTGATGGGATATATACTTAAGAACATCCACTCGACGATCATACAGTAACATTCGCTGTAATATCAGTTGTCGCTATTATTTTAACGTATAACCAAATTTTTTATCAAATAAATCGATCTAAATCCAAAGTTCCTAACAATGGCAGAAAATATGAATGGAAACGCTGTCCAAATTGAAGAAAATAATATGGAGATCGCCGCTCAAATTGAAGAAAGAGAAGAGATTTTTAATAACTTGGAAGGCGATTCCATCACTTATAAACATTCATTTTTGGACAAGTCATCTAGGCTTGTTAGAAGATCATTCTTATGTAACATCGATATTAATTATATTGAAGAGGAGGAAGAGGAAGAGATGGAGGAAGATGATCAGGAAATTGACGAAGGAGTGGATATGGATGGACAATTACTAAATTTAGGAACCGAGGGTGACGTAAAAGTAAGCAAGTTTAGGGCTAGTGAATTATTTAATAATTTTGAAGAAAAAGATGTATGTGTTATACAAAGCTACTCTAAAATTGAAAGTCGAAGACTAGGAACATTTGCTATTTGCCTTCCTTGTAGTGCAATTCACATGAGATATTTACGGAGAGGGGAATCCGATCACGTGAGCTGCCACTACAAAAGAGCCTATGTTGTTAGTGCTTCTGATTTACATTGTGCTATTTGTAGGATACATCTTTTTATACTAATTCCTGAACATGCTTGCTTTTACTGCAACAAAAATGAAAAAAAAAGAAAATTATATTGTTAAATATTAATATTAAACATAGTTTGTAAATGTGATGGGTAGATTAGTTTAACAATATTAATTTTAAATATAGGTTAGGTTAGGTTAGGTTAGGTTTAATATTAAACATAGTTTGTAAATGTGATGGGTAGATTAGTTTAACAATATTTATTTTAAATATAGGTTATAAACGTAATGGATAGATAATGTCAAAAATATTAATTTTAAACTTAAATTGTAAAGATAATAAGAATACGTCAAGAATATTAATTTAAAAATGTCAAATGTTACTATAAGCGGTTATATATTTTCAGTGCTATATGCAAAATACTTCTTTTTATTCTAACATCTGACACTGTATTTGTAAATGAAATAGTTAATCATATGTAAAAAAAGTGTCGATTATGTCTACTGCCACTAGAAGCACTCATATATTAGCATAACATTTTGTTAACGCTTGTTTCTGTATTCAATTGAGTTTTCTCTTACTTGATGCAAATTATATTAATATTATTAGTATAATTAAAAAGTAGTAGATTAGGCTATGCCGGTCCGACAATCAAAACCGTCATTTTTACATGTAAATTCCCATAAGAAAATTTAAGATTCGATCTGCAAAAGTGGTGCCATTTTAGGGCGTGGCACTTTTTGTGTCAACCCATAACAATTGTTTTGTTATGTAATGTGAAAATTAGTATGTATTAAAAAACTTGTTAGATCATTGTTGTCGTTTCAATATAGGAAAAGGAAAAAATGTGTGTCAATTATTATATATATATTTACATTTACTTTTTTTACAAAATTATTTGTTACCAGAGTTTTCACAAACACAAATTATAAAAAAAATATTATCCTCTTTTTAAAATTACAACAAAATGATGTCTAATTACATCTTTGAAGATTTGTACCAAATAGTAATATCTAGTGCGACATACAGGACAATTGTTTACCATTATAGAACAACAATTTTCATCATTCCATCTTAAAATACATTTTAAACAAAAAATGTGGGAACATGTATTTGGTCTACATGAATCATAATATTCGATTATTTCAAAACAAATAGCACAAAACACTTTTTTCTCTTCACTCTCAGTTTTGTTCAAATTTTTTAAAACAATCCCATTATTTTCTTCTCGAACTAATGGTATATTTTCTTCTTGAACTCCTGGTATAATTTCTTCGAGGCTCTGAAGCGGAATGGATCGATTTCTTTCTCCAACTGATTCACTCATTTTATTTTAATATTATTATTAATAGATTTATTCAACAGATTTTTTTCTTTTAACAGTCACTCGTACCTTAACATACTAAAATGATCTTGATGCACCTATTTATAAGACTTAAGAATGCAAAATCAAATGTGGGAGAACAAAGAGAAAAAATTAAAAATATGATGCGAATGAGAATAAAAGGGGAGGAAGTTAAGAATGAGGGACATGAGAGAGAGGAAGAGGAGGAGGAGGAGGCGCTCCCATATTATAACTACTCATGTTATGTAGTTTTTTTTAATTTTCAATAATTTTTAGAAATATTTGATATTCTTAGACTATAATATAGGAATAATCCTACAAATTTTGAAATTAAAGTTTTTTTTTAAATTTTCTATAATTAAGGATGTAACTAGGTGTCAAAATATAAATGAAAGCCCTGTACAACAGTCGCATTTATAAATTTTACCTTTATTCATAACTGAGGTAAGCAATAATAGTATAAGGGATACAAAACTTGAGAAAAAAAAAACATGTTTAAAACAAAATTAAGTTTGGTTCACTTTTGTTCCTTTATGTATATATATGTAGTTTTTTTTAATTTTTAACACATCTGATATTTTATACAGATTTTATGTACAGGATGTTTGGTTATATTTTAAACAGTACCCTAGAGACTTTATTATGAGTTATCAAAAAACTTTAAATATAGAAGTGTTTAGATTTGGTCAATTTACAAGAAAAGCAAACAAAAGATAATCGGAAATTTAGCAAATGGGCATTGACTGCATTATTTTAAAAGGCACACCCTGTATAATAGATACACCTCAAATGGTCTCTTCTTGCTGATTATTAATAATGGACTAGGTTTAAGACCTTTATCTCTAAAGATAATCAAAAAATTTAAGAAAAACCCTATCAGAAGAAGCAATGTATTCCAACTGACTCCACTATATTGGGAGCGTTCTCCATCTCTCTCTTACACGTTGCCTCTTATAGCAGGGTTTTTCTCTATTTCTCTATTATCTTTAGAGATAAAGTTTAGACCTAGTATATTTATAATCGACAAGAATGTTTAATGAATGATGATTTTGTTCAAACCCAAAAACATTTGTATTTAAAGTTTTCTGATAACTCATAGCATAAGGCCTCTAGGGTACGTACCAATACCAATATAATCAGGCACCCTGTACAATTTTACATAGGAATAAACAAATAAATTCCATTAAACATAATGAACTTATTAAGTCATATAATAGTTATTTTTTTAAATAGAATATTTTTATTGTGATGTGAAACTTCAAAAGCGATTCATAGATTTGAACAAAAGATTAATTTAAAAATACACATTAAAAGTTGCAATTAGCAAAACCCAAGGAAAAACAAACACTTCAAACATATTTGTATCACACTGTAAGAAATTAGACAAACATATAAAACATAATGAGGTGTCTAGCACGAAGTTTAATGGATGACATAATAAAAAAATAAGTGCACCATTCATCAGTTGAGTTGCTATTCATTATCTTGCTGCTGTTTTCCGACAGAATATCAGTGCAAAAACAATTAGTCAAATTAAATAAGGTTTCAAGTGTTAAATTCTGTTTGATACTGTAAACTGATAATTTGTTATAATAACGAACTCATAGGTATGTTTTGCAGTAGACTTTGCTAAACATAAGCTTATGAATTATACTAGCCTAATCTGTTTAAGTCTAATATTATAGTAAGTTTCTTTATAAAAAAAAAATCACAATTAATACTTACACAGGTATATATCTTCTACAATCAAAATGGTCGAGTTCAAATTTGAATCAACAAAATAGCTTATCGAGGAATTTGTAATTGTGCTTCGGTGATTGTTCTTCCTTATATTGACTAAGTATGTGAAAGGTAAATGAAAATACTGTAGAAAATACTTGACATCATTTCTTGTATCATTCCCTTCTTTTTAGGGTCATATTCTGCAAAAAAGTAAAAATATTGCTATAATCAATAAATGTGCCATACACCACATACTGTGTAATATAATATAACTAATTATTTCGATACTCTAATAATTATAACATTATATAATTCCAACTATAGTTCTTTTAAAGAAAAACAAAGATTATTTCATTTCGCCCTCAACACTGAAAATATACAATACCAAAGAAAATAATAGCTTACACTAATAATTTTCTTTGATAATACCTGTTAAGGAATACTTTTGTTTACAAGTTATACATAGACCTCGACATAGACAATAAAATATAATTTTAGCAAGTACATTCTATTTGCTTAAAAATATACAAATTCATGCCGACCTGTAACAGTATTATGATAATCTAGATTCAACTGCCCTTATTGCTTCTTTAGTCTTTCCATCAATAGAAAATATTATTCTTAAATTGGTTCTTAGTTACTGGTATTTATGTTCAATTTTGCAATACTTAAATACACCATTATTAAACCACTGTTATGTTTCCGCAAGTGATCCATCAGCTGTTCGACTTGTTTACTGTGTATCTGTGAATTAAAAAAGTTAAGTTAGGTTACGAGAGACCAAAATAAATAAAATACTACCTATTCTTAAAATAGGGAGGGCCATTCCCCAGTAACAACAGGCAATTACAACCTAGAGTAAGATTTTTATTCTTACTCTAAGTTTAAAACGCTTTGTTCTCCCGAGGAACGCATTTCGCCTATATTATTATATTATTTTTCTGTGGAAGGCGCGCCCCGTTTCAAAGGCGGATAAATGTACGATGTTTATGTGGTTGCATAACAGCCGCGGTGCTGGATTAGAATAGATGGAATACATATTAACATAGGTCCCTTTTCTTTTAAAAATAAAATACGTAATATAGAATTTTGTACCATATAGCAAATAATGTAATTAATATTTAAACTGAATATTCACAACTTTGTTAAATATTTCTTCAAAAGACGTACATTTTGAGGATAGCGTTTTAAGTTTTCCCGTACTTCTAACAAAATGATCAAGAAAGAAGAATTCAGTGAATTAAAAATAATGATTCATTAATAACTAAAATATACAGGTTTCGTAATAATATGACATAGATAATATTTTTTAAACAGATTAGCTTACCTTGTTTAATTTGAAGGATTTACGAGTTTCGTATCTTCGCTGCCTATTTGGAGGTTCCATGTTTTCATGATTTTCTTGAATATTTTGGCATCTGTTGATTATTTACGGTATGATGCATATTCTAATATATCATGGCTTAGCTTTCAAGTAATCAAAACTACTTTTTATCTTACGAAATGAAACTCCAAGGCAGTAAATTTAGATATTATCAAAAACTCAAGAACTGACAGATTCGGAAAATGGCGGCTTTAGTAGTAGGTTGGTGTTTAACCAACCAGGATCGGAAAATCCGATTGTCATGCCGAACAGCTCTCCGAACGGAGAAAATTTTCGTTAACTAACGAAATGATAAGTGCAAAATCGCACCCCGGGTCTAGTTGTAATGGTACTTAAAACTCTTAGTTCGCCAGTTATGTTTCGCTTATGTGTGATTTTGTAATTGTGACATTTAGAAACATTATTTGTTAAATTGTTAAAAATATCATCTTAAACCTATAACTGTCAAGTTAGACCTAGTCTAAAGTTAAACCTCTTTAGTGAATATGGGTGATAATGTTTATATACTGGTCAACACTTATATTGCATCAAGTATTACTACCGTTAGTTTTAAAATCCTATATTTTCGTTATTAACGAATCGATTTCAAAAAGTTTTTTTCCGGTTGAGGTCGTTTCCTCCCCTTTAATGCACTTTGTATTAAATTTTGATTTATTGTACGAGGAAAAATAACTGTGCACATTTATCAACCATTTATACTAACAAGAATCAGAGTATTTTGTAGATGTTTTGAATACACTTATATCCAATGTGTATACATCGTATAATAATTGCTCTATGGGACACTCAGGCATACAATACAGGGAGTGTAGAAATTATTTTAAGTTAAAATCAAATTTTAAAAAATCGGTAAATTTCCTTTACCTGGAACTTCCCTCGTTATGATGTTTTCCATTTCTTAAAAATAGTGAAGTGTGACCCAATTTAGTTCAGTACATAGTCACAGTATATATATATATGTTACATATAGTGTCCCTTCATTTTTATTGGACGCCATTTTGTTCTATCATATTGGATTCCTATATGTTTAACATTTCCTTTCTACCTATGCCACCCTTGACTTTTGGGCATAATTTAAAATAAATTCAATAAGTATCCCATTTTCGCGTCGGCGGAGCGCTAAAAATCAACCGAGCAAAATTTCTACGAGGAATATGGAGAGAATAAGATGCAAAATTAATACTGAACTGATAGCTTATTTTCAGTTATTTGCTATTTGCTCTGGGCAGGGCCGCATTACCCATTAGGCCCTAAGACCCGTCGAAAATGGGACCCACCGCCGCCTCGCTGCAACAAAATTCGTTTATATAATTTTCCCTGTTTCATTTTATCAGTAAGCAGGTAATTTTTTTGGGCGAAAATAATTAATCCGACACCGGCTGCAATGCTTTTAGAGGATAGGGCGGATAGGGGCCCGTAATATCAAGCGGGCCTAGAGCCCTAAAAGTTGTAGATACGGAACTGGCTTTGGGTGGTAATTGTTTGTGTTCTGTGTTGGGTGCTTGACTAAAACAGACGTACAATTGAAGTGATACTGATTTTATATTTTGTTTTGTGAGTATTCGGCCTTGTAGTCGTGATAAAATGAATTACAAGCACTAATCGGGAGCAGAAAACGAAGCAAAATTGAAAAAGCAGGTAAAATTAGACATTTTTTTTAAGTTATAGACAAAAGTAACAGCAGTCAGCCGTCTTTTGGTAAGGCGGTGTAATCAGAATTATTATTATTCTTTAGAATATTGTTTTGTATATTTGTTTCCTTTTTTGTTAAGTTTATTTAAAATAGTTTATATGGTTGATATATAACCTTATTTCATTTTTCTGTGATACCTATGCGATTTGCTGGAGCTATTCTAAATGTTAGAACAAGTTTTAAATATGTTTTGCGATTTATGAAATCTCTTAAATTTTTTTATTTATATGTACATATTATAGAAAGGGGAGGAGGACCGGTTTTACGATTTGGCACCAGGACCACACGTTGTCTTGTTACGCCACTGGGTCGGACAATCAGATATTGAATACAGGGTATGCAGGAAATGTTATAAGATTAAATCAAATTTAACTTTTATCTGCATAGTTTGGTTCACTCCGGCAAAGCGCTTACGCAATACTACATAATATATATTAGGTATTCTGTGGAAATTGTAGCCGTTGTCGCACTGGGAAATGACGTTTTCGCCACGGCCCATCCAATAGCAATTCGCAGCAAGCACATGTGATATGCGTTGTGACCTTAAAACAACCAATAAATGACAAGCTTTCTTCTAAATGCCGAGCTGCATAGAATTTTACCGGCAGTGTTTCATCTGAATTGGAGTATGCCGTATTTGCTTGCTACTCGGTTCTAAACATATGTCCCAGAAATACGAGGCGCACTCAATTCGAGGATTGTTGCAAAAAAATCATTTGTATTTAGACTTACACAATGTCACATTTAAATTGTTTAAAGTACTTGCTGCTATGCCGATGACGACTGTAGTAACAGAAACTTTTTCGGTTTATTCCTAATTTTAATGAAAGAGTGATCGACAACTTTCTCGCAAAGAACAATAATCGCACTGATTTGATTTATAAAAAATATAAAAACAAAATATTCGTTTATCACGAATTGTATTATATAGAGTGCGGACTAGAAGAAGGGAAGCAAGGAGATTCATAACCTGTAAAAAGGTGAAAGGAAAATAAAGATAAACCCAGGATAGGGGCGGACTTATGATTCCTACAGCCGCAGAAATTAAAAGACGAATTTAACGGGGTACTACTTTCGCAGGAATGAAGAAGTAGCAAGCAGAAGGTCTAAGAAACCTTGGTGCGTAACTTACTAGAAATTGATAAAGTTGACCAAAATTCAAGAAACGAGAAGACTATAACAATGCTTAGTGACACCAGGAGACGCTCGCATCCTGGTAATGAAGCCCAGAAAAATATACTAGAACAATCCGAACAAATGATAGACCCCACCGACGAGGTTTCACCAGGTGCGGAGCCCGGTACATTGGCTTTAAGAATAAAGACCGGTGTTATCTCCATCCAAATTCCAATCTCCTTTGGCCCTAAATTAGACGATATAACAGAACAAAAAATACTTACCGAAGACTTATACTTGTAGTCTGAGAAAGACCTTTTGGAGGCCAGAAGGGCATCGCGTCTACAGTGAGATATTGTGGATGCGTTGAGAAAACCCTGAGATCCATCTCTTATGGGCAAGCTGGCCTGATAAACGACCTAAAAGGCCTCAACTTGTAAATACAAGTATGTATAATAAAACATTAACACTATTTGATAGGAATGTGTTGTTCCAGAACGACGGGCATCAAGCAAGACCCCGATACGATATACAGTATGAATAAAAATCGAAAACGACGTGTATAAAAGATCGCGAGGGGATCGAATCTCAACGTATCTCAACATGCCGCGTAGTGAAAAATCCAAGGTGTCATGTGTCAGGAAGTTATGTTGTAGAGTCACAAATTTTCAACGAAATTAACTTCCACAGAAAAAGAAATTAAAATAAATACATTAAGTGCAAAAACAACGAAAGTAATCATAAACCCAAGTCCCCTAAGCAACACTCAATGTATTACATGTAAAACATACAACAAACACTGAGTTTTTCATAAAGTAAAGGCAGTTTACATAAAAGTATTTTATCAAAGTCAGTCATAATAATATGCTCCATTAAATGATTCAGTTACTTGAAATAAATAATCCAAAACACTTAAAATTGCACATTCTTCCTTATGACTTACACTATAGGTATAAATCATAAAACAATAACAAAAACAATTTTCCAAATTTTCACGAACTAATCACTTGATTTGCGGCGCATAAAATTGAGTTAAATAAAAGCCCTACAATGCCCCTAATTCAGGTGACTATATGCCACCGAAAGCTATAAGTCTCATTTGCGTTTTGATAACTGCGAAATAATTTTTTTAAACTATAAAAATTCAATAAGGGATGTGCATTGGAACATCCCAAGAACATTTATGAAATTATATTCAGGAGAAAACCGTTTTAAGTTTTTAAACAACAAAAACAACTTTTTTAATATAAACAATAGCGAACACATTGATGGATTCTTCAGTTCGAAGTTTTTCAGATTTTGATTGGAGATTGGAGAAGCTCTCCTCGTAACCGACGGAAATGAGTCGTGAATTCGATACACAATACACTATTTAAAACTTAATAAAAGTTGAAAATAAATATTACCTGTGATTCCTTTAACAATGAAGGTAGGAATCTGTTATTGCCCATACATAACAGGACAGAACCAAAATTGCTTGAAGTCAAATGGTTCTTCCTTGTAACTAACCAGGTTTCATTTACTGACTGGCCTACTATTTTTCTGCATATTTCAAAAACTCTTTCTTCACATATTTTCAAAGCCTTTTGTGAAAACACAATGCTCTCAAAGTCGACTATTTTTTTTCCACAACTGGTTTCTCTTTGAGAATCTATATGAATCCTACATCATTTTGAAACTGGCCGAAGTGGTCTTTAAATTTTTTGACTGTGACATCGCTTATGTTACCTTTAACTGGATTTTACTGTTTTCTGCAAAACAATTCATCTATTGTTTTTACCCTATTTCCTGGGTCGGTTTTGTTATTGTTTCAAGCACAGGTTACCTCGGTTATGGATATAATAATGTTACAGAAATATTAGTAATGATGATACGACACCACAACTGACCTCTAGGGCATGTACACGTAGATTCATCAACGTCATGGTTCTTATCCAGTTTGGTCTGCAAATAACAAATTCGAAAATTTGATTGCCAAGAAAACATATTATTGACAAATATATAAATATATTAAAAATAAGTAAGAATGATTCAAAATTAAATACCTATTTTTAACGATATTGATGTGCCTAAAATGTACAAAGAATGCTTACCTCAACCTTGTAAATACAATTTCTCATGGCTGAATGAATAGGTAAGTATATCCTTTGTTTACAGAAAGAAGGTCCAAATCAGAAAATATATCTTTCACATAGTTTGATTCTACTGCGTTTTCTCAATTATTGTGGAAAATCTCATAAAAAAATAAAAAAGAAATCATAACCTTTCTTTACAAAATACATATATTTTATGGCTATTTAAGCAAAAAATCAGGGTTTAATTATAGAAACCAACAATATAAACTTGTAGTTATTTTTAAACATACTTACATTTTTATGAAAAAAAAATTAGAAACCAGCAAAAATAAACGTCTAACGTAACCTTATTCCTAAGTTACTTTAACAATTTAAAATTACAAACACACAATCTATGTGTTATACATAAACCAAACGCGAAAGCTTCTTATAACTAAAACTTGACAACACAGCAGCCTTGTTTGATATTTGCAGCCAGTAGCGTAGGTTTTTTTATTAATTTTCTTTTTCGGTATTTGAAATTTGGGGCCATTGCCTGTTTTTGTGCGTCCACAGCCAACTGCTCGAATTTTCGGTATTTCGACTTTTCGGGCCAATAGCAGTTTTTAACCGCTGAGGTAAATCGAAGTTTCGGGCCAGTGACTGACATCTGCTTGAATTTTCGAGATTTTGCCGGTCCGGGCCAATGCAGTTTCGGTACAATAACTGTTCGGGCCAGTGAAGTTTCGGGGTAAATACGCACTACCCAAACGTCTACCTATATTTATTATATATATCTTAAAATTTTATGTTTTTACATTCATTTATTCACCTAATCGGCAAAAAATAAACTGTACGTCTCGAATAAATATTTTACTTGCCCGTTGGCGGCATGTCTTTTTAAAACTTTCAATCTAACTTTATTATAAGAACTATGACAGTGGCGCAAACCGCTTCGACTTTGCTGGAGGTGGTATGTTTAGTTAACGATTTTCCTACTACGCTGCCATCACAACGCGTTCGCGATGACGTCGACCGCATGGAAGATTAATGTTAACCAGCGCCATACAACGCTCTCGGTGAATTGCTAACGCAGACACCCACGTGTCGTTCCGTTTGGGTTGGTTGTTTACTTTTATTTTCGCGGATTTCACTGCAACCGGTTAGTTCCTTTCCAGTTTACTTGAGTGTTTTGTGTTATATTTATTTATGGTGTTGTTACAACTTTATTTGGGGTCGGGTTTATTAATTTACATTATTGATGAATCAGAGTTTTACTCGTTATCCTGGTTTTCGGCGTATAAATGGTTATGTAGTAGTCAAATATTACAAAAATTGTTTTGCTGACCTTGTTTACTAGTTTCCAATAAATATTCACTTTGGAATAAGGAAGAATTTGCAGATATAAACATAAACATGAAAACTCGGCGGAGCATTTAAAATGCGAATTAATGCTAAAAACATTTGTAAAAAATCAAAGCACCATAGCTGTCACTTTAAAAGAAAATGCTAAACTATATAAAATACAGTCGATACAGCGAGTCAATAAATAGGGGGAATTTTAAAAAGCTTTTAGGTTTATTAATATCGAGAAGTTCCCAAGAACTAAAAGATCATCACAAAAATATTAAAAATGTTTTTACTGGTGACTCGGAAACTATTCAAAACGAAATAATTAATTATTAATTAAATTTAATTGAATGCATTTCTGATTATTTAAATGAATACACAGTTTTTTTCTGTGCAAGTGGATGACACCACTGATATTACGCAAACCTCTCAGTGCTCCATAATTTTAAGATACGATTTACGTGTAATTTTCAGGAAAGACCGTTTTTAAAAAACATTTATTACTATTTAAAATGAATTTATTCGATCAATTCCAAAATTACAATTTTCTTAAGTTCTACGAATATACGTTAACACGACGAAGTTACATCTTAGACTGACGACTAATTAGAAATGGCGGTATTTATATGTGCATTCTAATCTAAACATACGACGTCATTAATTACTAGAAAGTGTGTGTAGTTTCTAAATAATGGATATATAATTCCTCCCTCCTCAAGTTTCAGAAAACAAGGGTTCATCACTTTTTTCTGAATCTTTTACAATATGGAGTTCAATATCTTTAGTAACAATTTTCTTTGGATTATGCTTATAATATAAAAAAAATAAAGTGAACAATATTATTATTATAATTAAGATTATTGTTATAAATGTCCAAACATGATTCGGTTGAGATATTATATTTAAGTTTTCCAATTTATGATTTTTTATTTGGTCAACTAAGTGTTGAGCTTGCTTTATAGCCAGGTGATCTACTTCTTTTAAAATAAGTGTTTTCTTAGAAGTAGAATTTAGGTTAAACTTGAGTACAGGTAATTTTAACTGAAAATCAACAATTTCATTTACATCTCTTTTAAATGAGAAATTATTAATTTCTATTTTACATTCATCGAGAGATATCAAAGAAGGGGAGTTTATCAACTCTTGTTTGGTTGAAAACTGACACTGACTTTTCAATAAAATAGGTTTTTCAGGAATAACCAGTACAGTATTGTCTTGTATTTTCCTAATAGTACTAGAGGTGTATGTAATTTCTAGAGTGGGGCACTCACTTCTGGCTTTTGTTAGAGTGTTGTACAGGCAAGGTTCATCTATGGTCAAATCGTCTAGTTTGCAAAGATGACTGTTCTCGATCCGTGGACACTCGTATGGGCTATTGTAGAAGTCTTCTCTTGTAAGTAATATATAAGGGTGTTGGATACTAATAGTATGGTTAAGGTAGGAATAGGATATATTTTATACAATATATAAAGGGTTGGATATACCATTGGTGTATGTATTGAAAATATTATTAAGTCATTTTGTATTAACACTTGGGTTGACATTATCTCATAGTAATTAACTAAGTTATTAAATTTTATAATTCTTTCGTTAGGAATGTGTTCAATGATTTCTTTTAAATCGGACGGCTTTAATATGGAATGATGCATAACACCAACTTTCGCGAAACTAATTGCGATTTCTAAATTCTGTAAAAGCTCATTAACTCTTTGTATTTGCAAATTAGTGTTGTCGATTATCACAGATATATAGAAAGTGTTTGCGAAGCCTGCTTCCTGGCTTTCTAACGAGTCTAAACGATTTTTAATTTGTTTTTGGTTATTTTCTAACGTCTCGATTTGAGTTGTGAAAGTATTCGTAATAGCTTTTAGTGCGTCTTTATTTTGTTTTAAATCGTCGCTAAGGGTTTTTTGATTGTTATTAAGAATGTGTATGTAATTATCGTATTTTAATTCGTCATCGGCATCTAAAGTTCCAAATAACCATTTTTGTGCATTCCCTACAATATTAATAAGACCACGTTTTTATCTCTTTTCTTTAAATAAAGAGATGGTTCGATTTAATTGGTCATACAAATATAAGCTTTGATTTACTTTACTTTGAATCATGAATGATAACGCGTCATGTTTAAGGTCTTGTGAAATGGCCTTTTGAATTTGTATTAAGGCTTCTTCTATGCTTTGTAAACATGATCTAATTATTGAAATGTTTACATGATAAAAGGCAGTATGTTGGTCATTAATTAAATAACTATTTCCTAAAGAAATGGGTAATAAAGGGTTCCGAAGTTCCTCTATTTCATAACTAATGCTTTTCATTGTGGCTAGGGCAAACAGCAGAATCCATATCTTGAGCATCGTCTGAAACAATGAAATCATTTTTTTTTTATTTTCTTTGTTTCTTAAGACGTCTCTTATGAATAGGAGTTTTATTGTCAAAAATGTTCTCTTTTTGTGATGAGTTACGAGGGTTTTTAAGTTTTCTATACAGGGGCATTCGTTTTTGTCTACTGGGTGTTTTTACGTACACAGGTTTAGACGTGTTGATTTCTGGAGGGTCATCTAAATTTTCATTTCGTTTTTCTAAAGTTTTCTTTTGAGAATCTTTTAATTTGTCGTAAATTTGTTTATTGATAAAGTCTATGTTTTCGCGGTGTTCAGTCATGAATTGTGTTTGTAATTCTTCTTCTGAAAGTTCGAGGCGATTTTTACACTAATTTTCCCTTAATTATTTGAAAGGGCGTATATTTCGTTGTTGAATGTACCGAGTTGTTATATGAGAGGATTGCCAGTGACATTAATTTTTCTACAGGTTCTTTGGGATTTTTCTCGAGTATAGAAAGTAGCGTTTCTCTGATTGTCGAGTGAAAACGTTCTATCGGACTATTGGAATTTGGATTGTGGGGAGTAATAAAATGCAATTGGATATGATGCAATTTACAAAGGTCTTGTATCAATGCATTTTTAAAAGATGAGTGATTGTCTGTTGTTATTTTTCCTGGGATACCGTAGTGTTTAATATAGTCAATTAGTCTACCGGCTATCTCGGGGCTTGTTTCTGAAGAGATGTGATAAGCTTGTGCTAATTTCGAAAAGCTGTCAATTATTGTTAAAAATTTAAGTTTGTCAAATTGGTAAACGTCAATATACAAGTGGTCAAAAGGTTCGTTACCGATCGGGGTTGGTTTTAATTTAATTTTATGTGGCTGTCTTTCATATTTGGATTTTTGACAAATCTCACATGTGTTAACGTATTGTTGTACGTCCTTTTCCATATTCGGCCAATAACAAGTTCTTTTTAGTAACGTAATGTTTTCAGTAATTCCTCGGTGAGATGTTTTTGTTTCATGATATATTTGTATCTTGTGAGTTTGTTCGTCTTTGTCGGTGATGTCTTCGACAAGATTGTTGCTTATTTTTAGCTGGAACGAATTAGCATTAAAGAATTTCCGAAATGTTCTTAGTATAATGGGTTCCAGAGTTTTATCTTTGAAATGCATACAGTAGTTACCTGGAGGCATATTTTGTTTAATTAATTTCAAAATTATATTTTCACAAGGATCATTTTGTAGAAAAAATATTATTCTTTTCTTTCCTTCAAATGGGTACTGTGTTTCTTCTCTGTTAGAATTATTATTTGAATAACGAAAGATTATTTGGTTTTTGAAGGTATTAAGGTGTTTTATTGTATAGGGTGCTCCTAAGATGGGATTTTCTTCAGATGTATGTACAGTTTGGTTATCATCTTGATCTGGAGGAAGTTTATTTCTAGGGTTATTTGCAGATTTTTCAGAAGAATGTCGACTAGTGGTACTTGAACTTGCGTCTGAAAATTCTGGTATTTCTAAATTGTCAGGTTGTTTTAGAACTTTAACAGGGGCTTTTATACAAGGGGGTTTTAAATGTTGTACTGGGTGTCTATACCCAAACGGTGTTGGTGGAAGGTTAGGTAAATTGTCTTGTATAAGTTCTTCGAAAGTTTCTTCAAAGTCACTTATGTCGGCTAAAGTTAAGTTATCTTCCGGTATGTGTATTTCCGGAAAGTCATTATTTTCTAGGGTATTTATTTGTACAGGGGTCCTAGATAATGCATCTGCATTCATGTTTTGAAAGCCTTTTTTATATTGGATCTCGTAGTCAAATTCTGCTAATTTTAATCTCCATCGTAAGAGTTTAGAGTTTGGCTCTTTAATTGACATTAGCCACTGTAATGGTTTGTGATCAGGGAGGATTTTAAATTTTACTCCAAATAAATAGGGTCGAAAATATTTGGTTGCCCACACTATAGCTAATAATTCTTTTTCGATCGTTGAATAATTGCATTCAGCGGGGTTGAGGGTTCGAGAGGCATAAGCAATAGGTAGATCTTGACCTACTGGAACTTGGGATAAGACTGCTCCAATGGCGTAATTAGAAGCATCAGTGGTTAACAGAAATGGTTTTGAAAAATCGGGGTGTTGGAGTATTGGGTCATTCATAAGAAGTTCTTTGCATATCTGAAAACTTTTGACAAATTCGGGCGTATGAACTACTTTTCTATCCTTTTTTAAACAATTTGTCATTGGTTTAGTGAGTTTTGCAAAACCTTTTATGAATTTCCTATAATATCCAATAAGACCTAAGAAAGATTTTATTTCTTTTGGGTTTTTAGGAATTGGAAATTTTTTTATAGCCTCTATTTTTCGGGGATTTGGTTTTATTCCCTCTGGCGTAATGACATGACCAAGGAATTCAACGGATTTTTGAAGAAACTCTGATTTATCTAACTGAATTTTCATGTTATTCTCTACTAACCTTTGGAATACTAATTTTAGGTTTTTAACATGTTCTTGAAGGGATGTTGCAAAAATAATTATGTCGTCCATATAGACGAGGCAAATTTTACCTTGAAGGCCTTGGAGGACGTTGTCCATGACACACTGGAAAGTGGCTGGGGCGTTTTTTAGACCAAATGGCATACGAGTATATTCGTAATGACCATTTTCTACATTAAAAGCTGTTTTTTGAATAGAATTCGGATGCATTTCAATCTGGTGGAATCCTGATGCGAGATCTAGCGTAGTAAAATATTGAGCTCTGCCTAATTTATCAAGGATATCAGAGATATTAGGCAAAGGATACCTATTATCAATGGTCTTTTCATTGACCTTGCGGTAATCGATGACCATATGCCATTTTTGTTTGCCAGATGCGTCCATTTTTTTTGGAACAATCCAAACAGGAGAGGACCAGGGGCTTTGGGAAGGTCTAATAATATTGTCTTCTAGCAACTGAGATATTTGTCTTTTAACTTCTTGTTGGTGGACATAGGGATACCGATATGTTTTAGTATGTATAGGAATTTCATCTGTTGTTTTTATCTCACGCTTAACACGGTTGGTAAATGTAAGTTTATCGCCTGGTTTATGTAAGACATTAGGAAATTGATTAATTAATTTTTCTAATGCACTCTTTTCTTCGGAATTGAGATGGTCTGAACGTATTAATGAAAAGGGGTTATTAATTTTATATAGTCGTCAGTTTGATATACCTCGTTTCGGACTTGTTCTAAATTAAATAATTCAAATTGTTCGGAGTGAAACGGTGAACTAATTTCTCTTATATGATATGGCAAAAACTCAAGAATTACACTTTTATCAGTAAAGTTTTTTAACTCGAGAAGAATTTGGTTATTATTTACCATTGTTATGCAAGGAGATACTTCAACTTGATTAGTTTTTATATAAGGAATGGTTATTTCCGTGTTTTCAGGCAAATCAGTATTAATTTTTGCTAATAAACTATTATTAGGTGGAATTTCTATTTTTTGAACTTCAAAATTTGTACGAAAATAAAAAGGTATGGTATATTTGTTATTATATAGCGATTGGTTCATTAAGTCTATATTCAGTTGTAGTTTTTTCAAATCTCTAATGCCTATTATGCCATCGAAATAATCATGAAAGTTGTAGAGTATATATTCAAGTGGTTGGGAAATACCAAAGTCTGATAAAATATTTATTTCAGCTTTACTTTGTGTTGTTTGCTTTCCCATACATGTAATTAGGGTGTGTTTGGAAT
The DNA here is from genome assembly GCA_030620095.1 of Kuschelorhynchus macadamiae. Taxonomy (NCBI): domain Eukaryota; kingdom Metazoa; phylum Arthropoda; class Insecta; order Coleoptera; family Curculionidae; genus Kuschelorhynchus; species Kuschelorhynchus macadamiae. Next base: position 155,161 of record JAUTXW010002789.1, read on the forward strand.
TTCGTATTTTATTAGCAAAATATTTTTCTGCAATAGCTGGTCTAATTAGACTACCTGTATCTATTAGAAGTTTACAAGGGGGGTTTTTTATTTCGATATATGGAAGGACATTAATTTGAAAGCTATTTAAAGTTAAACTGGATGGTCTATTCCAGAGGCCTCCGATGGAAAATTTTCATTTTCCTCTAAGGTCTGTTCTTCGCAATTTTCATGGTCATTAGAAAACTGGCTGTAATTATATTCTATATCATCTGGGTTATCAGGATTGTAAAGATCTGAATTGTCAAAATATTCGGATTCTGGTTCGGGATAATCATTCATATAAGTGATTTCCTGAAATCGTAAGGGGTTAGCATAGGGATTTTTCTGCCAAAAGTTTTGTGAAGCGGAGTTTGTTGGTCTTTGGAAACTATTGTTAGACATTTGAGAAAATTGGTTTTGTTGTGGACCTGAATTATTCGGCCTAAAATGTTTTTGTTGGACACTAACTCCGGACATTGGTGTAGGTTGGCTTGAGTTTTTATTTGAATTTTGATGTGCAAAAACATTTTTTGGTATTCCAAAAACTTGCGAATTAGTCGGGAATCTTTGTTGCGGGAATGGCCTGCCAGGTTGAACATTTATAGGTTGGCTAGGGAATTGCGTTTGCTGAGGGCGAAAATTGCTATTTGGGGAAGGAAAATTATTTGGCATTTGTTGAAATAGATTTGACTTAAAGAAGTTAGGCGTTTTTTGTATCTGTCTTTGGGGAATATTATTATTATTATTATTTGGGTTAGGCCTAAAGTTAATTTGATTTTCTAACATTGTAAAATTCATAACATGGCTAGTAGCTAAACTTAAATTTTTGCAGGGTTATGAATTAACAAAATGGTTTTTAGTTCAGAGGGCACATTTGCCATAAGGACTTGAACTGCCGTTTGTTCCGCTTGTTCAATAAAGGCATTTTTTACTACCTGTGACAAATGTTCTGAGTGTAATTTAGAGGTTATTCTATGTACTAAAATTTTAAGTCTATCAATAAATTCTAAGAGAGATTCGTTTTTGTATTTTGCACAAAGGGTTAATTGGTTTGTTAAGATCTGTCTAGAAATCGGGTCGCCGAATTTTTGTCTTAAAGCATTTTTAATATCTGTCCATGTTGTTAAATCGGGTCGACTCATAAGAAAGTTTCCGGCTTGATCGATTAATTTGGATTTTATGGAAAGTAAAACAAATTCTTTCTGTGATTCATCACCAGTATAATAACGTGTATAAAATTCGTCTATTGCGTGTATAAAATATTCTAAATGATCGGGGTTACCATTAAAAGATTTTAAGAGTTGGACAGTTGCCCTTAAACTTTCAGCCATTTTATTGTCTGTCAAACTAAGATTCTGGAGATCTTCTAAGATTGAGTCAAGATTCATAAAATTAAAGTTTTGTATGAAATATTAAAATAAGGTTAATAGAATTAGAAATTTCTATTTATGAAAATTTAACACTCGCAAAAAGAACTTTTTGGTATGAGGATTTCTAAAAATCTAAAGCTTGAAAATTTTTCGTATGAAAATTTTCCAAAAGAACGTAAATAAACTTGAAACTATGAAAATTTACAAAAGGACTTAATAGTTTAAAGAACACCAATTCACAAAATTATAATAGCACTTTAGGAAAGAAAGGTAACTTACAAAAATGCTTCTTGGAGACTTATGATGTTCTTGTATCCTCAATTGACAGTTGAAACTGAAGATCTGGACCTCCACTCGTAGAAATTCTTGTTGCAGCGAAAGCAAGACTTCTGGATAGTGAAAATCTGGAACTTTGAGGATCCTACAACGACTGCGCCATTTACGTGTAATTTTCAGGAAAGACCGTTTTTAAAAAACATTTATTACTATTTAAAATGAATTTATTCGATCAATTCCAAAATTACAATTTTCTTAAGTTCTACGAATATACGTTAACACGACGAAGTTACATCTTAGACTGACGACTAATTAGAAATGGCGGTATTTATATGTGCATTTTAATCTAAACATACGACGTCATTAATTACTAGAAAGTGTGTATAGTTTCTGAATAATGGATATATAATTTACGTTAATTCAGAAGGTTCAGTAGTCGAGAGATTTTATAATGTCAGTTTCGATAGAACGTCGCAGAATTTATATTGTCTATTGGATCAAATTTTGGACCAATTTGACTATAAACATAAATTAATAGGGCAATGTTACGATGGCACAACTGTGATGTCTGGCCATCTAAATGGCCTTCAAAAAAATGCAGCAAAGTTTAAAAATATTTCTAAATGTCGATTTTTTTTGCAAGATTTAGTGGTATTCCCTAATTTCTTCATCACTCGGCCAAACGAACGTATGCTCTTACATCTGCATCTACGAGGCGTATACCAACAATTACAGAAACTCGCTGGTCTTCAAATTCGAAGTTAGTAAATGTGATTGTTCAAGTTGCGTTCTTGAAAAAAAATCGTTTGACATTCATTTTTGCGTATCCAATATAAAACGCTGTCGTGAGGCGCCCTGTAAAAAAAGAAATTATATTATTACAGAAATAAATCATTACAAACGTGAGCTTGCTAAGTTTTCACCTGAAGAAATTAGTCCTAAGTATAGAACCCTTTTTTATGAAATATTGGTCCATATTTTAATGGAAATGACATTAAGCTTTCAAGACTCTGAAAAATTTACATTTCTATGTTTGGCAAATTCTGCTAAATTTTCCGAATATAGTTTAAATTTTCCGACTGGCCCGTTTGAAAATTTGTTACAGTTATATGGAGAAATATTTTCAAAAAGTTAACGACTTAAAAATAAGCTTGGTCTTATTTTTGCCAATGACAGTAAAAAGCATATAAAGTGTTTCCCTTATTTTCACAATACCGTCGACAAGTGCTTCAGTGTAAAGAAGTTTTTTTTGCTTCACGTGTAAAAACTTATTTAAGAAATACAATATCTCAAAAAAGACTTACTTCTCTAGGCAATATTTCAATTCAAAAGGAATGTCTGGAAGAGATTAGGGCAAGTCATCCATTTTATGGGAATGTTATAAATAAATTTACTGCTATGAAGGATAAGGGATTGATTTATTATACAAAATTTAGGTAAGTCGTAAAAAATATTCTACCCCTTCCACGTATAAAAAAAATTCAGAAAAAAAATTATTGCGATATTTTCTTGCTTCATTTGCACTTCATTTACTTTTTCACCAGCGAACCGCCATTGGACTAATATTTTGGTAAAAATATGGCGGAACAAGATGATGGTCTAGTGAAAAGTTTTATTATAAAAATTATTATTAGAAAACTAATTATACAATTTATATATAGATATAGGGATAAGCTCGTAAAGTTGTGGTATAAATTCAAGATGGTGAAACAAAATGGCGACCAAATGAAATCTCTAAAAAATTGAGTTTAAATTTTGCAGAAAAAATAAATTTGATACACACATATATATATATATATATATATATATATATATATATATATATATATATATATATATATATCCTCCTGAGACCCAAAGAAAAACGGCTCGACAGAATTTGTTAAAAATTGAACCATTGATTTTAGGGCTGTCGAAAACCCTATATGAATTTTTTCAGAATTTTTGATTAACTAGTTTTTGAAAAAAAAATTGTCCATTAAAATGGACACTGGGTCTTTGTCAGGTCATATTTTCAACTCATACCAAAAAATAAAAATGCACATATAATTTTAATTTTTTATTCCAGAAACGTGAAACTCATAAAAACAGTTGTGCTCTGACGTGATGCATAAGTAAATTTTGCAAACATTACAAAAAAATTTGGTTTTTTTATTACAATTTTTCTGCTTACAGCGCATAGAATTTTTAATTTTTACCAACTCAGGCAAATGCATTTTCTGAGTTTTTTGGGTCGGGCTGGATCTTGGTGAATCATAACCGGCTAGGTTGTTCCTTGTTTTTAATCTTGTGAAGCTGGTAGTTTCAGCATTGGCATTTGGGTCATCTTTTAACAAGCAGTCAGCAACTTCAAGTTTAAATTCAAGAAATTTTAAAATATCCTTTTGCCTGTCACCTAGTTTTTGTCGGTCTTGACGATACAAAATCCAAGAGTTAGCTATTGCTAAATCAAAAAGATGAAAGATGGTTTTCACAGTCCATTTTTTAGTTCTTGCCGACATCCTGTAGTAGCTTATCATCCTGTCTATAAGATCGATGCCCCCCATGGAATCATTGTAACATTTAATTATGTGGGGTCGCGGAACTTAAATGTATTTAGATTCTTTTTTACACCATCTTTTGCAGTTATCTACAGGTTGCTCTCCTAGTTTAGTGGAACTTATAAAAATTGGCTTTTGATCAAACCATTGCACGACGTTGATTTGGCCATCATTCCTAACCGTTTGTTCAGTGAAACCCCTAGGAAACTTTTTTACAATTTTTTCCGCAGTTAAATGCACCGCAGCAGGTATCCTTGATTTCATAATTGTTCCCGTGCACAAAATCTTTTTTTCTGTCAAAAGATACTCTAAGAGAGGAATTGTTGTAAAATAGCGGTCCATAAACACATGAGAACCTGGCCTTAAAGAATTTGTCAAACGAATTACAGCACTAGGTCCCACTCCTAAGTCAACATCACAAGCTTGAAGTAAAGTTCCTTTGCCCTGGTAAATTTCAAAGTCTAACACCAATCCTTCTGGTGTAGCACAAACAAAATTTTTGAGGCCTTCAGGATTAGGTTTGCCTCTGACAAATTGCTTAATCTTACATACATCAGTGAAAGGAATCATTTGCTCATCTATAGCTACTATGGGATGGCGTTCCAAGGATAAACAAGTTTTTTTTATTTTATCTATTAGTGGCCTTACTTTCCACAACTTATCTTCTTTTTTCTTTTCCTCTGGAACATCATTGTCTACGACAACTTTTAAATGACTTCTGATCTTAAAAAACCTTGTCCTAGTCATATTTTTAGTTATTTTTTCTACTCTGGTGAGGGCAGCCCAGTACATTTTAATTTGCGGAAACTTTAGGCATGACATCAGAACTGAAATTCCAAGAAACTTTGTAACTTGTTGATTGTGCTCGGCGAAATATTTGAGATTGGTACAAGCGCAAATTTCCTCTGCATCAGAATCTTCGAAATACATTTTAAAATAGTCGAAAACATTCCAGTCCTTTCGTTCAAAACTGGTGTCCCTCATCTCAGGCGTATCGATATTTAATGGTTGAAATCTATCCACTTTTTTCCATGAAGTTCGTCCCCAACGACGTCTTAGAACACTGAGAGGCACATTCATTTCTGAATCAGATTCAGATGAATTATCTGAAAGATGCTCTTCGTCGTCTTCCATTTCAACATCGTCTTCAAAAACATTATTTTCTTCGAATGGTAATTCCTGTGCATTATCACCGCCGGCACCGCTGTCAAAGTTCTCAGTGGCCTCACATTCGGAATCATCCAAGTCGTCATCAAATCCTTCAATATCAGATTCTTCCAAACAAGCCAAAATTTTTTCATCATCTTCTCCAAAACGAAGATACTTTTTAGAGCCGAAAATTGCTAAAAATGAAAAAAAATGAGAATAAAAAAATTTTAAGGTTATAAAAAAAAATGCAGGCAGGAAGACTTGGTGTCCATTTAAATGTACACGTTTTTTTTTAACGTAGAGAATGCAAACAGTTTTTAAACACAATAAACAGTACTTAGACAGCAAGATCAACCCCCTCTACTACTAATCCTATGTTTTTATTTATTTGTTTTTATGTAAAATCATAAATACTTACTATCTAGCGTTTGTTTGCCAAAGGCACTTATGTTTACTTAGTCACAGCTGATCACCGAGTATGAAATGTAACGTATTTTACTACAACTGTTGCATAGATGGCGGTACTAATATGTCCATTTGAATGAACAATTGGATTCTAAAGTATACAATAAACGATTAGCTTAATAATAGGCGAAAAATCTATGGTCCATTTAAATGGACGCTGGATCTCAGGAGGATATATATATTCTTTTTTTTATCTTGAAAATTACATTACTTTATTTTGAGAGAAAATCAATGCTAGAGCCAATGATTAACGACTTAATTTTGCTGCGTAAAGAACGCTAAAATAGCAATTACAGGTTCTGTTAACCCTTAAAGTAATTAATCCTACTTACAAAAGAATAAAGTCTATTCAAATTCAAGAAAATCGGTAAATTTGCTTTACGGAACTTCCCTCGTTATGAATATTGCCTTCTATTAGAAGTAGTGAAATGGGAGCCAATTTAGTACGATACATATTTATTTAATGACACACACATACATCCATATATATATATATATATATATATATATATATATATATATATATATATATATATATATATATATATATATATATATATATATATATATATATATATATATATATATATATAATAATAATAATAATGTATGCTTTTATTGCCAGAAGTATACAAAAACTTACAACTTAATTCTAAACCAAGATGGAAAAAAAATCTGACAAAGGGCAGAGTTCGCATTCACCGGCGTAGCGGTGACTAGCGATTTTCAACTCAACCTTTAAACTATGGAACGCCGTTTTACTTTTTAGTTATACGCGTCTTTCATACCAAATTTAATTGCAAAACATATAAATGATGCTGCCTGCATACAATTTTTATTCTTTTTAATTCTTCCGATATCGAATTTTTGTGGATACCGATTTTACCGAATGACATTTTTATGATAAGCAATTTCTTTGCAGACCATTTCAATTGATACCACAAAAAAGTGGTTGTTTATCCTTTTTTAACACGTATACAGCCTACTTAAAATTTCTATATACATGCGTCTTTCCTTAGTTATTGCATTTCAACAAATCGATGTTAATAAAAATTGGTATGAAATAAATGCTATATACAAAAATCAGTTTAAATATTTAATAAATTGACTCTTATTAAAATGTAATCGCTTCAAACGGGATCGCATTAAATTAATATTAATACCGAAAACATTAGAATGCAATAACGACTTTGTGGAGATTAATTTATTTCAACCGTATGAAGGCAAATCTGATTTAAGAACTCATGTAATTAAAAAAATTAATTTATTTTTATCGCATATCAAAAAAAATTCTAAAAATGTAAATAGAATAATGCTCATTATTTTGATTTTGATTTTCGTTTATATGTAATTTATACTACATCAAACGGATATAACACGGGCCCTTTACCATTGAAATTAAAATACTTGAATATACATTTGAATAAATAAATAAAAGTTAATACGAGATTTAATTGTATAAGAGTTGTGGAATTTAAATGATTAGCGGGTATAAGGTAACTGGTTTTATTTAATATGCATTGTTTTGATTTCGAATTTTTATTAATGTCGATTCTTCTGAATATCAATTTTCATTGAATGCAGCCACCTTGTTTCAATTTTAATTATCGGAAGTGGAGCGATCTAGTGCAAATTAAGAACAACAAGAGCAGAAATCTGTAATTTTTTAAATACCCGAGTTTCTGGCTAGGCATGCGTTCGAAGATTTAAAAGTGCATCTAAAATTAAGACTGTGTTGTGCATGACGTTATGACGAGTCGGATGCGAATAATGAAAAACATATTCGTAGGTAATCAATGACAGTTAAAACGTGTTTAATTATTGTTCGATTGGGAATACTTAGTTATTAAATCATTGCGGAATACGATATACACCCCTATATTTAAAATGTGACCACGTACAAAATTACAGATCATAATGAAAAAAAGTTAAAACGAACGTATCTAGCTCCCAACATCCTATTCCAAAACAAGCTATTCTATATATTTATGCCAGAATAAAGAAAACAAGGTTTTGAATTTCCCAGCTATAATTCACAGATTACCACACAATGTAATTTGTAATGGCAAATTGCAATTTCTCCTGGAAGCTGTGTGCCGGCGACATGCTCTACCACAGTTTTTTTTGGCTTCTTAAACGTGATTTAAAGTAGGCTGTCCAGATTTTTTTAAAATGAAAAGAGTATATTTCGACGAAATGTAAAAATAGGTACCAGCGTATAATAATTAAGTAAAGTCTTATCACTTTCGCAGAATTCAATGACTTTCAATAATAATTATAATACACATAATAATATGGACTAAAAATAACAAGAATAATTAGAAAATGGCACCAGATTTCGCAAAATAGAGATCATTTGTCCCAGATTTCTCATAATAGAGGATATTTGTCGTATTTATGGAAATAGTAAGAGTACCAGAGTACATGGACCCGAAAAAGAGAACATTCCTCTTAAAAAGAGTATATGTGGTCACCCTATTTAAAGCAAACTGTAGTAAGGTTGTATAGGTATATCACTATATCTTTATTCACAATATTTATTTGATAATTAGGACACTATTTTCATGTTTGTCTCCCTTGTTTAATATGTGAGTAATTATTATAATTTATAGGTATGTGCACTTCACTTTCAAAGCTGCGTGTCGATCAAGATACGGATTTTCCAAAAATGAACACATCAGTGGTGTATTTAGAATGCCGTCTTAGAGGGGGAGGCAAACATTTGATAACTAAAAAAAAGTTCTAGGTTCTTGTTGGAACAACATAAGCATGAAGACTAAAAAAAACAAAGTTCTCAATGTTTGTGAGGTAAAAGTCCCGAAATGCTTTATATAATGGAATTTTTGCTTGGGTTATTAGCTCGGGGGGAAAGAGGGTGCAGGGTGCATTTGTCTCCTGCACGTACTCAAACCGAAACTGTCGTATGTTGGAATGCAGAACATGTTATATTGAAGAATACCCCAAAACAAAAACATTGCATTCATGCCCTATTATCTTGGTAATTTTGTTCACAAGGTCTCTTTACACACAGCTTTGTAGGTTACACAAGTTTAACCTACAAAGCTGATTTTTTTTTCTATTTTTAGTTTTTACATTCTGGTACTCACGCACATATTATGAAATCAAGGGCTTTTAAAAAACGCAGGTCTATCTAAAAAAAAATTAGTTGATCTGACCGCGAAAAAGAATCGTCGGATTTCAAATCTATGTGCACCATCTTGTTGATAATGGAAAGTAGCTATAAAGATATAAAATTTATTTTGTGATATCTCTTCAAATGCAGCCTGAAAAAAATAAAATATGTATAGCCTATTTTTCGGTATTTTACGTACCTATATCCTCGGAGGTAGTCATAATTGTCTAACTTTGTCAACTACTTATTATTCGATGTTAAATTGCGCAACTTTGCTCTATTTTAACTGCCATTGTATCAATTTTGTAACACCCTGTATATGTTTGCGTGTTTTCATTCGTTGGGACCATTCCAATATACTACCTCAATGGTTGAGATATTCCAAGTACAACCATATGTAATTCTCACATTGAATTCTTTTTTTTAACTAATTTTTATTTCTCAATCTAGAGTGCTGTGATTTGGCAAAAACTATTAACTTACCTCCAAGAACCCTGAGAAAAATAAAATGATCTGTCTATTCACTAAACATCTTTTACGCCCATTTAAATATTAAACGATTTTTTCTAAAAAATCTTTTTTTTTAATGTCGCTCTTCGGGTTAGCCTTTGCGAGTAATATATAATGATACCCCCCACAACAATATGCAGTATTTTAAAAAATCGGCAAATAAAGGCATAATATGCATTTAAGCCTAAGCAATTTCTAGTCACCCTGATATACGAAGGTTCTGGTTTGACACGTCATGGTTGAAGTTACAATATCATAGTAAATCAAAATAACAAACAAATATAGGGCGTCCCATTTAAAAAACAAAAGTTAATAGCAGAAATTCGGAACTAAAAAAGATACGGCAACACTGTTACAGTACGATATATCATAAAACAAAATAGATAAAAACTCAAAGTGGAGGTGCTACAGATAGAACGTTTAAACACGCATTTCAGATTTCAAAACATAAAAATAGCTTTCTGGATAAAAAATCAGATTCAGCTCTTGCTGGAAGAACATTCATTGCTTTATTTTACACCTACCAATAAAATAAAATTGTGTTGTTTGATTGAAATTGTTATATCATTGTATAAACGGGGGCTTAACAATAATGGTTGTATATATATATATATATATATATATATATATATATATATATATATATATATATATATATATATATTTATTTGATAAATTAAAAAATAAATCCGAATTCAATGGCCGATTCAAATTATAAACCTTTCATTAACATCAGAATCAGACACTATCACTAACCGAGAAAATAAGTGTTACTTCACAGATTGTTTTGTAATCTGTGACAATATAGCCTGTACAAATTTATTTAAAACTAAAATCTCGAAGTGTTGAAAGTAGTTTGCCGAACCATCGACGTCGCACGTCATGCGAATACTATTTTTTGCCTTCGCCCTCCCACTTCATATACTAACGGCCCGCCACTGACTCAGGCCCCCGCCGTCGCGTCGGCAGTGGCCCCAGCACAGAGCTTGCGCGTCTTGTTTTTGCGGGGATTTAATGATTGAAAAGGCCACAACGCGTAAGGCTCAAATATGTGGTGGGGGCCCCGAGAGACATCAGCGAGCGAAATACAAAACTGAGGATCTTTTCTTTTTTTGTCATCATGTAAATTTTGAGTTGCTGCCGAAGGGCCCCCAAATACGTAAAACCCATTGACCGTTTTTTGTCATCGCAAAACTTTGCCTCGCCCAGCCCAAGTAACATTTTTGATTACCAATAGGTATATAAAATGGTGACGAAGTTTTTATAAGAGTTATTTAGCAAGTCAACGTTTATATATAGGTTTACCAGGTTTTATGGAATTACCATTAGTAAAATGTAGTTTATAAAAGTATTTATACTGCCCAATATATCTAAAGTTATATTACATTACCAAAAAAGTATTTTTAAAAGATTCGGTATATACCTTAAAGTGTTGTTTGCCAGAGGTTATATAAACAAAGTTTATAAAGGTATTTATCACCTAATTATATACCCATTGGTAACCAAACTTTATAGTATGCTTTAAACATATGTTATATATCATGTAAATATATTAACTTGCCTAAATACCCGGAAAATTTTAAAAAACCATACAGCCACAAAAAAACCTCTATATTCTCTTATACAAAATTTTATATTTCCAACCTCACTTTTTTCATAATATTTTTAATTTTGCAACAATATATGGGCATTAATAATGAATAAAAACGATAAAAACTCCTCCATAATTAGTGCTTGGAAACATGCCAAATATAGCAGTTCTTTTTACAGGAGGTGTGTGAAAAACCAAATGAAAATTTTTGCATATACTTCAAAGAAAGATTGTCTTAAATGAATGAATGAAAACAGAAAACAATTTTAGGTTATGTTATTGAAAATTTTGACATTTGTCGACCAACGGATATTTTAGGGAGCTATAGTAATATAACGTTATCGTTAGCCGTGAAAATTACCTCTTACCTGAATTTTAATAAAACTACTAGTGATAAAGTGTTTCTAATAGTCCAAAATGCTACCATAGGTTTTATAAGATTACTCCTTTAGTTTTATATGGTGCGTTAAAGTTTTAAACTAGTACCTTATGGTGATATAAAGAATTCAATGTTTTATAAAATTACCAAACCCCGTTATAAATCGTTATCTTTTATAATGAACCAAAAATGGCGATACTGAAGAGAAATTTACGAACTAGAAAAATGACGCTTTCTCCGCCATGTTTGAAATGGAAAAAGAAATTTTAGTTTTTAGGCCGATTAGGCACTTTTGCTCTTTAAAATTATGATTTTCTGGTTTTTATGTATTATATTTGTTCGGAAATAAAGTTTATTTGCAGAAAAAGAAAATATTTTTTTTTTAAATATTTTTAAAGTTTATTTAATAAATGCTAATTTCTCACTTTTTTGATGGCCCTTGAGTTTTAGAGGGGGTAGATCATGTAATATTAACAGTAAATAATACGCCGCATGCATTTTTAACGGTCCGGACACTTCTAGCAACATATGAAAATAATAATATATCAAACATATAATTCATTCCTATCTGCTGTGCATGGCGTCCATCAAAATAAAATGTCAAACAGAAAGTCGACGGCGAGGACAGAGGAGTATAATTTGTACATTCTCGATAGTGTAACAGACAAAGAAAAAAGATCAACAAGTAAGCAGATGAGACTTGATGATGTATATAGGTAATACTATATAAACAATGATGATGTATTGTTTATATAGTTTTACCTATAGAATATAGTTAGAAACATAAAAGTAATCGTAACTTTCTGGTAAACATAATATAACTAATGTAATTTATATAAGGGTTTTGTAGCAGTGATGGTAAATACATGGTAACCTCATATAACCTTTAGTTTTTTAGAGGTTTTTATTTAGGTAACCATTGCTATTATAGGATTCTCCATTTAAGCGCTTTAAGGGTTATATAGTAGGTACGATGAAGTTACTGTGGCCTAAATATAAAACGTTAGGTTTTATATGATGGGAATGGAAACAATTCCTTTACCCCTATAAAATATCAAATGCTACTTGGGAGATGAGCCCCAACCATCGTAAGTAGTTAATTCGGCCTTGTTGCTTCTAGAAAAGCAGCCTCTATAACGCAACATGCGAGTCGCCTTTTAATACTCATTGTTTATAAAATTATGATTAACACCACGATACACTTACAACGGTATGCCCACGCCGGTCTCTTCAGCATTCAGCAAGAAAATAAAATTGAGGTTTACAAATATCAGATTATCTAAAGTGCTCATCGTGAGGATTCGTGATATTTATTTTAATTAAAATAATTAATTAATTTAAAATAAAAGTTAAGAATGCTGCAAGTAAAATAATTGCAGGGGAAACTTCCATTCATATTTTATAACATTTGTTACTTGAGTTGCTGCACTAGTGCCGTCTATTGACATTTTTAGTTTTTACTTGCAATTGAAAAATACAAACCAGTTTCAAAAGTGCCCTATACAAGTAGCTAAAACCATATTGTTCTATTATTATAGTAAATATATCCTAAATTACCATTTTTTTAAATTTATCTTAACAGCTTGACGGTAAGCACCAATCCACATTTTTGAAAATGTATTATTTTGGAAATTTGAAATATCTTATATCTGTCACTTTTGTTTATCGATTATAATTTCAATCTCGATTTCGACTGCCTGCAACTGCACAGATAAGACGTAATAAACTGTATTGAAAATAAAATCTTTAGATTCAAAATAATTAGTTTAATAATTTTAAAAACATTTTATTGAAGCGTAAATTCTCCAAACGTTTTTGACAATGCATTATGGCCTATTTGACTCCCAAACGCTGTACATAGATGTGACGTACTTGCGCGAGAAAGACGAGTTTAAATTCGGTCCGTATCATCGTCGTTTATTGCACAAATGATATTAAAAAATCAGCAAGCAAGATTATTAGAATGCAATCCAATGTTAGCGCAATACGCAAACCAAAGAAGTCGGCTCATACTTCAGAACACAGAATACCAGACCAGAGAAGCTCCAGAATTTTATAAACCTTTTTGAGCGCGAAGACTTCTCTTTCGTATGACGACACATTCGCAAATTAATTTGAGTTATCGAACACACTCACGCAAACACATTATATTTCTTTTGGGAGGCTATAGATGGCGAAACTTCCGATAATAAAAATGCATTCGAGGTGCTTGTATTCAATCGAAATTGATATCAATGGAAATTGGTTTCAATGAAAATAGATAATCATAGAAATTGCTGTAAATGAAAATACCATTCATAAAAATTGATAATCGGCTATATTGTTTCCCACAAAATACTACAAAGGTACTCGTTAAATATTGGATAAATATTGATATCAACAAATTTGTAAGTAATAAAGTTAGGTATATTATAATAAAAAAAATGCATTTTAATTATAATAATATAATGAAAATTGAATTAATTTTGTAAAGACCCATCCAAATATCCTGACATACATTTTAATAGCTAATTCAAATTAATTGATTGTTAAAAATCTATATGAAGGCTTTAGCTCTAGATGTTCCAAGGATTCAGTTAAAATTACATTTTTATTATAATATTATAAAATAAATTGCCATAATGAAGTCCCATTCAATTTAAATTAATACCGGGCATATAGCAGACTAAAAAGTAAAACGGCGTTCCATATTAAACTAAGTAAAATTCAGTAAAGAAAAAAACAATACAATATAAGTGAGACAGCTTAGAGTTTCTAGTAGCAATCATCAATAATAAAAATATTCATTATTACATATTCTGAATTAATTTTCCTATATTTCGTATATAAACATACAGAAGGAGTAAAACATTTAGAATTTAAAAGTTAAGTATTTAAAAGCAGTTTTTTAACTTGCCTTTTAAAGGCTGGAATAAATAGAATCTTTAAATGATCTGGTAAATTATTATATTTTTTTGGAGCGTCGAATGAAAATGATCCACGAAATGTAGTGGTTTTATGCTGAGGTATAGTGAGGAGATGTTTGTATCGTACATTAACCGAGTGCACGGATGATCGAAATTTTAGTTTTTTAAAGAGATAAGATGGTTTTTTTAACGAGATTATTTTATGATAAAATATTAGTGAGTGTAGTTAGCGTCGGTTCTCCATATTAAGCCAATTCAATTCTTTAAGTGCTTGAGATACGAGACCTCGTCGTCTTATGCCACATGTAAGTCTTATGCAAGCATTCTGAATCAGCTGTAGCCGACTCACATCAACACGTAGTAAGTTGGGACCATATATTATATCAACATAGTTGAGATGTGACATAACAAGCGCCTCGCATAATAAACGACGCATACTTTTGTTAAAATAATGTCTGTTTGTGTAAATAACTTTAAGGGTGCTAAAAGCTTTCTTTATAAGGGCACTGACATGCTTGTCAAACCTAAGCTTATAATCTACAAGAAGCGCTAAGTTTTTTGCCTCATCTGTTAGGATCAATCTGTCCGAATCCATATTAATATTGATGTGATCAATTGATGCATTGCGTGCCGATTTTCTACCAAACAACATTACTTTGGACTTACTTGCGTTGATATTTAAACCGTATTTATTTTAGATGTCCAGAAGACGTTTTAAGTCGTTATTAATTTTTATACACGCAGTGTCAACCTTTGCTGGAATAAAAGATAAATATATTTGGGAGTCGTCGGCGTAGAAATGTGATGAATAGTGCTGGAGGATATTAGAGAACTGAGACGTATAAATAGTGAATAGAAGAGGTCCCAGAACGGAGCCCTGTGGCACTCCGACATCACCTGACGCAGTTTCACTGCCTGCAATCTTCCTACCAGGTAAGATGAAAGAAGGTCTGTTGAATTTTTTGAGAAGCCCAGATAACCTAAGAGTGCAATAAGAAGGGTGTGACTGATGCCAAGGATTCAAAGGCCTTGGAGTAGTCAATTAAAACCAGAATCGTCAAGTTGTTATCATCGGTAGCTGTTAGAATATCGTCGGTTACTTGAGCTAGGGCAGTCATACAGCTATGATTTTTCCGGAACCCTGACTGATTTTGTGGTAAAATATTGTAATTATCAACAAATTCCCTAATCTGGCTTTCGACAATTTTTTCAAATATTTTTGATAGAACACATAAAATGCTAATTGGTATCAAGTCTTTGGGTTCTTCTGGGGAATTATTCTTAGGAATCAGTATGACGTGAGACATTTTCCAGGTTGAAGGGTAGGTGTTCCTAGCAATAATAAAGTCAAAAAGATGTTTTATTACGGGTAGTATTATAGGACAACATAACAAAAGCATATTCACGCTAATACCATCTGGGCCAGTGGATTTTGATTTAACTGAAAGTAGTGTTTTATAGATATCATTCTCATTAGTATGGCTAAACTTAAAATTTAGTCCTTCGTTAAATTTATTTCTATTAAAAAAGTCGATAGTGGTCTGGTCCACAGTATTTTGAGCAGGTATGCTTAAAAAGAACTTATTAAGTAAGGAAGGATCAGTAAGATTATTAGATGTCTCATTATTAGAATTTTTAGAGTTCAGATTTAATTTTTTCAATTCCTTCCACGGTGTATTTTTGTCCGCATTACGATATTTATATTGAAAATAAGCTTTCTTTTCACGTTTAATAGCGTAGTTCAATTCATTACGGAGAGTTTTATAAAAATTCCAATCAACCTCCTTAGTACGCTTAAATTTTTTTAATGCTTTATCCCTTTCAGTAATAAGTGATTTTACAGCTTCGGTTAGCCAAGGTGCAGGGCTTTTTGAAATTTTAACAATTTTAAAGGGAGCATGAAAATCGAAGAGGCTAAGGATAGTTAAGTTAAAAATATTTGTTTTACTCTCAATGTCTAACGCCCTGTAAACGCGTGAAAAATCCATTAGAGCAAGATCAGCATTCAAATTATTTACATTTAAATTTTTGAAGTCACGGTATTTATGCAAAAAGGGTGTTATTTTTTCCTTACACTTAAATATTTGGCATGACACGAGGCAGTGGTCTGCAATGTGAGATATGTTTAGAACTTTAGAGTTAATCTTGTATATATATATATATATATATATATATATATATATATATATATATATATATATATATATATATATATATATATATATATATATATATATATATATATACGTATATATGTGTTTTCATTCCGGGTGTACATCCGTTCACTACTGTCGTTCTGAAAAGAACAGTTTTGCTGACGTTTCGCCAAAATCACATTTGGCATTTTCGAAGCTTTCTTTCTCGCGTCCGAATAGAGACTGGCGAAACGAGGCCCGATTTGGGCTTCATAATTTTTATTGCACAAACAGACGCAGAATGTTCTGCTGATGCCATCTGTACCTATTTCGATGAAAACGGGTTGGGCTTCATAAAGTTGGGTGGTATCATAAAACATATGAAGTTAGTTCATCGGATCTGCCGCAAGGTGGCGCATGAGTCGATTTATAGATACACTTAAGGTAGTTCCCACATTTTACGAAGCCCACACATTCTGCAGGTATACGAAGCCCGAAAACCTGACAACATTGTAGCTACTGCCGTTAACCGATAGGAAGGTTTGGTTGGGCTTCGTAAGAACTAGATGCATACACATCTTGGGAGAGAAGATAGAGTTAATAAGTAACAGATTTTAAATTTAAAAATATTGCAATCTCATATAGAATAGTTGTAATAAAATTTCCACGAAGCCAAATAATTTGTGTGACTTTTGTTTACCAATAATTATTATCCGCCCAGAAATACAAAAAAATGTTAATTAACTATAGTATTATAGTCTATCTATTGAGACAACGGAAACAAGGAGTACGCCGAATTTACTACGCCAAATATATTACATAAATGTATTTTTATTCAGAAGATGAAATTCAATTGGATAAATCTTTGGAGAAGTTGATTTAGCAAAAAACTAGTCAAAAATGAGTTAAAATATTTGCGTGGCGTTTCTTTAGAGATCTTCGGTCAGTGGCGTGTGTTAGTGTTGAGTTGAGCAGTGAGTTTTTATTGACTGATATATTTTTTAATAATTGAACAATTAAGTAAGATCGCTTTTTCCCGGTCGATCTTTTGATACTAGTGAGAACGAAGCGGGCAGCGATATTGGTTGGTATTTTTAATTTTTATGATATTTGTGATATAAACCATAGAAGACAACAAATATATTCTCATTTTTAACCGACTTCAAAAAAGGAGATTCTCAATTCTTCTGCGATGTAAGTATTTTTTTAAGCATGTTCACGGATTTCTCCGAAATGCCTTGACAGATTTTAACGTTCTAGGACTCATTTTGTTCGGGAGTTCTCCAGCTGGATCTATTTTTTTACAAAATTCCTAGAGGCTAGGGGAAAAAAGGGGGTTAGTTAAAAATTACAATTTTTGGAAAATATTCGTCGATTTCTCACGAACGCCTTGATTTTAATTCTAGGGCTCATTTTGTGCAATAGTTCTCCAAGTTGGTCCCATTTTTTTTGTAGTACGAAATTCTTAAAGGGTGGGGGTTAATTAGTTCAAAAATTGCAATTTCTGGAAAATAATCGGAAAAATGTTTCATTTTAGTTTGCGCAATTTTTGGGTTTTATGATTTGACGTTTTAATAAAAAAAAATTGAGGGGATGAAAGGGATGATAGGGGTAACAAGGGCTAAAAGGTATAAAAACTTGGAAATGTTTGGAAAATATGGAGTTTCATTATATTATCAAAATTTTAGGTCAATCCGTATTTATTTTGTCACATGCAACCAAACCTTAAGTAGAGCGGGAGGGCGGGAGAGTAAGATATAAAATATAATGTTGCAAGTCATTTTATAAGTTTTAAGGCCAAATAAATAATTTTCGGGAACACAATATGAGTATATACCTTTGTTAGGTTTATGTATACAGGGTGACTAAAAAATATGATATGGGGTAAAAAGGGTGATAGTGGGTAAAAAATTGGAAATATTTGAAAAATGTGTAGTAAAAATTTCAATCATCAAAATTTTAGTTCAAAACGTATTTATTTTGTCACATTCAACCCCACCCTTCTTAAGGGTAGTGGAGGGGGAGTAAAATATAAAATATAATGTTTCATGTCATTTTAAAACATTTTGAGATCAAATAATTCATTTTCCGGGATACAACATGCCTGTATACCTTTGTTAGTTTTCTGTAGAGAATGATTAAAAAGTATGATTGTGGGTAGTCGATAGAGGGCAAAAAATTGGAAATGTTTGGAAAATATGTAGTAAAATACAGTTTCATTATATCATCAAGATTTAAGGTCAATCCGTATTTATTTTGTCACATGCAAACCCCCCCCCCTTAAGGGTAGTGGAGGGGGGAGTAAAATATAAAATATGTTTCATGCCATTTTAAAACATTTTGAGATCAAATAATTCATTTTCAGGGATACAATATGCGTATATACCTTTGTTAGCTTTCTGTAGACAGTGATTAAAAATATGATAGGGGGTAAAAAGGGCGATAGAGGGCAAAAAATTGGAAATGTTTGGAAAATATGTAATAAAATACAGTTTCATTATATCATCAAGATTTTAGGTCAATCCGTATTTATTTTGTCACATGCAACCCTCCCCCCTAAGGGAAGAGGAAGTGGGTAGTAAATTATAAAATATAATGTTGCAGGTCGTTTTATAAGTTTTTGAGGTGAAATAATTCATTTTTGGGGATGCAATTCTGTAGACAGGGTGATTAGAAAATATTCACCCATTACAATATATATACCTACATAAAACCCCCAAAAACCCACTCTCTACAGATTTAGCGACATTCTTTCAAAAACATTTCTGTTTGTTATATTACAAAATTTACTATACTTAGTGATAATGAAAATAAAAAAATCACTAAAATATTCAAAATAACTTTTTTGATAAAAAATGAACCGCCTTCAAAAAAATAGATAAGCAAAAAAGTAGAAAATAATTTAAACAAAAAATTTTAGTTGTTGCTGCAAAATTTCAGCTATATACATCGCCGGCAGTCCGATGCGTTTTTTAAAGTCGACGCCAATTCAATCAATATATATTCCTAATAGAAAAAAATTTATTGTTTTTGCTTCTATTAGGTATGGATATTGATGTAATTGGCGCCGACTTCAAAAATCGCTTCGGCCTAGCGGTAATGTTACAATAGTTGAAATTTTGCAGCAAAAAATGAGATTTTTTGCTTAAATTATTTTTTACTTTTTAGTTTATCTATTTTTTTTTGAGGGCGGTTCATTTTTTAATGAAAAAAATTGTTAACCGAGTCAGTTCGCCTGGGAAGTATTTTTTTATGTATGTTCGCCGATTTCTCCGGAACGCCTTGACCGATTTTAGTGTTCTAGGGCTCATTTTATGCGACAGTTCTCCAAGTTGGTACCATTTTTTTTTGTACTATGAAATGACTAAAGGGTGATATCCAAAAGAGGGTTGATTAGTTAAAAATTACAATTTTGGAAAAATAATTCCCGATTTCTCCGGAACGCTATGATCGATTTTCGTGTTAAGTTAATGCTTTTTTTTGTAGAACGAAATAAGTAAAGGTTGGGGGTAAAAAAATTTTTGGAGAATAATCGTAAAATTGTCGTTTTCAAAATTTTTGGTATGAACCATTTTTGGGTTTTATGATTAGCGTTTTAATAAAAAAAGGGAGGGATGAAAGCGGTTACAGGGAGTAAAAGTAATCGAAATGTTTGAAAAATGTATAATGATGTACGGTTTCATTATATTATAAGGTTTTAGGCCAATCCGTATTTATTTTTTTGACACATGCAACCCCGCTTCAGGGTTGCGAAGGAGAGGGGGATGGATTAAAAAATAATATATAGTATTGGATCTCATTTTGTGAGTTTTTGAGATCAAATAATGCATTTTCGGGAATACAATATTCGTTTATACCTGTGTTAGCTTTCTGTATATAGGGTGATTAAAAAAATATTCACTTATTACAATATATATACATACAAAAAAATCCCAAAGAAACGTGTTCTGTACAAATTAAACATTTTGTCAAGGACATTTCTTTGGTTTCTTTATCATAAAATTTCCTATACTGGGTGATAATAAAACCCACCGCGTTATGGGTAGGAGAGGGGCGGGGGGAGTAAAATATAATGTTGTATGTCATTTTAGAAGTTGCTGGGGACAAATAATTCATTTTCTAAAAAACATTAAACATATATACCTTTGTTAGATTTCTGTATACAGTGTGAATAAAAAATATTTACTCATTACGACATATATACATACATAAAACTCTCAATAACACGTTCTACCCAAATTAACTAGCGCTCGGTCAAGGACATTCTTTTGGTTCCTATATCATAACATTTACTATACCTACTGGGTGATAATGAAAATGAAAAATCACTGAAAAGTTAAATATATTTTTTTAATAAAAAATGAACCACCTTCAAAAAATTTCATAAACTAAAGAATAAAAAATAATTTAATACCATAAACATAATTTGCGGCTGCAAAATTTCAGCTATATACGTCGCCGCCAGGCCGATACGATAAGTTCGGCAATTCAATCAATAGCGACGTATATAGCTCAAATTTTGTAGATGCAAATTGTATTTTATGTTTAAATTATTTTTTACATTTTAGTCTATAAACCAACTTAAATTTTAATTGATCTGAATACCTTGACCGATTTTAGTGTTCTTAGGCTCGTTTTGTGCGGGAGTTCTCCAAGTTGGTCTCATATCTTTTTTACTAGGAAAATGCCAAAGGGTGGGGTAAAAATGGGGTTAATTCGTAAAAAATTACGGTTAAGGGAAATAATCGGAAAATATGTCATTTTAAAGATGTTTCATTTGCGCAATTTTTCTGTTTTAAGATTTGACCCTTTAAAAAAAAATTGGGGTTGATAAAAAGGGTGCGAGTGGGTAAAAAGGATTAAAGGGGTGTAAAAAATTAAAAAGGTATGAAAAATATGAGTAATATACGATTTCTTTATACTACCAACTTTTTAGTTCAATACGATTTTATTTTTAAATTCAGCGCCAATTCCATCAATAGCTATATACAATTAGGGGTAGCGGTAGGGGGAGGCAGTAAAATATAAAATATAATGTTCCACGTCATTTTATAAGTTTAAGGTCAAATAATTCATTTTCTGTGATACAATTTGCATATATACTTTTATTAGCTTTCCGTATACTAGGTGATTAGAAAATATTCGCACTCAATACAATATAATATACTTAGATAAAACTCATAAATAAATAACACTTTCTGTACAAATTAAAGGGCATTTCTTTCGTTTCTATATCATAAAATGTATTCTACTGGTTAACAATGAAAATAAAAAAGTCTAGAAAGTTAAAAATATTTTTTTAATAAAAAATGAGCTTCCCTCAAATAAAACATAAGCTAAAAAGTAAAAAATAATTTAAACCAAAAATATTGCTGCCAAATTTCAGGTATTTACGTCGCCGTCGTTGAACCATTTCAACATCAGGGTTAATAAACTCATGGCCAAGATCACCGAATGTTGGCAACATTTTTCCGATGATGCTCTTGTCGCATTTATGTCAATTGCAGTACATTGACAGAGGAAACTCTAAGAATTGGTCAACTTTTAATCTAATATATTGTTCTGTGTTATAGAAAAATAATATTGTCAATATTCAAAAAAAAAATTTTTTCCTAAATTGGAAAGAGACAAAAAATGCATTTTTTTACAACCAGCTCAAAAACTTGGATTTTTTTAAATCAAGATCTCCTGGGCCACCGAGTAACATTTCAAAATAAAAATTTTATTGAGAAATGTCGAATACACCTTTCATCAAAAAATCATTAAAATCGGCTACAAACTAAAATGGTGTAAATAAGGGGATACTTTAACTTGGTTGACTGTGTATATCTTAAACTTTAATGTTTCGAAGTTGACGCCAAAATAGGTCTGTATTTTTTATCTAGGTTTGGTCAATCAGTTGAAAATGTCCGGAGTTTTTTCCATTTAAAATATATGGTATCTTGGCAGTGATCTTTAGCAAATTACTCTTGTACATAATTATTGTTCTAGTAGACCAGGACAAAGTTGTATTATTATATAGTATATTAGTGTTTAGACATTTTTACTTGTTTTACCGTAATTTGTATTTGACAACACTGTTAAACTTGTGCTCAAGCAAAATCTGCCCGCTCGCGCTTAGCCGCCTCAACAGGTTGTTGACAGTGTTGCAGTACAATCTACGGTAATACAAGTAAAAAAGGCTAAACGATTTTTAGATGTTTTTAAACCTAAATCGGTAAAACAAATACAGGGTGATATAATAAACATATATGGAAATAATGATTTGATTTGAATCGATTAAAGTAATTCCAAGAACTTCTTTAAAATTTCTTGGATGAAAATAATTCATGTGTACTCCACAAAAATTAAATTTAGGACCTTCTAGTTTTTATATAGTTTTAGACTGGTATATCAACCTATATTAGAAATGTCCATCAAATGGATCTTTTCTATCTGATTATAATAATGAATATACCTCGGAATATACTAAGAGGATATCTTGAAACACACCAAAATTTGACGAAAATCCTGTCTAATTGACTACTATGAATTAGATCGGAATTTGATGACGGTATACAAAATAGGGTGTTACATTTAAAAAATAATAAATTTTCTAGTTATCTTTATATTATTAAGCTTACATAGTATTACCATAACTGTGCATAAGGAATAAAGGATTGTAGGAGCTTAACTTATTTATAGTGGCAATTTTGCAATACAAAATACATTTTAATAACAACAATAGAATATTTTTTAAATGTTGGGGTATTAAAGGAAAACACACAAATATATTGAAAAATGGTTTATGTGAAATTTTACAAAATTTCATTTTGCAGCATGCAGCTAATGACAGCAAATAACATTTCTGATTTCACAAGGATAACACTTGATAATTTTAGGTCAAAATACATAAGTTCGAATCTGACGTAGAAATTACGGGCCAACATACTCCATTAATGTTTATGTTAGTTCCCTCTGCATTCAGTAATTACTGATTTTTCATTTTCTCTTGTAATAAAATATAAAAATTAAAATAAATGATAATTTTATTATAAACGTACATCCCTACAGATAGATGTCCAGCTAGTGAATGGGTCGAATAAATTCACAACATCGTTTACAAGTAACTTTATTATCGTAGTGTTGGTATTCTCTCGCAGCAAGTTTGATTTAGTTGGTTAGGAAAAAGGACGCAGATTCAATCGAAATGTATGTATTTAGTATGCCTATCGGCCATTATAAGTTGCCGTTTGGCTTAACAAATGCACCGGTAATTTTTCCAAGAGCAATAAACGCCGCTACCGGGTAACTTAAAAGATATTAAAAACAAATTTCTTTTCTGGCATATTCCCAACTGAATAGAAATCTCTAATTTTAAACTGATTGAAGCCAAAGACAAAAATTGTTTTTAAACTTATAGTACGCAACAGATAATCTAAACACATTTATAAAAACATAATGTCGCTCTAGTTTACATACTTATACCATGGACAATATTCTGATTCTTTCAGAGAGATTGCTATAACTATTAATGGTGCCAGTTTTTATAGGTATGTGTGTTTAAAATTTTCATTGAGCGGAAATACTTTTTTAGGTTTCGGTCGAGGGTATTCTATGTATAAAGTTAACCTATGAAATGTTTTTACAGATTTTGAAGATTCCTATATATAAAGAAATTACGGAACATTTTCAAAAATGCATTATATTAATTTTTTAAATATATCTGGGAAACAAAAACCTCTACACCGCGAGGAAAACATCATTCAACATTTAACCGTTCTCCTACTTTTTATAGTTTTCAAGATATTATTTATTTATTTAAATGACACACGTGACGTAATGTCGACTGGAAAACATATGATTATGTATGCGCGCTGACATACCGTGTGTCATCGTTCTGATTATATTAAGTTTAAATGTACCTAATTAAATTTGACTTAAAATATTTAGGATGCAGTGAAAAATGAAAAAGACGAATAATGTCATGCGTATTTTCTTTAAATATTCGTATTTAATATATAAAAACAAATGTCAAGTATAGTTTGACAAACTAATCTTGACCCGCGACGTAAGGGGGAGGTTTGTCAAAAGCAGACCGTTTCCATGGATATGCAAAAATCTAACGTATCAGCTGCGTCAAAGTCAGACCGTTCCATGGATACTCGCATTCTTTTCATAGCTCATGATAAACTTGCAAAACTTTACAAGCTAAATTATAAACCTTAATATTATAACAACAGCTGAAATAAATATCAACCTATATATTTCTAAATTAATGAGAAAAAACTATTTTATATAATCGTACAGGTTTAAAAAAGTGAGGTTGACTTTCTTTTGACTTTCGATTATTCATTTTCTTATTTTAAAAAGTTTAAAAGACAAACCTAGTAACATCCTACAATTTGTATACTGTGTCAAAATATAATAGATAATCCTGCGAAAAGGCGAAAAGGGTTGTCCTTGGCTAGTATTCAGAAAAACCGGAAGTGACAAAATTGATTCATAAGTAGTAAGTAAGTTCAGTTTTATCCAGCAATTTAATTTTTCTCTTGTAATAAACAAAAAAAAAGTATAAGACGAAACACCCTCTAGAATCAATCTGTTCTAATTTTTCCGGAACGGCCGAGTTTAAGGGAAATGATACAATTCGTAATGTTGTTTATACTTTTAGAATTTAATTTTCTCTTATTTGTTAAGCTCCACCCCCTGCCTCTGCTCTCAGGATTTAGTTGTAAACTACAGTTCTTTGTGAATGTATCGTTTGTTGCTAGGAGGCAACAACAAAGTCAAAATAAAAATAATCACGGAAGCCATATTTTAAAAATCCAAATAATACTTTGCGTTGATTTTTCTAAATGTTATCATTGTTGCGTTAAACAATTGATCACCGAATTGTTATTTATTTTGAAAAATGAATTGAAACGCGACTATAAGCAGCGAGACGAGCAGTCGTTTTAAAAAGCTCAGATTATTCCGCGAATAAGGGAGTAAATTTAAAATGGGTATTTAAAACCTCCTCGTCTTTTGTAAGGAAACATAACGAAACATACCTTTACGCAATATAAATCGTATTTATAAATGTGTGTGATTTCTATACAGTTTTGGAAAAATTGGTATTTGGCAGTGGCGGCACGTTAAGTATAAGAATGGGTGTGCGCCACGAAAAAATATCACCTGCTTCATCGTGGCCTCGCAGAACTAATTCAAAAACACTTCAAAACTTTTGCATGATTTATTTCAAATATGTCGATTTTTTTGTAACGGTTTCGGTATGTAACAATTTCCATGCGATAGGCAGAGTTTAACAAATATGTTATATTAACTTTACGGAATAACGCAAATTTTGCGAATGGGATTTGGATAATTCATGCCTTTTAATTTTTTCCTGTAAATTATTTGAGTCAGTTACCCCTACGTGGCTCCAGCTTTTATCCATGCTTAAATTTAAGAAAACAAGCATGAAAAACAAAGAGTTTTAACGCATCTACAAATCCATTTGTTTTTTAGGTACATGTCTTTTTTAAAATACCTTATAAAAATCGACCTTTTTTTGGAGCAAGTTTGCCTTAATTTTAATTCTGGTGTCGGTTTTCCTAGTGTTTTAATTTCAGTTTTTTTATTTAAATATAAAGAGCATAACCTTGCAATGACGTTTTGGACAGAATTAAGTTCGGAATTTCTTGCAATAACTCCTGAATCCGAACTAAGAACAACCTGAGACATAACCGACACACGCAGATAATAGTACCATTAATTAATTCAAAAGTCATAAACAAAATGTCGAACACAACATCGACTAAAATAAAAATATCGTAATCAGTTATTAATCACGCCGAACCGCCCGCCATTAATAAGAAATCGTCTTAAAAACTAAGAACAATTTATGCAAGTGTGCATGTAAATATTGGAATAGCGCACGCGCCGCCCTTCAATCGGGCAATATACCGAATACTTCCGACCACCCCAGTTCCCACTTTGGTTAAATAGAAATAGGACATTAGGACAACTTTTTTACGCACATAAAACAAAGTGGATGACCTCGGAACTCGCGCAACATAAAATTGGCGACGAGACAGATGACGGTCGACCGACGCACGGAGTGTTAACGGAGGGAATAATTTCGTTTTTTGCATTGATATCGCCCTGTGGTACTTTATAATTATTACAATTTAGTGCAGTGGTAATAATGATTTGGGTTCTATGGATAAGTCTAATTATGTTAGTTGTATGCTGAAGTTTAATTTAAGTCCCTAACCCAGTAGCATATTCAGTAACAGCAGACGTGCTAGAAAACTCAACATGGCTTCGGCTACGCTCGGATTTTAAGCAGTAGGTTCATACCATCTAGAGTCAAGCAACCAAGGATATTGCTGGCTGGAACGGCAGGCAGGTTAGTTATGTATGCCTTTTTTATTATGTTAATATCTTAATCGTGTACTGTGTATTGGATGCAATACTTTTATAAGTATTATTTTGAAAAATTAAACTATTGCCAAAGAATTATAGCTACAAGGAAATAAATAAAAACACTATAAGATCTAATTTATATTCAAAAACTGACTCAGAGAGTAAGTTTAGTATTAAATAAGAATAAGATAATTTATAGCTTTACCAAACTAGGAGCATAGGAAAGTAAGATCGGTGGTACTCAGTGCCTATCCAAATTCCTCTGGCAAAGCTGGAGGTGTTTAAATTATAATAAACGATTAATCTAAATAAAATTACTTAATTTGTACTTTAGAATTGTCAAACCCATATATAAACGCTCGATACGATTAAACCTTTCAGTATGACCTTTTTTAATTACACTTATTCATACGGATTTAAAAGGACCAAATTAAAAAATATACTTAAATGGTCAAATGCAAATGTATGGTATATATACTACCAAAATTATATTACATTTTATTATTATCATTCTGTAATTGCTATTTAATAGTTGATCACGTACGAGGTTCCTTTGAAAATATAGTTTTATGTTTGTAGTTTGTACATAGTCCAGAGGGTGGCTTAAATATAGCTATAAGAGATTGCTCCATTTAAAATTACAATTACTCTGAATTACTTCCAGATATTTGGAAGAAAATTACTATTGTCTTTTTCACGCATATCTTCGGAAGTCAGGCACGTCGGAAAAATGGGTCAGGGAGGCACTTCGCCCGCCTGTCTTGTTAGGGTATGTGTACTCAAAAAGAGAAAATATTCATAATGTCGTCGGGTGCGACCCTAAAAGAAATTAATTTGCAAATAGATTTTCAACATGGCCAACACAATATGCATTAATTTACATAAAAGAAAGAAAATTGATAAAAACCATTCTAAAATTTCACCTAAGTACTTCTTTTAGTAGAGCCAATCTCTCCTCTCGGGATTTTTGTATGAAAATGTAGGTGGCATCATTCATAGAGGAAGGAAGTTGTTCTAAGTTTTCGCATTGTTCGATGACCGAAAAATGTTTTTTCCTCTTTTTTCGAAAAATTACATTTTTGAAAATCTTTTTAACAAAATCATACGTATAGCTGCCTATATCTGTCTTATACCAGTTTAAGATGACATAACAAACCGCATGTCACAAAGAATGTTTGTATTTTTTTCAAAATGCTAGTTGTGTTCAATTGATTTTGTAAAAAAAAGGATGATGAAAGATTCAACTAAAATTCATGTTTTTGTATTTTGACTTTGACCTGTGCATGAACTATTTTTTTGCAGTTCGAGATTTAACGCGGTTTTTGTTGTTTTCTTATTAGGTATGTATTGTTGTTAATAATAAAATACCCCAGTATTTCATAGTACTTATTTTTAATAAAAGTTCTTATAACAAAATATATCGACCAAATTATTTTAGACCCATTTTTTCCTGACTGGCCTTGTTTAATAATAATGTTCAAAAACTCCCATAAAAATGAACTAAAAAAAAGCCCTAAAAATGATTACACCTAAAACTAAACCCAACACCCAGAGTCATCGATCGAACCTGTTTGTGCCCTAAATTTTAAATAAATCGGTATAGGCATACCCAAATTGTAGGAATTAAGAAAAAAGCATATTAAAAAACCCTAAATATTAGGTGTTTAATAGTATTTAAGAGTAACGTGTACACCAAATTAAAAAAAATGCGCATCTCTCGCGTGCAAGGTAAGAGTTTAGTAATAGCAGACGTGCTAGCTCTAGAGCGTCTGCCGTTACTGGACGCCTAGGTATTGTACCCAATCCGAGCCAAATGCGAGCCGATCGTCTAGAGCGTCTGCTGTTACTGAATATGCAACCCGGTAAACTTAGTCTTAAACTCTGTAAAATATTTTTAATTTTGCGGTGTTGCTGCTTCTACTTTAAACAAGTGTCAAAATCCGCTATCCAGTGTTGTTTCCTATAGCTACATTCATTTGTTTTCGAGAAAAGTGGTCTGGAAAATTATCATTTTTGACTCTGTAACAAATCTTCACTTACAACAAAATAAATCTCAGTTTTTAGTTACCTATCTGTTGACATTAATTTATAATTTGACAACAAATGTAAAACTTTGGGACTACTTGCCCAATCACAAATTGATAATAATTATAAACTAAGATGGAAACGTCAAATCCATTTTGCTGCAAGTTAAGTCGTTTGGGAGGGTCAAAGAGCGAATAATGTCAGGTGCCATTTTCTCGAAAACAATTGGATTTAGAAATAGGAGACAACATAAAGTGTTCAAAACTCGTTTCAGAATATCTAGGGCAATACAAAAATGCAATAATATACAGGGCAACGGATGTTGCCACCGTTTCAATGTAGAAGCGGCAACATCGCACAACTTCCGAATGGAAAAATTTTAAATACTCTAAATGTATGAGTGTAATATATCATTACCTTTGAGACGTCAAGGGATTGTTAAAAATTAAATATAAAATGCAGGTTCGTATTAAAAAAATTAAATATTTCTTCAAAAGCAGCAGCCCAAAAAATTAGAAACAAAATCTTCGCTTTTTCATGGATATCTCCAGGAGTATTCCAATATCCCAAACTCATCATCAAAATATTATTTTACGTTAAAATGCGTAACTTATAAGGAAATAAGGAAAGTTCGAGAACTTTGAACGCGATACAAGAGTGAGAAGATTGTCAAACACATCTCTACGGGGGTAAAAAGTGGTAAAATATAAACTGCTCGTCATAAAAAACGTAACACCTAGTTTTTTGGGCAATATTTGAAAGGCCATATTCGTTCTCTTCGTTGGCTCACATGACTAATTTTGGGAATACGCTATTTGTGATATAGCATATAATACAGGGTGTTAAATAAAGAGATGTTTTTTTTCCTAAATTTCATGTCATCCCCATTGATAGGAGAGTTGAGTTAGAGAGTCGCAATAATTTTTCATATTAACAGTAGGTCAATACCTCGGGCCGTTTTCGAGATTTTGTGGATATCTTAGCCTACTACGATTATATGGCAATTTTTATAAAATTGTTGTTATTCTACAGTTTATTCTTAAAAATTTACAAAAATCTTTTGTAACTTAATTTAATTTAAATGATAATTTAATAAATGATTTAAACAAAATAACAAAACCATATTGTCACGTTAAAGCAACAAAGAGAATTAATATTTTGTTGGCCCACCGCCTATACGTAGAACTCTGCTACCCTATTTGGCATGCTGTTTACCAAGTCTGCAATAAAATCTTGAGGAATAGCCTCCCATTCTAACCGCACTGCATTTGCCAAATCATTCAAATTGTTTATTACATACTCACCTGCATTTATCTTCAGTTTCATCCTACTCCATACATGCTCTATAATATTCATATCAGGAGATCTAGCAGGCCATTCCATTCGTTCAATGTTGTTCTCCCTCAAAAATTCTTGAACGACTCTTGCTCTTTGCGGACGAGCATTATCGTCTATCAGTATAAAGTCATTCCCGAAATTTTGAGCGAAAGGAACAACAATCTCATTTAAGCACCTTTCTCTATATCTCTCAGCATTCATACTTTCTCCTATCAACACTACTAAATCAGTCTTACCATTCTGCATCACACCGCCCCATACAGTAATCCCACCACCTCCAAATGCTACTCTAGCTTCCATATTTTCTTCTACATACCGAATATTCCTTTCTCTCCATACCAAAATGCGTCCATCACTTTCATGCATATTAAACCTACATTCATCAGTAAACATGCACCTATTCCATTCGGCTATTCCCCAATTCGCATGTTCATGTGCCCATCTCCTTCTAGCAGCCCGGTGAACAGCAAGCAAAAGAGGGCAGGCAGCCCTTCGTCTAGCTTGTAGGCCATATTCGTGCAATCTTCTACGAACTGTTGCTGATGAAACTTCCACGCCGGTGGCTTCTCGAAGTCCCCTGTTGATCTTGGTTGCATTGAGGGTAGGACAACGGCGCACAGACATCCTTATAAGGCGGTTCTGACGTAGGTTCGTTACCCTGCCGCGACCACTGCGTCCAATGTTGCGGTAAGCAGAGGTCCCGTGTATTGTGTGACGTTCAATTGCCCTGTATATGGATGTTGATGTTGAACCCATGATGTCAGCAATGCCCCGAAAAGACATCCCACGCTGATGCAGTCTAAAACATACAATAAATATGAATGTTTTAGGAATTTTTACATTTTTTTGAAAAAAAAAGTGAATAAAATACACTTACCTTATAATGTTTGTCAATTCACGATCCCCAAAACGAACCATTGTTGGATAAATTTTGTTATAAAGATTTGAATAACTTTTTATGTTTGGTGAACGTGTAGCGTTTATTTGACAGTACAAAACAAACCAAAAATGCGTATCCATAGCCTACTACGATTATATGGCAATTTCTATGAAATTATCGTTACTCTGCAGTTTAGTGTTTACAATTTACAAACTACAAAATCTATTGATACGTTGACTTTACAGAGTTTTAAGACAGATCATGTGCTATAAGTTTACGTATACAAGGTGATTCGTTAAAGTAGAGAACTTGAAGTACAGCATGCGCAAAAGATTTTTTGTAAATTTTTAAAAATAAACTGTAGAATAACAACAATTTTATAAAAATTGCCATATAATCGTAGTAGGCTAAGATATCCACAAAATCTCGAAAACGTCCCGAGGTATTGACCTACTGTTAATATGAAAAATTATTGCGACTCTCTAACTCAACTCTCTTATAAATGGGGATGACATGAAATTTAGGAAAAAAAACATCTCTTTATTTAACACCCTGTATTATATGCTATATCACAAATAGCGTATTCCCAAAATTAGTCATGTGAGCCAACGAATCAACTTTTCAGATTTTGCAAAGTTTTTCAAAATCAATTAAGTACTTTTCGAAATATGGCCTTTCAAATATTGCCCAGAAAACTAGGTGTTACGTTTTTTATGACGAGCAGTTTATTTCAATTTGTTTAATATCTTTTTAAACATAGAAGTCTTTAAAACTATGTTTCGAAATTACACCCTTAAATGGGGTGTATTGTATTTTTTTTCGTTCCTACAATATCATCTTAACTAAGTAAGTTTTTAAAACTTACTTCTGTCAACTTCACATATTCATTTTAAAAACCGACTTTTTTGTAATATCTCTGTAACTAAATGCGTTTTTACAAACACTTTTTTCGTCAATGGCTTTTGAAAATCTTTATATAAACATTTGTTTCCACCCTTAAGAAGGTGAAATATGTGTTTATTTCTTACAACCCCTATTTGACTAAATGAGTTTTAAGACAATTTTCCATCAACCTTGATAAAGATTAATTCCTGGATTTCTCGGCACTTCGCCCTTAACGAGGAAAGTGTTAAAATATATTTTTACTTAAAAAATAAGATTGTTAAGTGATTCCAAGATTCTATTTTCAGAGTCAAAGGATTTCAAAAATTAATATTTAATTTATATTTCTAGATTAAACCCTTAATGAGTTGAAATATATTTTTCCTTTGATACAAAAATTCATATGAATGTTTGTTTGAAAAAATCTACATTCATAAGATATATACATGTTTGCCTCTTCCAGAGTCACAACATATAACTTACTTATTTAGGTAGAAAATTGGGAGACAAAAAATGTAGTTTGTAAAAAAGCATCAAATTAAATTGTTTCGTATATCCTTAGTATCATTTTTAAATATTAGTTATTGTGACTTAAGGTGTTAAAGGCTTCCAATAAAACAGACCATAACCAATATCAAATATGTTTCTTTTTCTCGTTTTTTTTTATCGTAATACGTTTCGGTGGCTGTTTTCCACCATCATCAGGCTTATTTTTATTGGGAGGTGTTTTTTCAAACATCGTTTTATTCAAATTTTTTCTACATGAAGTACCTAATATTTCGTTAGTTTTTTAATCTAGATAAAACCACGTTCATGTTCGAGTTTCAAACCAGTCAGCTATTGTCTATATAATATTTCCATTGAAACCCGGTTTGGTATATCAATACTTGCTATATATTCCATATAATATAATCTATGAGCTATTGTTATGTTTTAATATTTTTATTACTCGCCGAATGCCACCACTGTTATGATTTAATAATTTTAGTATTTTGTATTAGCACTGGTAGTAAATGTAAACACTTCAACTTGTTTCAAATCTCTCTATTATCTTCTGTACGAGAGGGACACTTCTTACTTCTAACAAATCTTTACTCTTACTATGTCTACTGACTTAATTGTACTGACAATATAGTACTGACATAATGACTGACCTACTCTATACTGACTACCTAGAACTTATTTTTATATGAATTCTCTAATTTGAGATGCAGTGGCGTATCTGTAAAATTGATTAAAAAAGGTGTCTATAAAAGTAATTTGGGGAGTATTTACTACGCCACTGCTTACTGTACTACAATGGTTTCTTTTAATGTTTTTATAGCTGAACCTTCCCAAGCTTTATCGACATAGTGTAAATGAGTTTATGATAGGTTTTTTCGGGTATAATAATATTTGGGGCGGAAGAACGTGCATAAAATAGAATTTGAAGTAGAATTTAAAATACTTATTGTTTACTTAGAATTTCCCTTGCAATAAACGACCATTAAAGCAGCTTTTGTCGGAAGGTTCCGCCGAAATATAATGTATGTCTAAATATTGCATTTACGTGTCAAACTATCTCTAGACTAATGAATATATAATACTTAAGACTATTCACAAATAAAATGACTATTAAATAATGGGGTCACAACACCTCCCCCCTAAATGAGAGATTTTATAATAATGAAATTGTTAGAAAATTTCGTTCCTGAGTTAAAATATAAATTATGATACAAAATATACATCCTTGTAATTGATACTAATATTTAACAAAAGTATTATGTTCGAAATGATTTTACAAAATTTGCTATGAACTATGTTCTTATTCTATATTATACTAACCTATATAATATTGAAAACTGTTTTTTTTTTTTTATAATAATTAGGCATTCTAAATCTACTTAGATTCTACTAAAGTAATTTATTACTTATAATAAAACATAATATTATTACTTATCTAATTGATCGTCTTGAGGACGTGTGACCAATAGCTCTGCGAGGCGTGTATGATATACCTGGTTGATCGTCCTCAGAGTGATCATCATTATTAATTCTATTAGAAGTTTCACTAGTATACTGAGCTATATATCTATTACTTCTCGGGGATGGTTCAATGGTTTGATTTACCCTTACGCAAATATTTGGTATTATTCCACAACAGGAAGTTTTTCTTATACATTTTGAATATATTTTGTAAACAATAAATAATAATACAACAACAGATACAATGTAAGCTAAAACAGAACCAGAAATATTATATGTTGACAAAAAATTATTTTTTTTCAAGATTTTCTGTTAGCTTTTCTATGTCGTCTAGTTTATGGCTAGCGATGTTCAGTTCAGGAATGTGCTTTGA
Organism: Kuschelorhynchus macadamiae; assembly: GCA_030620095.1. NCBI lineage: Eukaryota > Metazoa > Arthropoda > Insecta > Coleoptera > Curculionidae > Kuschelorhynchus > Kuschelorhynchus macadamiae. The sequence continues at coordinate 189,488 of JAUTXW010002789.1, forward strand.
AAGAGTCTTATAATTTTCGTTTATTAAAACTTCTGTCAGGTTAATGTTATTATTTTTTATTTTTTCACAACAGTCCTCACTAATTTCTAATGGCGGAACAAACTCACTAAATATTTTCGACTGAAAGGCATTACCGTGAGGCACGAGCATCGTTGAAACACTATACGCTTTACACTGTTTTCCTATGGTGACACTGCCGCAATTTTTTAAAATAACGTCTACTGGTTTATTTTGATTAATACATGAAATAGTTAATGATTCAGGGCAAGGCACTGCAAACAGCCAAGTATTAGTTGTAAGTAACTGAATAAAGATACCTCTATTAGAATTTAATATATGTTTTTCGCATACTTCTGGAATTTTATTTGTTACTTGAAGTAACTTCATTTCACAGTTTTCCACTAAATGAGCCAATGAAACTGGTTTTTGTTGCTGACAAATCATTTTATCATCCGTTATTTTTATAAATTTATTATATTCGAGATCAGAGAAAGTTATGAACTGCTGTTTTGTTTCGTCTATTGCAATGTATTTAGAAGATGGTTGAATCAAAACAAATTGATTAGTGGCTAATAGCTTAGGAAAAGGCGATACCTTATATAGGTAGAATAATTGTGCTTCAACTAAAGGAATATTAATTATATAAATTAAATGATTATTTTCAAAGTAAACTTTTAGTTCAAACCATGGGGAAGAGAATCCGTAACTTGTTTTAGTTCATCAATTAGGCGAACTGGTGTTAAAATTGCTGGGTGTAATAAACCCTTTTTGGCAATAAGAATTGCATTAATCAGAGTCATTACTTCGAGTTGTAGTTGATGTAACATCATATTTGTCAGCGTAATGTGTTCTTCTAGATTGCCTTTTAAGTCTAAAAATTTAATATCTTTTTGTTCTTTTTCTAATTGTTTGGAAAGAATTTTAACATTATTTTTATTATCATTGAGTAAAAATATATTACAGTCGTTGTTTTGGTACTGAGAGACGGAAGGTATTTTTAAATCGTTTTGAACGTTGTATGATGCAAGAAATTGTTTAATCTGATTATTTTGTTCCAAAATATTAAATTGCTCTTTGTTAAAAAATTTGGGAAAAAATAATATTATAGGATCTGAATTATTTATCTGAAATAAATTAGCGTTGTTTTCTTTTAATTTTGTGTTAATAACAATATGTGTTTGCAGATAATTTAAAAATTTTTGATAATCTGTTATCATGTCAGCGTTTACCGTTTTAATCATTCTACTTAAGGCATCAGCATTTGTATTTAACTTTCCGGCCTTATAAATAATTTCGAAATTGTATTCTTCCAATTTTAACCTAAATCTTCTAAGACGCGACCCAGGGTCTTTTATGTTAAATACATAAAGTAAAGGTTTATGATCCGTAACTATCTTAAAATTTGTTCCAAAAACATATGGTCGAAAATGTCTAACTGCCCAAACAATTGCCGCTAATTCTTTCTCTGTCGTTGAGTATGTTCGGCTTTATTAAGAGTTCTACTAGCATAAGCTATAGGTCGATCATTATTAACTTTTCCTTGTGATAAAATTGCACCAATCGCATAATTACTTGCGTCGGTAGTTATAATGAATTCTTTTGAAAAATCTGGGTACTGTAGTACAGGAGGAGAAGTAATGTTATTTTTAAGCATTTGAAATGAAATATCACAAGCCTGGTCCCATTTAAATTCCGTATCTTTCTTGAGCAATTTGGTAAGAGGTTTTGAAATTTTCGCAAAATCCTTTATAAATTTTCGATAATATCCGACAAGCCCTAAAAATGATTTTACCTCTTTTTGATTTACTGGTTGAGGAAACTGTAAAACACATTCTACTTTTGAAGGATCAGGTTTGATGCCATAATCTGTTATAATGTGACCTAGATACAAACATTCTTTTCTTAAAATTCACATTTTAATGGTTGAAGCTTTAAATTATGCTCCCGAAACCGTTCAAATACCTCAATTAACCTTTCATTATGTTGTTTTAAATTATTAGCATAAATTACGACATCATCTAAATAAATAAAACATTTTATGCCACTAAGACCGCTTAAGACCGCATTCATTAACCTCTGAAAGGTTGCCGGAGCTCCTTTTAGGCCAAAAGGCATCCTATTGTAAACAAAATGCCCCGTAGAAGTACTAAAAGCTGTCTTATTTTTATCATTTTCGTCCATTTGAACCTGATGAAATCCATTGGGTAAATCTAAAGTTGTAAAATAATGCGATTTTCCTAATTGGTCTAAAATATCTGTAATATTAGGTAATGAAAATGCATCCCCTGCAGTTATTTCATTAATTTTTCTAAAATCTACGACCACGCGAAATTTAGGTAAACCTGATGAATCAGTTTTTTTAGGAACTACTAATAAGGGACTATTCCAAGGACTGTAATACGGAGAAATTATTCCATCCTTTAACATTGCATCGGTTTGTTCTTTTATAACCTCCCGATGTTGAAAAGGTAATCTATAGGGTTTAATATTAATAGGTCCCTTAGTAGGGTCTGTAGAAATTTTATGTTTTATTGTGTTTGTACAAGAGAGTTTATCACCTTCTAAATAAAAAATATCAATAAAATTTTCACAAATTTCTAGAAGTGAGTTAGTTTCCTCGACATTTAATCCTTCTAAGTTGAGAGAATGTTTCAATTTTTCTAAACGTTCAAAGTAATTTATATTCGTGTTATTTTCAATATTATTATTATTATGACTAAGCTCTATAATGTCAAATTCACCTTTAGTGATAGGTTGTACGTTAACTCTGGGTAACGCAATTGTTAAGGGTTCATTAGATATATTTAAAATACTAATTAAACATTTATGATTATGTACTTTGGTCAAAGAAGAACCTATATAGAGATTTTCAGCAAGTTGTTTCGATTTTACGATACCTTCAGTACATGAAACGTTGGCCAAAGCATAAGTTATCATTTCATATCTTGGGGGTATAGTCGTTAAAGTCTTTGAAGGCAAAATCTTAAAGCAATTGTCCTCAAAATAAACAGTTTCTTCTTCATAATTAATTTTAGTTTTATATTTTTGCAAAAAATCGCGGCCTAAAATTCCGTCATTTTTTATAGGAATGCTATCTGGTACGATATGAAAAGGATGAATTAATATTTTATTATCTTTTAATTGGATTGTTACATTATATAGACCTTTCGTAAAAACCGGTTCTTTACTTATACCTTTTAGTTCAATAATACAGTTTTGATCTAGCTTTGAATAGTCTTGTAAAATCGACTCCTTTAATAAACAAACATCAGCCCCTGTATCTAACAAAATTTGCAAATCTGACTTTTTAGTGCCCAATGAAGTTATTTCAATTATATCTAACTGTTTACAATTATTAGAGAATAATACTGATTTAGGAGACATATTATTTGAATTATTACGAGTTGGTTTGATTTTAATATGTTCTAGTGGATTCTTTTATTTGAACAGCTACTGTTTATACTGATTGAACTTTTTACGAAGCGCTTGGCGGGCTGTTCACAACCAAGGCTTCGTTGTCGTTTCCCGAAAATTCTTGGACAGATGCAGTTGGTTGTGGAGGAGAAATACTAAGATTGTGTTGGAGGCTACTGGGGGGTAGAGACGTTATAGTTTGTATTTGATGAGAATTATTGACAGGTTCATTATTATAGTTAGGACGGTATCGTCGCTGTTGTTGAGGTATCTCTGAAAGCATTTGAGGTCTGTTTGAACTACGGGGATTGGTATAATTTTGACGATAATTGTTCCCATTATAATTATTGTTAAAATTTCGTGAATTTGTATTTTGATTGTGATTATGATTATCGTTTCCCCTGTAAGAAAAATTACTTCTAGCATTAATAGGTTGTTCCCCGTTATAATTTTGCCCATTTGAAGAATTTGCGTTAAAATGTTGTTGTGGACTGAAGCTTTGATAATTAGAATTATTAAAATTATTTCTTCCCATATTTTGTTCATATTGTATAAGTTGCCTACATTGAGAAGTTTTATGATTATTTTTATGACAGAACATACACAAAAGTTTAGGATTTTGGTTATTAAAATTTCTATTTTCCTGACCCATAAAACCTACATTTTTAAAATTTGAATTTTTTGCTCTAACGTTGTTTTCAAGTTCCATTTCGATTGCTAATGATAATGCCCTGTCTAAATCTGTTGTGTTTTCAGCAATTACTCGAATTTGTATTTTTTCATCATTTAGCCCTTGTCTAAACGTGTTTATTAAAATTGACTCTAAATTTTCTATTAATACCTTAGCAGAATTATGTTCATAATTTAAATGACAAGTTTCTTTATATTTATTATGCAGGTATCTTAATCTATCTCCATATTCTGTAACGGTTTCCCTAAAGTTTTGTTTTATATTCATTATTTGAGTTAAAAAATGAGAAGGCGGTCTTTTATCCGTAAACTGTTCTAAAAGAAAATCTCTAATTTCGTCCCAATTTAAAAATTCTTTATATTGTGTCACCTCTTGAACTTTACCTTTTAATTTAGTACCAAAAATTAATTTAGCTAATTTATTTTTTTCATTTTCTTTCACAATATGCATTACTGCGTCACAGTTTTTTAAAAAAAATTGAAGAGAATTTCCATCGCCGTAGCCGTCAAATGAATTTATTAAATTTAATACATCAATTGCATCTTTTCCTTTAGCCATTTTTTTGTTTGTTAAAATTATAAACATTAAATACTAATAAAAATTTTGGGTAAAAATTTAAATATAGATAAGTTATACGGTCGATTATTCAATTACTTTTTCAACACACAATGTATTTGCAGTACCTTTCACAAAATAAATATATCTATATAATTTCAAAAATGCATAACATATAAAAAAAAACAAATAGTGTCACCACAACAGGAAAATAAAAGAAAAAAACTTACAGCTTCATCCTTAGTTAGCTGGAACGTAAGGCGAATTTCCTCGTTTTTTTTCTTCTTCTCGAAACTTGTTGCGTACTGGGCGCTCCTCCAAGTCTGTTGAAACTTCCTGTCTTTGGTATACCGATGTGGTTTAACTGGTGTGATTCCTGCTGCGGTCTAGGCGCTCCTTCAGAAAACATGGGGTAGTATATCCAGATCCGCTGCCACCAATGTTATGTTTTAATATTTTTATTACTCGCCGAATGCCACCACTGTTATGATTTAATAATTTTAGTATTTTGTATTAGCACTGGTAGTAAATGTAAACACTTCAACTTGTTTCAAATCTCTCTATTATCTTCTGTACAAGAGGGACACTTCTTACTTCTAACAAATCTTTACTCTTACTATGTCTACTGACTTAATTCTACTGACAATATAGTACTGACATAATGACTGACCTACTCTATACTAACTACCTAGAACTTATTTTTATATGAATTCCCTAATTTGAGATGCAGTGGCGTATCTGTAAAATTGATTAAAAAAGGTGTCTATAAAAGTAATTTGGGGAGTATTTGCTACGCCACTGCTTACTGTACTACAATGGTTTCTTTTAATGTTTTTATAGCTGAACCTTCCCAAGCTTTATCGACATAGTGTAAATGAGTTTATGATGGGTTTTTTCGGGTATAATAATATTTGGGGCGGAAGAACGTGCATAAAATAGAATTTGAAGTAGAATTTAAAATACATATTGTTTACTTAGAATTTCCCTTGCAATAAACGACCATTAAAGCAGCTTTTGTCGGAAGGTTCCGCCGAAATATAATGTATGTCTAAATATTGCATTTACGTGTCAAACTATCTCTAGACTAATGAATATAAAATACTTAAGACTATTCACAAATAAAATGACTATTAAATAATGGGGTCACAACACTATTATACCGAAAAGTAAAATAGAAATGTTATAATACAACACTTATTACAAATATCTACCTGTCTACCTTTGTCTAAATATAAAATCCAATATCAGAAATAATTTTATTTTAGGAAAATCACTCCATTGTTATGTTCTAAAAACCATATCAACGCGACTGCAACAAAAAATCCCATACGATCTCTAAATTTGACGCGCGATGCACCAAAATATTAAAATAATTTAAGTATTGCAGTCGCTAGGAAAAACCTGTTTTTGTAAAATAATATTTAATACGGGCACGGTCACAACGAACGGTTGTGGGAATCGACTACGCTCTATCTCCCGTCGTGCGTTTTTCAAGATCAGCTGGCAAAAGTTTTCGAGCCGAGTGGAAGAAATGAGTTTTTAATCGTAATATGTTATTTATAATGTGTTCACCATGGCATCATTGTCGGGCTTCTTAGAATCAGTAGGCTATATACAAAACATGCACTCGGGCCACGTATAATCCACAGGATTTGCAGGGCCATGTAGTAGCCGTAGTACTTCTGAAGTGTATATACAAATTAAGCGTATCCCCTTCACTCCGCAAAACGTGGGCTGCCCCTTGCCCGTAATATAAACCGGGCATCTTAAAGGTTGTTGCCCATGTATATATATACGTATATATATATATATATATATATATATATATATATATATATATATATATATATATATATATATATATATATATATATATATATATATATATATATATATATATATATATATATATATATATATATATATATATATATATATATATATATATATATATATATATATATATATATATATATATATATATATATATATATATATATATATATATATATATATATATATATATATATATATATATATATATATATATATATATATATATATATATATATATATATATATATATATATATATATATATATATATATATATATATATATATATATATATATATATATATATATATATATATATATATAAATGTATATATATAAATGTATATACATTAGTTTTTTAATCTAGATAAAACCACGTTCATGTTCGAGTTTCAAACCAGTCAGCTATTGTCTATTTAATATTTCCATTGAAACCCGGTTTGGTATATCAATACTTGCTATATATTCCATATAATATAATCTATGAGCTATTATATCGGTAAGTAAAATAGAAATGTTATAATACAACACTTATTACAAATCTCTACCTGTCTACCTTTGTCTAAATATAAAATCCAATATCAGAAATAATTTTATTTTAGGAAAATCACTCCATTGTTATGTTCTAAAAACCATATCAACGCGACTGCGACAAAAAATCCCATACGATCTCTAAAGTTGACGCGCGATGCACCAAAATATTAAAACAATTTAAGTATTGCAGTCGCTAGGAAAAACCTGTTTTTGTACAATAATATTTAATACGGGCACGGTCACAACGAACGGTTGTGGGAATCGACTACGCTCTATCTCCCGTCGTGCCTTTTTCAAGGTCAGCTGGCAAAAGTTTTCGAGCCGAGTGGAAGAAATGAGTTTTTAATCGTAATATGTTATTTATAGTGTGTTTCACCATGGCAACATTGTCGGGCTTCTTAGAACCAGTAGGCTATATACAAAACATGCACTCGGGCCACGTATAATCCACAGGATTTGCTGGACCATGTAGTAGCCGTAGTACTTCTGAAGTGTATATACCGTGTGTATATATATATCCGCAAAACGTGGGCATCGTAAAGGTTGTTGCCCATGTATATATATATACGTATATATATATATATATATATATATATATATATATATATATATATATATATATATATATATATATATATATATATATATATATATATATATATATATATACACGATTTTTTTGTCCAACCATATTGGATTTGTACCAATATTTTACCAGTTTACCCCTGTATCAAATTTTTTTTTTGCAAAATTTAAATTAAATTTTTTAGAGATATCATTTGGCCGCCATTTTGTTTCACAATCTTGAATTTATACCACAACTTTACGAGCTTATCCCTATATCTATATATAAATTGTTGGATAATGTTTTCTAGTAATAATTTTTTTAACTTTTTACTAGACCACCATCTTGTTCCGCCATATTTTTACCAAAATATTAGTCCAATGGCGGTTCGCTGGTGAAAAAGTAAATGAAGTGCAAATGAAGCAAGAAAATATCGCAATAATTTTTTTTTATACGTGGAAGGGGTAGAATATTTTTTTACGACTTACCTAAATTTTGTATACTAAATCAATTCCTCTATCTTTATAGCAGAAAATTTATTTATACCACCCTCATAAAATAGATGAGTTGCCCTAATCTCTTCCAGACATTCCTTTTGAATTCAAGTATTGCCTAGAGAAGTAAGTCTTTTTTGAGATATTGTATTTCTTAAATAAGTTTTTACACGTTTTAGGCAAGAAAAACTTCTTTCCACTGAAGCACTTGTCGACGGTATTGTCAAAATAGGGGAAAACACTTTATATGCTTTTTACTGTCATTGGCAAAAATAAGACCAAGCTCATTTTTAAGTCGTTGACTTTTTGAAAATATTTTCCCATATAACTAACAAATTTTCGGGCCTGTCGGAAAACTAAACTATGTTCAAAAAATTTAGCAGAATCTGTCAAACATAGAAATGTAAGTTTTTCAGAGTCTTGAAAGCTTAGTGTCATTACCATTAAAATATGGTTAAATATTTCATAAAAAAGGGTTCTATACTTAGCACCAATTTCTTCAGGTGAAAGCTTAGCAAGCTCACGTTTGTATTGATTTACTTCTGTAATAGAATTTGATTTATCAAAACTTGGTATTAAAAAAAATGTTCATTTCTTTTTTTACAGAGCGCCTCATAAAATAAGGCTTGCAAAAAAAATCGACATTTAGAAATATTTTTAAACTCTGCTGCATCAGGACCCGCGGCGCTTTTTCTTTTTTTTTTTGAAGGCCATTTAGATGGCCTAAAATCACACTTGCGCCATGGTAACATTGCCCTGTTAATTTATGTTTATAGTCAAATTGGTCCAACATTTGATCCAATAGACAATATAAACTATCCGACGTTCTATCGGAGCTGACATTATAAAATCCTAAGAATATCTCGACTACTGAACTTTCTGAATTAACGTATCTTAAAATTATGGAGCACTGGGAGGTTTGCGTAATATCAGTGGTGTCGTCCACCTGCGCAGAAAAAAACTGTATATTCATCATTTCATTTTTTACATAATTATTTAAATAATCATAAACGCATTCAATTAAATTCAATTAATAATTAATTATTTCGTTTTGAATACTTTTCGAGTCACCAGTAAAAACATTTTTAATTTTTTTGTGATGATCTTTTAGTTCTTGGGAACTTCTCGATATTAATAAACCTCAGAGCTTTTTAAAATTCCCCCTATTTATTGAGACGCTGTATCGACTGTATTTTATATAGTTTAGCATTTTCTTTTCAAGGGACAGTTATAGTGCTTTGATTTTTTACAAATTTTTTTAACATTAATTCGCGTGTTAAATGCTCCGCCGAGTTTTCAAGTTTATGTTAAGACCTTCATATATTTAACATACCTACAAGTCCTTCCTTATTCCACACTGAATATTTATTGGAAACTAGTAAACAAGGTCAGCAAAACAATTTTCGTAATATTTGACTACTACATAATCATTTGTAGGCCGAAAACCAGGATGACGATTAAAACTCTGATTAATCAATAATGTAAATTAATAAATCCGACACCAAATAAAGTAGTCACAACACCATAAATAAATATAACACAAAACAGTCAGTTAAACTGCAAAGGAACTAACCGGTTGCAGCGAAATCCGTGAAAATAAAAGTAAACAACCACCCCAAACTGAACGACACGTGGGTGTAGTATACTGCGTTAGCAATTCACCGAGAGCATTGTATGGCGCTGGTTAACATTAATCTTCCATGCGGTCGACGTCATCGCGAACGCGTTTTGATGGCAACGTAGTAGGAAAATCGTAAACTAAACATAGCACCTCCAGAAAAGTCGAAGCCGTTTGCGCCACTGTCATAGTTGTTAAAATAAAGTTCGATTGAAAGTTTTTATTCGAGATGTACAGTTTATTTTTTGCCAATTAGGTGAATAAATAAATGTAAAAACTTAAATTTTAAGAGATATATAATAAATATAGTTAGATGTTTGCTTGTTTATTTTTCCTGGTGAAATAGCACTTCACCTACTTCACCTGAATAGCCACCACTGAATATTTCCAGGTCATCCCCATATAACCCTTAATGTTTGACCAAAATTAGAAGTCAATCGGGTGACGTATTTTTTTGCCATCTAGAGACTCTTAAATGTGAAAATATGTAAAATCTGATAATATTTTTACGATTCAAAATATTTTATTTTGCCGCCATTTTGTTCCGCCATCTTGAATTCGTACCACAATTTTTCACGATTACAGTACTTCCCTTTACGAGAGAAGTAATAGAGTGCATGAAAACAAATAGTTTTGTGCGTGCAACATGTCTTTAAATAAAGAAGTTTTGTAAATTCGTGCATACTGCGATTTGAAAGTATGCGGCAGTGTTATCGGCTTTTAAGCAATATAATAATAATTTATAGCTAATGAAATATTACCGAGGCTGTTATTACAGTATTAATCAATAGACATCTATAGCCTACGTAAGAAGTTGAAAACACCCCTTTCGGATCCACCAAATCACCCGTAGGACAATAGACCAAGCAAGTAATAATTTTGTCAATGTATAATTCGATACATGTAATCAATTTCTACCTCGTGGAAGCAAACATCAAGGTCTATTTGACATGATAAAATCAACAAAACAACCGTGTCTTGCACTGTTGGGATATTGCTTATCAAAAATATCTTAAAACTAAGTAGATATTATGTCAAGTGTATTATTGAGGTGATACAGTTTTTGGCGATTAACAAACTAAAGTTTAATAACTTGTTTGAATATACAGTTAAGAAAGAGTCCATCTCGAAAGACCGGAAAATTTCATATATTCATTGCTTCAATCATCGTTTGCATTTAGTTGGCGTCAGAACCATATCAAAAATGAATGTTATTCGTCATTCATTTAAACTTGAATATTTTGAAACTTTATACATGAACTAAAAAAGATCTACTAGATTCGGTTTCATCTCTTGATGCATTAAACGTTGAAAACATGCAAACTTTAGTTGAGTTTACAGTAATCATATGTTTATTGTATAAGAATTTCTTTTAAAAAAATAGGCTACTAGGCCAAATATTTCTTAAAAATCATGAAAATGAAAAATGAAAAACGAAAATATACCGGAAGTCCTTTATCGGCAAATGGAAACCTTTACAAATACATATGAACTAAATGCGTCAGTAGTAACAATTGGATGCAGCACTGCTATATGCCAATCTACATTTTCGACATTAGCTGCCATTAACATGCTTCGAAGATTGTCAACGACTCCTGAATAAGTGGCAAGTCTGATATTTCTTGCAAATCGAATGACTTTCACTATTTTAGGCATAATTACCTACATACTATTTTTTTTTGTTTACTTATTACGTATTTATGTTAAATATTTATTTAAGTTTAATGAATATATATACTTCTGGACAAAATTAACGCAACAATATGAAATTATCAAAAAATCAATTTATCTTTTTTATATGTCAATTTCGAAAGTTTATCGAATATTTGAATAGTAGGCTATTTTGTTTCGTTGTTGATGACAGCAATCAAAACCAGTCGTTTAGACTCACCTACAGTTTAAAAGAATTTTTTAAAAGATAACCAATTTTGGTAATAACTTAGTGCGAGCCTCAGTTTTATTGGACAAGGGATATTGTCAGAGTTATTTTGCCAATTTGTTAGGCAAACATCGTTTCACAATAAGTCGTGTGGTAAGACGCTTGAATGAAGTAGCAACTTATTCTAGAAATCCAGGGCAATGGTAAAAACGATGCAGTAAGGGCCGAAATGAACATTTTATAAGACAATATGCTCTAAGAAACAGGGTTATCACTAGTTCTATGACAAGAAACGAACTCAAAATTGTTCGAAATGTCACAATTTATTCCAAAACAGTTAGGAGACGGTTAGATGAAGCTGGATTAAATAGTAGGAGACCAGCCACGGCTTTTTGCTTACTAGAGAGAAAAGAGTTGCCAGGTTACGTTTTGCTGGAAATCGTGAAAATTGGCCTGTGGATGATTGGAAATAAGTTTTCTTCACGGATAAAACTGGGCATCCAGATGGTCGTTAGCGAGTATGGCGAAGACCAGGAGTGAGGTTTGCCACATTCAATTTATCTCCAAGTATTCCTTTAGGCGGGAGCTCTGTGATGTTCTGGAGTGGCATCTCCATTGACGCTCGCACAAATTATTCCTGTCCGTACGAGATCCATGAATGATAATTACTATCTTAAGAATATTGTATTAGAACATGTGACGCTCTTCTGTTATTTTGTGGGACCCAATTTCCTGTTTATGCAAGACAACGCTCGACCTCACGTGGCTAAGGAAGTACTCGAATATCTTAATGAATTCGGTATACCAGTTATGTAATGGCCACCAAAAAGCCCTGATCTGAACCCAATATCATCTTCAGAAAAATATGAAACGTCATACGCCTGCCCTTCGTAACCTGAGGGAACTTGAAAATGCAGTTATCAGAATGGAGACAAATTCCTCAAGATTTCATTCAAAATATAACTAGAAGCATCTCTAGGTATATAAATTCTGTCATTCGACGTAGAGGAGGCAACACACGCTACTAATGTCCTAGTTATACCATTACTTTGGCTACTGGACAGTTTTTCTCTTTCATCGTTACAATTTAAACGATTTTGTAATTAGGTCTTAGGAATAATTTTAATTCAAATCTTATAGAGACATGTAGCTAATTCACTTTTATGTATCCGAAATGTTTTTTCTAACCTCTAGTGTCACCAATGTCCACCATGTGTGTGTTGTGTAGGAGTTTATTTAAGTTTATAAAAAAAATATCTCTAATAAATTAAAGCTGCAAATATGTGGAGGTGTTACTCATTTACAAATAATGTTTATTTTTATATTTGTTTATTTTGGACAACAAAAAGGTAGGATTTAAATTGCGACTCAAATTCGGACCCCCCCCCCCCAGAACCGTGCCCTACTTCAAATTTCGTATGCCCTATTTCAAACTCAATTCTAGCTACGACTCGGCGCGGAATAAATTCACAACAATTTAATAACCACGAGTTGCCAGTTTAACTTTTCGATAACGAAATTTATGTCATACGAGAACATGACATCCCTGATAAGGAGTCAGGGTAGGTAGGGTGTCCGAAGAATTCGAGTTAAATATTCCTACTTTACGCCAAGATCTCATAAATAAGAAACAACTCGATTATTTTAATACACCTCCGACATACATTCGGACTCCATACTGCCCTCAATGTTTGATCAAAATTTGAGGTCAATCGGGTTAGTAAACTACGTAAACTAAGCTATGCCGCGAACATAGACAGACAAACCTGCGAAATTGACAAAACATGTTTTTTGCCATCTATGATCTACACTACAACCTGAAGATACGTAAAATTTGGGAGGGTAATTTTTTTTCACGACTATAAACATTATATTTGGCCGCCATTTTGTTTCGCCATCCTGGATTCGTACCAAAATTTTACCGGTTAATTCTTACGTAATGCCTGATTTTTGTAAAAAATATCAGGTAAACTAGATAAGAAGTTTTTTAATAATAGATTTTTTAACATTTCACTAGGCCGCCATTTTGTTGCAACTTACTGGATTTTTACCAAAGTTACGATTTTATCCCCATATGATCCCTAATTTTGGACCAAAATTTGAAGCCTATCGGATAAGTAGTTTTTTAGTTGAATAGACAGAGATACCGACCGAGAGAAAGACCGACGCGGAAAGTAAAAATTATAAGCAAAGTTTAGCGGATTGGAACATAAAGACCCGCGTGTCTTTCTTACACAAGTGGGAAATTACTGTAGGAAATGCAACATTTTAGATCCCGAAGAACAGCTTGATTTAATAAAATCCCAACTTCGTGAGGAAGCTCACAAAAGGGCTATTTCTTTTGCTAACTTTAAAATCAATTTAACAAAGTTTTGCGAACGTTTCAAGCAAGGATTGTTAGACCGAATAGCGGATTTTAAAATAAAACTTTATGATAAAAAGCAAATTTAAAATGAAAACTCTAAAAATTTTATTTAAAAAAATTCGCGTTATTTACACGAATAGAACCAGAAAGCATCGAACAAGCATTAATAGCTTTATTAATTTTCCAGTTAGTACCTGAATTACGATCGCGTATATGGGAAAAGCAATTACAGAATATATCGGAGCTGATTAATCTAACTTCGACTGTTGAAAAAAACTTGTCGAAAGAAAAGAAAACTTCCTTTCGAGACGACAGAATTCTGATTTAATCGCTCAAAATAAACGAAATTTACCTCCTAGGGTAACATACAAAGAAATGCCAAAAATGCAAATAATGTATACGCAAAATTACAGTCGAATTTTTGCTAATCAAAATAATCTGAATAGATCTGAATCAATCAATTTAATTCAAATGAAAATTAAAATAGGAATCAAGGGTTCAATAGAAATCCTATTTCAAATCTTAATTTTAACGCAAACCAAAATAATACAAATTTGAACTGAAATGCATACGGTAGAAATCCAAACCCAACGTTTGATTCAAATTTAAATACAAATCAGGTTAATCAAATTTAAAATATTACAAGGGGTAAACAATGCGTAATCCTTAGGAATAATCCTGGTAATAATCCCAATTTTAATAAAAATCAAAATTTCGGGAATAAAGTCCAAAGTAATCCCCAATCTAATTAAAATTTTAGAGGTATTGTTAACGAAAAACTTATGTAAATTCTAATACCAACTTTGTTAAACAGCAAAATCCTCAATCAAATCAACAAATGGCAAGAAATATGAATCAACCAGCTTCGAATATCTCAAATACGACGACAAAACTAATGTTAACATAAAGTTTGACAAATTTAAAAATCATATTAGTAGTTATAGCTGAAGACAAGCCACAAATAGAATTTTTTTCTAGCATCCCACCACCTCAACCTATGGCAGAGACAAGCCCTCCTCAGGGGGAAGATTAAATAATACAATTCATTATTCGCGGAGACTAGAGGAGTTATCAAAAAAATTAAATTAAAAAAAAAGAGTGACGAACCTTGGGAAAACTGACCAGGGCCGTCTTAAGTTTCAAAAATGAAAATGAAAAAAGGACTAATTTTATTTTTAAAATTTTGCTTTCCAAAAAAAAACTTATAATAATTAATTTGAAACCATTTTTGTTAAGAATCAACTGAATTCTAAAAAAGACTTGCAAATGTTTCAATAAAAATTTCAACACTGTGTTTCGGCCCTGACAACCTTAACACAAAAACACACACACACATACAGTTCTCTCTTCCTATTCCAAATGATAAATTAGACAGGACGAAATGTTCCACACTCGAAAATCAGGATGAAAAGAGAGTAACACATCACCACACGGCTGTTCAACCAAACGATAAACCAGATAAGATAAAATGTGTTACACTGGAGAATGAGGTTGAACAACCAATACACAACTACACATAAACAACCAGACAGATGCAGTTAGGATGTTACTGAACAAAGCGCAGCTAATAACGAATTATCAAATTCCAATGTGATTACTTGCAAGGTTTCTAAAAATAAGCTAAATGTTAAATGTGACCTATAACGGATCATTCTGAGAGCAAATCTCTTGCGACTGCATGTTCGAAAGCCAAATTCTTTGGGTTGTGGACATCCTTTTGTTAGATAACGAAGAGTACATCATTGACTATAAACGACATTGTGTTCACGTCGGCGATCAAAACCGAAAAACGGTTTATTAGACGCAGCCCCCAACAATAAGCAAATTAAACTTCCTGAGCTTGAACGAAGACACCGTCCGAAGTTGAAAGATTTAACAAATAAAAAAATTGGCAAAGATCCACATTACATTCAAAATAGGCAAGTTCCTCCAAGCGCGAAGCTCGTTACTATTTTAAACAATTTTACGCAAAAAATGTATGATAATAGTGAAATGTTAGAGGCAGATAAAATTGAAACTAATTCTAATCCAAACTTCTTAAGTTGAATTTAATTCTACAGCCCTTCGTTCGTGCCCCTTGAAAGCGGTTCTATCCGAAGAGGCAATCCAATACCAATTATCCATACCCTGAGCTACGATTCGTGATGATGTGGAAAGTTAAAGTGTGATAGCGGCATAGTTAATTCAAAATAAACCTCAAAAGAAAAAAAAACACAATTTTCAAAGATGCGACCAAAGATAAGTAAGTATTATGAAAAATACAAAAATTTCAAATATAAGCGCGAAGCGCCCGAAACCAAAATATCTCGACCAAAAGGTCAGCGTTTGTAAATATGTATAAAATCGTCTAAATGAAAGAACTAGTGATACGTAATTTTCAAGCAAAATAGACCTGGACCTTTACATCGACAATAACTCTACCCTCCTATGATTTTGCAAAAACAAAATCGAACGATCAGCAAGACAAAAGTTTGCAAAAGGTTACCTAGTTGACAAATGATAAGTTTGAATTCAAATAACCCAAGCAATGAAACACAATTAAATTTAAATCACGGGAATACTAGTAGTCGAGAAAAGATTCAACCGGCGATAACTGAACTCACGTTAAGCAAACAATCGATACCGCAACCCTATGAAAGTACCAAGGAAAAATAGATAAAATAACTCCTGGCATAAATTCGCAATCATAAGACAGTCGAATTAATGCTACATATCCTATGATACATATGCATGACAATTGTCCTTACGCGGCCTAAACAGGTTTTTCAAGGCAGATTAGAGTCTTAGCTAAATGATAACATAAAATATTCGATGCTGTTCCCGATAAACAATCTCGATTCTTTTCCTT
Source organism: Kuschelorhynchus macadamiae (assembly GCA_030620095.1). Classification (NCBI taxonomy): domain Eukaryota; kingdom Metazoa; phylum Arthropoda; class Insecta; order Coleoptera; family Curculionidae; genus Kuschelorhynchus; species Kuschelorhynchus macadamiae. Next base: position 206,286 of record JAUTXW010002789.1, read on the forward strand.
CTTTTTTTCCTCGTTTTCCTAGATCTCCTTGATCTTTTGTACCATGTGGCAACATCACGGACGGTCACATTCCCAGCGAAGTGTAATGCCGTTCTCCTATATATGTACACATCTTCAGGATCGAAACCTAGGTGCCTCTAGGTTAAATTCTGCTTAGCTAATGATTAGCTTGTCTCAGGGTATGGTTTTGTTCTATCGGAAACGGGGGAGCCACGCCCCGCAAATCTCGGCCTGAACGCTCCAGGATGTCATTCCTCTCTAGGGAGCGACAAATCGTCGGAGTCCGTGTCTTGTTTATTATTTCGTTTTTTTCTCTGGTCCTTTTTCAGGGTTTAGGACGTCAGTTACGAAGTCATGATCGTAACACCGTTTACTTCATCTTGTTCATTCCTTCGCTTGCAACAGATAAAACATCCTCGGTACGACTTGCATCGTTGATTTCTTGGTTGGTTTCATATTTTTGGATACCTTCACCTGGGAGCCTGCGACTCCTGATGTTTATATCTATTTCCATTGGCACGATTAATATACTGATTTGCACAAAGTTCGTCATTCTTTAACTAGCTAAGCACGGAAATATATTTTAGTGTTTGGACATTCTAATCTAATTTACGGGTTCTGTATACATAGTACAGAACCTGGGTACATCACTGATTCTATATCCCAGGAGTTTCACCTACTGCTCTCAGTCCTGCTCTCAGTCACGCTCTTACACATCTGCTCAATTCTCCCTCCTTTATACCTCTATGACTTCCTCGTAACTTCCATGTCTTTACTAACTAAACTTATCTCTCCCAATACCTTGAGAACCCATAGATCTATGCTTTACTCCTTCCAGGCTTTATCCGAGCCTTAGAAGTGGCTAGACCCATTCCGCACTTCCGAATGATGCAGATCTCAAAATTATAAACTTATCGCAAAATTATAATAATGCAACCTGCTTCTATTTATAGTCGCAAGAGTGGAGGGGGTGGCGTAACAATGTGTTTTTATCGGGTTATTTTACGTGCATGTTGTTTTGGTTTTCATCAATTCTGTTCATATGTAGGGACTTTTACTTGACGCCCCTCGTTCTGTGACGCCACGTTTCCATCACATAGTTTCACTGTTTTACCACTATTGTATTGTTATCTTTTGTTTATAGAACTATGTGTTAAAATTGACCTAAAAGTAAAAAAACTTTGAATTAAAGTAAATTCATCAAAATAAAAAGACCATGAATTTCAACTTTTTTCTTGTGCGTATTATGTAGTACAGTGGTTCTGAAAAGAACAGTTTTACATTGTTTCTAATGCTTCGAATAGAGACTGAACTGCAGTTAATCGTTATTTATATTTTCCGGATGTTGCTCTTGTTGTGCATTAATTCCGTTTAATTTTTTGTAATTATATATTTGTGGATTATTGTTCTCCATACAGTTAGTAGTTTTAATGATTCACCTCTTTTATTTAAATCACATTTAAAGCAAATTTTGTCTGAATTCCTATAGCTTCTCGAATTATATTCTAGTCTTATAACGTTCTATGTCGGCAATCTCCCTACATCCTTCGAAATTGTAGAATTGATGATATAGAGATAGGGTGTAGGTAGTTTGCGTGAGTTTCTGATACTGAGTTTATGCTCTTCTATTTTTTCTGATGTTTGCTTGTTAGTTTGCCCAACGTACAACTTATCACAGACCTGGCATGGAATGCTGTATACTCCGTGGTTTCCCAATTTGCCTTTTAAGTGTAAAATAGTTTACCTGTGGTTGTTTGTGGCTTATGTACTGTTTGTATGTTTTGTTTTTTAAAAATTCTTCCAATTCTGTCATAATTTGTGGTGTTTGATGTTCGGAAAATATGTGTATTAATATCTATCTCTATGGTGCGACTTGCGCAGTAATTTTTCAGATCAGTTATTATATTATAACTTAGTTTTGTGTAGATTGTGTTTCAGTTAACAGCCTGGATCGAGATACAAAAACGGAAGTGTGTTGTATTCGAAGATGGAAAAAATTGCCTTATTGGCATTACAAATATCTTCATATTGTCTTCTCGTAAAATCTGCTTCTACAAAAATTGACAGCTCTAGGATAAATTGTATTAAAGATTGATTAAATTTACGTGAGTTAGAAAATTGTCGCGCTCTGTATGACCATTGTTGCCATTTAATGTATATGTTATCCACATAACCAAATCCAGAATTTGGGCTTCAAATATGATTTTCTCAATAGCTTCTTTCTCATAATATATCATAACAACGAGGCCCCATTAAATGAAAATTAAGTATTCATAGTTCATAGCAATTCTGTCCAGTGTCGATGGGAATACTAGGATACGACTTTACATTTAGGCTTGCTATAATATTGTGTTTGTTTTTAAAGAAAGGGGTGCGTGTCGTATAATTAGAGTGAAATGCTCTGAGTTTTTACATATGGTTCCTCGACAGTATGTTGCATAATCTCCATAAGATATTTTTCCAGTTTTTGTAATGACGAATTAACCGCACTAACAATAGGTTTGATAGGCGCCTGTGGGCTATGTATTATTAGTACATGCATACATACTGCCCAACTTTTCCCGTGGTATCATTTTTTGTGGTATTTTTGTATTTATTAGTGAAGTTTTTATTTTACTTTTAGTTGTTTTTTGTAGGTACGTCATCGTGTCTCTTGCAACAGGTCTATAAGAATTATAAGCCTGTTTCAAGAGTAGGATTGTAGGATATCTTGAGTATTCATAACGGGGGTTGCGTTTCCTTTATCCACTGCACATAAGTTTATTTAACACTTAAAATCGATCATAAATATTTATTTGGTTTCATTAAAATAAAACACTTAACATATAAAAACAGCTAGTATTAAATGTAAATGAATTTAAATTTTGTGTGGTTGGAGAATTTTTGACAAAAACTGCTGTTTACACTTCATCAAAAATATCAATTTCCTCTGAATTTTCATATGTCTGACTCCGTTGTTTCGGCAAACTGTTGGGGCGTAAACAATTGTACCTCTTCACTGGAAAATAGTTGCCTTTTTCTCTTAAATTTTGGTCGTATACGGATTAGTAATGAGTCTAAACTTAATATAAGTTGATTTAGAATATTTCTGTTACAATCTTGTCTTGTAAACTTTCTAGCACATTATTGCATGTATTGCCGAAAATAAAAAATGAAATTATTTCTTGCTTCGGCAGCTTCAGAGTTGGTCAATAGGCTCTAGTGCTAGTGCTACAATAGCTCCATGAATTAATATTTTATCGATAGTGAGAGATATTGGGTACCAATCCTACAATTCCGCATGAAGCTTTACAGTATTAAGAGAATGCTGTGAAAATGTATCAATATTGATATTATACCCACTTGATAAAATTTCTAGTATGACTTTAAATATATGAATAAGGTTGAAGTTAATTTAAGAAGACATTTCTGGATTGGCGAAAAATCTACGTGATGAGATCCCATCATTTCCATGTCCAAATCCTGCTTTTGACACATCTATTAGTAGACCCATTTCCTCCTTCAAAGACTTTAGTATTTTTGCTTAGGTTTCTGATACAGTTTTCTTTTCGTTCTTACATTAGAATTTTGTTTATAGAATAAATGTATATGTAAATGTAAAACCAATCTGAACATGTCAGGATTTTCGGTTTTCTCAATTTTTAATTTATTAAAGTTTTTGGACGTTTCTCCACATATGTAACACCTCGTAGTAGATAAGATACTGATTGCTGAATTACAGACTTTTCCATCTGTTTAAGCGAATATGTGTATCTGTTTTATGCGGAGATAGCCTTCATTGCCTAATGCTACTTCAGTTTCCGTGAGATTTTTTATTTAATTTTCCATATACCGTATTTCTTTATTGGTAATATCCCGTAACTCCTTCACCAACCGTATCCTCATTCGTCGGCAATATCGTGGAGATGAAGGTGAAGGATTCTGTTCACAAATTTTTTCTTTAAATTAGGTTTACTCCGAACCATCATATTATAAACTGTTAAGGCAAATATCTATTTGTAAATCCTTTTGTGTTTAAAATGTTAAAGCTTTCATTGGAAATATTCTTTAATATTATTGTGTCTAACAGTCACAGTGCCGCCGATAATAAAGTCGCATATCAATAAGTTTTCGCTGAATACTGTCTTAGCACTTTTAGTCTTGTTTACGCTTCTCGAATGTCGATGGCACTGAGTCTGTTCATAAAAGTATATTTTTTATTTATTAAGAGTCAGTAATGTAGCAAACTTCATTGAAACAAGAAATATCTACGTCACACTAGTAAACCTGCATTTTTGGTAAAGTAAAATAATAAACCACGATAGGATACACTACCGAGTCGTTTTATTATTAACATTTTGGTCCGTCGAGTCGTATGTCTAGTGTGCGTAAATATTTGTTTTGCCAAAAAAGTTGGATTATGTGTGATACGTTACTCACTATGTAAATACCTGTCGAATCGGTATTTCGTGTACCTTTTTGCAAAAAAGGTTAAGAAGCTGTTGGAGGCTTAGCAAACTTACTGTAAAAAAAGTTTGTTTTTGAGAAGGCTGTTGGAACGCTTTCCAAAGTTTGTTGTGTAATGTCGATCGAGTGTCGACTAAATTAAAGTATTGTGCAGCGTCGCGTATGGAACGACGAGTGGCACGGATATTTTTGGTTCTTAGGTTTTGAGACGAAAATCATGAAAATAAGCGGATAAGAAGACGCGTTATCAAGTACCTACGATTTGTAGTTTTGTGAATTGCATAGATAAAATATATATATTGGTGAATTGTGCGTGGCTCGGTGGCTCATATGGTTCACCAGGTGGCGTTATCGTCGCGTTGTGTGTTCGAGAATTTGGATAGCCGTTTGATTTACTAGTAAGCGAAAGGCGTACTGAGGTAAATTAGTTATAAGTTGATTTTTATTGTGATATAGTTTCTATTTGCTTCTTATTATTTTTTTTTAATTTTTTATTTAAATTTTCGTTATGGATCTATTAATTAGAAAGCGAGCTTCTGTAAAATCCCGACTTACCCTTTTTAAGAAATACTTAACAGAGGTTGAAGACAAAATTTTGATTTCTCCTGGAAATATTCTTGGCAAAAAAAATTTAATAGAGTTAGAATCTAGGAAAATTAAAATTAATGATTTATTAAATGAATATGAAGAACATCAAAATGAAATCGAAATTACTTGTTCTGAAACCGATTTAGAAAAACACTGCAAAGACCAGGAGATGTTTCAAAACTATTTTTATGAAACTATAAGTCGAGCTCAAGATATTTTAAATAATCAGTCTTTTGAAAAAGAAGTTAAAGATGACGTTGGTTCGGAGGCTGGATCAAGTGGATCTAGGCAATCACGAAATAGCGTACAATCTTCTAATTCTGTAAATAGAACTATTCACAATGCGGTTTAATTGCCACTTATAACCTTTCTACTTTTAATGGGTCTTATAATAAATGGTTAGAATTTATACATACATTTGAGAGCCTTATTCATAAAAATGATGATATAGGGGAAATTCAAAAGTTTCATTATTTGCGTGCTTCATTAGTGGATTCTGCAAAGCAAGTTATTGAATCTCTTGAATTTTGTGCCTCAAATTATAACATCGCATGGGACGTTTTGTGTCAAAGGTTTGATAATAAAAGAGTTTTAGTTCAAAATCATATCTCCGGAATTTTTGAGATTTGTCCGATAAGAAATGAGTCTTTTGAAAGTTTAAGAAATTTGTGTGACACAGTATCTAAACACATTCCGGCTTTGGAAAAAGTAGGTAGACCCGTGCAATTTTGGGATGACTTAATCACTTGCCATTTAGCCTCAAGACTTGATCGTTGGAGTCTAAAAGAATGGGAAAATTTTAAATTAAAAAAGGAAACCCCGTCATTTGAAGACTTTAAAAAATGTATAAAAGGTAGGGCTGATTTTTTAGAAACTCTAGAACATGTTAAAGTTAAATCTAAAGAGAATAATTATTCGGGAAATCGAGGGAATAATAATACTTTTAATAACAACCCTAAATTTAAGTCGCTTGTGGCATTAGAGAAAAAGAATTGCGTGTTATGTAAGGGAAAAGGGCATAAGTTAGCCTAATGTAAAATGTTTCTTGATATGTCAATTAGTGCTCGTATTACAGTAATAAGGAAATAAACTGTGTATGTGTTGTTTTAATGAAAATTTAGCAGCAACTGTGATGCTGTCACAAAATGTACAAAATGTGGTTTTAATCTAACATTTTATTACATTACGATAGGGTCGTTTCAGATAATGGAAGTGAGGTGGAGAAGAAACAGGAAACACAAAATCTTCCGAATGTTCTAGATCAGGTACTTCTACCAACAGAGGTTGTAAAAATAAAAGATGCACAAGGAAATGTTCAGAAATGCACCTTGTTATAGGATTCTTGTTCTATGAGTAATTAATAAATAAAATAACGAAAAAATGCTGAAAAAATTAGGTTTGAATTCAGAGACGGTTAACATTTCCGTAAGTGGAATTTGCGAAGGAACTTCCAGTGTTTCTAAAAGGTGTAAGGTAGAGATTTGGTCGATTGTAAATAACTTTCAAATATCATTGTCATGTTTAGTAATTCCAAAAATAAGTGATGAAATTCCACTTTATGAGGTCCCAAAATCGATTAAAATCCCAGAAAATGTAAGTCTTGCTAGTCCAAATTTCAATAAACCAGAGGAAATTGATTTGTTAGTTGGTGCTAGTGTCTTCTGGAAGCTTTTAAAGGATGGTCAGATAGAGTTAGGTGATGGTATGCCTATTCTTCAGAATACCTGTTTACGTTGGGTGGTATCTGGCGAAATCATAAATAGTTCCAAGGGCAAACAACAAAGGGTTGTGTGTAACCTAAGTGTAGATGTTGATTTGCAGGATTAGCTGACAAGATTTTGGCAATGGGAAGAACCAGGCATGACGAAATGAGAAAATAGAACCCCAAATGAGGTGGAATGTAAAAATATATTTGTTTCTACAACCGCACGTGACAAGGAGGGAAGAATTATTGTAAATATACCATTCAAGGACAAGCTAGAGAAATTAAGTGATTCGAAACATATGGCATTGAATAGGTTGTTTTCATTGGAAAGAAGATTTCAAAATGATGAGGTGTTGCGTACTCAGTATTGTGAATATAAACGAGGGTGTTGGTCATATGACTAGAGTAGACGATGTAAATGAAAATGAGTTGTGTTATTTTCTTCCTCATCATGGTGTTATCAAGGAAAGCAGCTGTACAACGAAGCTTCGTGTGGTCTATGATCGGTCTGCACAATCGGATAGTGGTGTATCCATAAATGATTTGCAACATGTAGGTCTAAAAATTCAAGATGATTTAGTATCTATTTTGTTGAGGTTTCGTCAGCACAAAATAGCATTTTGTGCAGATATTGCAAAAATGTACAGACAGGTGTGGGTTAAAGAAAATCATCGGCCATTTTAAAGGATTTTATTGCGAGCTCATCCTTCGGAAGAAGTTCGTGTGTATAATTTGAAAACAGTGGTTTTGGTTTGTCATCGAGCCCTTTCTTAGCTGTAAGGTGTTTGAGGCAATTAACTTTGGAATGTCGCGAGAGCTTTCCAGAGGCCTCAAAAATCGTAGACCGCGACTTTTATGTCGACGATCTAATTTCTGGTGCTACAACACCGGACGCAGCTGTAAAAACATGTAAAGAAGTGTCTGATATTTTAAGGTCAACAAGGTTTGAACTGAAAATTTTGTTCTAACAGTAAGTCATTTTTGAATAAAATGAGTAAAACTAATAACGCAGGTGACGATAAGAGTGATCAGGTTTTAAATTTGGGCGAAGCAGAAAAAAACCAAGACGTTGGGACTACTTTAACATTATGAATTAGATTTTCTTACGTATCAGGTTGGCACTTTGTCAGTGAATGATAATGTCACAATCAGAACTAATTCTGGTAAAGATTGCACAAGGTAAAAGTTTTTCTGATGAAATTACTATTCTAAAAAGAGGAAAAAGGGAAAATTGTCTAGTTTAAACTGTTTTATCGACGATAAAAATATGTTAAGAGTTGGCGGACGAATAAAGTGAGCATGAAAGATTGATGCACGCTGGCCCACAAATGATATTGAGTTCACTAAGAGAAAGGTATTGGCCTATTGGAGGCAGAAATCTAGTGCGAAAGGTAGTACATAAGTGTGTAATATTTGTGAGATTGCGACCTTCAAGATTTGAGGTTCAAATGGGAAATCTACCCAAGTCCCGATTGGTTCCAAAACCCTTTTTTGATATCACAGCTGTAGATTATGCTGGGCCTTTTAACCTTAAGTTTTCTCAGGGTCGATTTAATAAAACGTACAAGGGTTACGTTGCATTGTTTATATGCTTTGTCACAAAAGCAATACATCTAGAGTTGGTGACAAGTTTAGCGACTGACGTATTTATCACCGCTTTCAGAAGATTCGTTTCCAGAAGAGGTAAACCCTCAAGGGTCGGTTCTGATAACGGAAAAAATTTTATTGGTGCTCAAACTGAATTAAATGATTTTGGATATTTTCTTCGTGATCATAAACATTTAGAACAATGGGCAAGTTATTCCCGCTTATGCGCCTCATTTTGGAGGCATTTGGGAAGCTGGAGTAAAAAGTGTTAAATATCGCTTAAAGAGGGTAATGGGGAACGCGATTTTAAGCTATGAAGATTTTTCTACTATCTTGTGTCAAATAGAAGCTATAGTTAATTCGCGTCCTCTTACGCCAATGTCTTCCGATCCGTCTGATCTCGATGTAATAACCCCAGCTCATTTTTTAATCGGTCGTAGATTGACGTCTTTACCAGATCAAAATTTACTCGATATAAACGAAAACCGATTATCACGATATTCAAAAACTGCAACAAATTCAGCAAGGGTTTTGGTTAAGATGGTCGCGAGAATATGTTGCTGAATTGCAAAACAGGTTGAAGTGAAAATACAACAAAACCGAACTCCAGATAGGAACTTTAGTGTTAATTCGGGACGACAATCTGTTGGAATCTGTCTGACGACATCATGTTGGAAAATGGCGAGAGTAATTCGTTTTCATCCGAGAGCCGACGGGATAAGTCTCGTAGCAACTCTTCAAACATCAAACGGCGAAGTGAAACGTTGTTTTTCTAAATTATGTCTACTTCCGATTGATTTGAAAATCAATTAGTATGTAGAGAATAGGTTTTATGTATACACACATATATATTTTTTTTAATGTATTTTGTTAATTTTATCATTATTATTTCTATATGTAAATTTTTATTAATCATTTATCAGTTATTTTAAACTTATGAATTTATTTTTTATCGTTTATTTTGTAATTGTGTGTTTTTTGTGTTTTATTAAAAGGTAGATCCTTTCAAGGCGGGGGGGATGTTAAGGCAAATATCTATTTGTAAATCCTTTTGTGTTTAAAATGTTAAAGCTTTCATTGGAACTCGTAAAATATTCTTTAATATTATTTTGTCTAACAGTCACAGTGCCGCCGATAATAAATGCGACTTTATCAATAAGTTTTCGCTGAATACTGTCTCAGCACTTTTAGGCTTGTTTATGCTTCTCGAATGTCGATGGCAATGAGTCTGTTCATAAAAGTATATTTTTTATTTATTAAGAGTCAGTAATGTAGCAAACTTCATTGAAACAAGAAATATCTACGTCACACTAGTAAACCTGCATTTTTTGTAAAGCAAAATAATAAACCACGATAGGACACAGTACCGAGCCGTTTTATTATTAACATAAACAAAATCCAAATTGTGTTGCTCTTGTTCTGTACGTGTTTTAAAAACTTCTTTTAAATATATGTACAGTCTAGAAACAGTGTGGTCAAGCAAGTTTTGAAGTCTTATTTCAGCACATGTTTCTGTAATAGTGGATGGATTTCCTTTTAGGATAACACTCCAGTTTAGGCTTATGCACTAGAGAGTAATAATTAAAAATTGCCTTATTGGCGTTACAAATAACTTCATATTATCTTCTAGTAAGATCTGCTTCTATAAAAATTGACAATGCTTTGCATGGTGTGTGCTTTTGGCTGCTGGTGTTTGACTTTTCACTTGCAACTGCTTTACGAAATATCGTTGCTCTAATTGAAGTCTTGGTTATATCTTTAATAATGTTTGACACATCTGCCATATCTGCTACTCTCTGACTCGTTTTTGCCGCATATGTAACTTCATCGGCCTGTACTTGATTATTCAGATCTTTTGTTTTCCGACGCTTGCCTCGGTCACTCGATTCACAAAATTCTTTAGATGGTCCTCCGGAAGTAGTTGCTCCCCATGTAGGTATTGTAATGTTTGAACTTAGCCACTGTTTATTAAGTTTTTTTTATTAAGAAATATCCTTTATTTTACGCTGCAGTGCATTTACGTTTAAAATCAGTACCAAAATATTTTAATTTACGCCCTAACCTGTCATGCTTACCTTCTGGAGATTTTGTGACGTTTATTAATATATTCACCATATAATCAGTACAGTTTTAACTGCAAATACAGCTTCTGGAAAAATAGTTACGTCCAGCGTCTTTTTATTAACAATTGTCCTCAGTTTATGCCGGTGTTTCGGAGTTATGTTTTCTACAATAAAATTATCAGTCACAGAAACGTTTGGAATAAAACACAATAATGTACGAACACTTCTTGTAATTTAGATTTCTTTGTTTCCTTTTAACTCTTTTACATATATTAATTAAGATTAGAAATATTACATTTCGGCCAGCTTTTTGTGTTAAATACTCTTATGTGCGCTAAAAAATTGTGATGTCTTTATCTTTGAGCAGGTTTGTTACGACTCACTTTTTAGTGACATTTAGGTTTTGCTTTTCTTTTTCTTCTTTAGGCATTTCCTCAAGTATTATCGTAAAATTAAAACCCGTACGTAGTATGCATATTTCTATAGGATTATAGCACGATCTAGTGTGCACTACTTTAACGACCTCTAATGATGAGATTTTTGGTTGACTCGAGTTTTTTACGAGATTATTATATATTTTCGAAAGTTTATCAGTTTCAATGCTCTTATTTAATTCTGTACACCAAAAAAAGTTTCTAGTTAAGTTACAATAAAGGGTGAATACTGTTATCTAATTTAAGGTGTAACTTTATATGAATTGTTAAAAGAGAACGCATTGGTTTTTATGGAAGGATTTTCGTTTTTTCTTAGTTGTCGGTAAAGATAAAACATCAAACCCGGACTATTTAAAATCGATAAAAAGAGGCGGATTTAATGAAATAATAATATATAGAGTCTCCCACTTAAAAAAGTATGTATTATGTATAATTTTCAACTTCCTAATGATTTTTATAAATCTGGATACTTTTGAGAGATAATACAAAAAAAATTCTACAACTTTTTTATTTAAAGTTGTTTTTCTGTATATCCTGCAGTTAAATCTCTAACTAGGTGTCAAAATATAAATGAAATCATTGTACCGTGTTCATTCTTACTTCTGATGGACGAAAAAATATACGATCATTCCGGGTGTACATCCGTCCACTACTGTCATTTTAAAAAGAATAATTTTATTGACGTTTCTCTAAAATCACATTTGATTTTTAAAACTTTGTTTCTCGCGTTCGATTAAAGAGTGCAGAGCTTCCTTTTATACCCCCAACCGGGGCGATTAACTGAAACACAACCGAGATAATACGAACTCAATATAATAACTGATGCTTTAAAGAAAACTATAGAGAAAGCTATTAATACACGAACAACGAACAGCAAAAATTATTAACCGGGACGGCAATAAACAGTCTTAGTATATGTAAAAGGCAACATAGACAGAATTGGAAGAATTCTTATAAAATACAACATACAAAGAATACATACGCCGCAAAACATCCCGGTAAACTACTTGGAAACTCAAAAGACGAAAACAAATTTAAAACCCACTCCTGACCAGGAAAAGTTGCACTCTGGCAAACTAACAGGAGAATATCAGCAAGAGTAGAGAAGCATGAACTTAGTATCAAAACCAAACAAACTACATCAGCCCTAATCCAACATTGTCAAGAAACGGGCCACAATATAAATTTCGAAGAGTGTAGAGGGATTGCTAATATAGGCCATTATACGGGCAAAATAATCCGAGTAGCCTTAGTTATGTCATATATGCTGATAACTACTGGCAGGTGATGACCTTCGGTCACACAGTATCAGGTATAAAAATTACAGTTCCAGTTCCAGTTTTCACGGATGAAAAACACTGCGTCAGCATTCAAATTAATGGATTTGAATTGTAAATACCTAGCTAGTTGATATTTTAGAACGTTATTATGTTAGTATTATTACTGAAGTTATAAATAGTATTTCTAATAGTGTAAATAATATTTTTTTAAAGTGATATTTGGAAAAGTGATTATAACAATTGGTGCAGTCAACGGTAAGATGTGTCTAACGCTATCAGAACAAGAATGGTGTTTAACTTGTAGAGGCGGATTCTACTCCATAAACAGAAACAGGACGAATCGCACTCACTTGGCCGAAACTACAGAAGGAACAGCCAATGTAGCTCCTGGTAGTCTACGCTAAGAACACGAAGATGTAACTGCTCCTGTTGTAAGTTAATGAATTATCTCCTTATTGTTTGTGTTTATGAGTCATTTATTTATTGAAATTGTTCGATTTTCTAAATATTTTCCCTGAATTTCCTTACTGATTTTAACCAATTTAACTATAATTTAAATTTATCTTTATCTTTAAACAAGTTTAATTAGTTTTTCAAAATGCCTTATTCAACTCAGTATAGAACTACTCAACCAGTGATAGAACCATATAAATTATCAGAAATATTTTCATTAATTATTCCATTTAAAAGTGATCAAATCTTTTTAGGAACATTTTTAAATGCATGCGATTTTGCATACAATATGGCTACTACTACTAACCAAAAAGGTCTATTAACTATTCACATTGAAAATAAACGAAAGCATAGAGCCGCACAGCTCGTTATTTCTAGAAATCCAGGCTCATATTTAGAAATAAAACAATTGCTTAACCTACACTTCTAACACTCTCGAAATACATCTTCTCTAATACAAGACTTGCATCGACTTAAGCAATTATCCATTAAATCACCCCTTAGATTCTTTAACCGTCTTCAAAATCGGTTGACCTTAGTACTGACCAAAAAATCACCTCAATGTGCTCTCATAAAGAGTATGACCTTGATTACGTTATTAACCGTGAAAAGGTCAAAGACTTATACGCGCAGGAAATCCAACCAACTTTTTAGAAGTCCGTTTACGAATTAGAAGAGAACTTCAGTTTTTATGTTTTGAGACCCAAAAACAAAATAGAACTCACACCTCAAGACCGTCGTTCCCTATAAAAAACCACAACCACTACCATTCTGCTAGTCAGTGCCGCACTTTTCAATCGAATCGCTATAGTGTTCAATCTAATTTTAGTTTAGGGTTTTAAAGACTTCATCAACATCGTAAACCGAATGTGTCTCAGCACTCTATTAATTATCCCCAAAATCAATATAACTCAACAAGCCAGCGGTTTCTCATAAATTCAACAGAAATCCCTACAATATACCCAATAATTAATATAAATTCAAATTTCCGTCCTAATCAACAAAGGACATACCATGTCAGTGCTAGCGAATATCCGCACAACGAAGTTTCTAATCCTAATAAAATCTACTCTAGTGATTATGAGTACCAGAATTATGACTGTGAACAAGATTATCTCAGTCAATATTACGAGAACGATCAGTAGTCTGTCCCAGTAAGCCATCACCCCTGGACCAAAACTACCCGAAAATAGACCCCTTAGTAGAAATCTCAAGTCAAATGTAAATAATGAACCTAGACGACATGAACCCCGATCTCAACTTCCCCGAACAGACATTTCTTTAAGCCCTTTTCTTACCATAAATTCTAAAAACATATGACATCAAAGATGCTACTGAAAGATTACTTATAGATTTCGGCGTGGAAATTTCCATTTCAAAAAAAACATTGTTCAACATTTTTGAAAAACAAAAGTTACAAACATATAGTGATCTTCTTGCGTCAGGCAAAATCAAAGGATCTAAACCTCAAAATTATCATTTTGTAAATAACGAATTAACTATTGTCTGTAGCAAAAGTGTAAAGAATCGTAAATATTTGATAATCCCTTTGTCACTTAACAATGATACCATAGTTTAACATCTCTTTTATGCTTTATTTAAGAGTAAAGACAAATTTGACCTAATTTATCCTCTCCGACAAAACGTTAAACTCAAAATATGCTAAAATACTTCCAAAACTCCCGATGAAGACCAAATTCCCGTTATTTTAGATCAGTATCATTCCGGAAAAAATAATCTTCACCGTGGAATAAACAAAACAATTCAACGTATAAAGGAACGATAGAATTGGTATAGTCTGATCAAAGATTCGAAAATTTCCTAAATAAGTGTGAGATATGCCACAATGTTAAATTTTGTCAAAAAAAACTTTAGTACACCCTTTGTAATTACAAAAACCCCGAAAATACCATTCGAGAGAATTAATATCGATCTCTTCGAATATCCCGTTAATAATTATACTCTAAGATTAGAGGAAAGCACAAAAGTTCACGCAAGCTTAACTTATATGTATAGTCTAAGAAAGCCTCAACAGTCATATTATTCTTCTAACATTTTGACACTCCTTTAAGGATTCACTATGATCATGGCCGTGAAATCGACAGCGCCCGACAAGAGCTTTGCGAACTTTATAACGCAAAATTGACATTTTTCAGCGTCATCACAGTCAAATAGATCACTTACGACCATCCACTTACCATTTCCAAGTACCTCTGAATAATAAAATGGGAAGTTATTACAGAATCGCATGGACCTGTACTACTATTCAAAAACAAAAATCCAAAATCAGATTCGACAATCCGTTTCCGACAAACAACCCAGTTATAAGGTATATATCAAAAAATTTCAACAGTCAAAAAAAGTTTAAAGGTCCCTTCCAAAAAATTCCAACCACAAAATTCTCTCTGAATTAATACATACATTCGAAGTACCTGAAATTAGAATTCTACTTATTAAATTCGATATACAAACACACATTAATCTTTTAAAGCAACTTGCCAACGCCGTAAACCGAAAATTTAAAGATAAAATGGCAGACACTAAACCAAACCAGTTTAGAACAAAACGCGGTATATTAAAGTACCAATGCCATGGTACTTTCTGAAAATCGATTACAGGTAATCTAGATGCTTTTGATAAAAAATACTTTAACGACTGTATAGAAAAAGAACGCATGACAAACATCACATCGAAATCCTATTAAAGAACCAAATTTCTCTAATTAAAACTTTCAACTGCATCATTCGCAAATTACAAATAGACGAGGAAATTTTTAGCAATAATGCCATAGATATTCAAAAAACGATTAACAACGTATCAAACGCGTTCGAGTTTTATGAAGGACATACAAAAACTATAAGTTTGTTAAATCGCTAATGGTAAGTTATTTCTTTAGAAGATCCTCTTAAGAAATCTCTTGACTTTTAGTAAAAAACAATTTACCTCTACCGATTTATTTATAAATTGTAGCGGAATTTCTTGATATAATTGAATTAGGAGCAGATCAATCTGATCAAAAAAGTATTTTTGTAGTACTAAAAATCCCACTAACTGAACCTAAAACCTATACCATCTATCACTTGTACCCTATCCCAATCCCACATATCACCAGCCATTAACAAATTCATTGCGCGTGACGATGAGTCATTATGTACGTGTCATTTCGAAACCTGGACAGCTGAAGACGAAGATCTGCTCTTGTGTCCTACCGGACTTCATTGATAGCGACTCGATCTAGGAGGCTCAGCTACTAAGACAACAGATACCACTACCAGTAACTTGCCAGACTTCTGATCTGTTTGAAATACAGTGTGCAAGAACTATTGGCTGATAACAGTTTTTGACCCCTTGACACTCACAGTGAAATGCGGAAGCAAAAATGTCGTCACCACCGTAATAAACACTAACTCATTCTTAAGGTTACAACCGGAATTCAGTGGTTTCATTGGAAGCACAAGGGTGCGTGCTAAATACCCCATTGACAAATGCAAAACTGTCACATACCAAAACTACCCAGTGAAAATACCCTTCGAATGTTGCCATCATCTTCCTAAGAAATCTTAGATCCTCGATCTTAAGCCTCTTATACTCGACAAAATCGGCATCGAAGAACAAAATATTGCCAACATAAACTCAACAAGTATTCTGACCAACTGGACAAGCTTATTAATAAACCCTTTGCAACCAAACATGTTCACTCGTTCACAACTTTCACCATTACCCTTATTGGTATACTTGAAACTCTGTACATCCTCTGCAAATGTCGACGTAAAGGACATCCCAGGATTCGCCTAGTAATTACAAACGATGATACTCCACCAACACTTCCAGTTTCCAAGTCCAGAGATGCGTTCATCAGAGGTTACGGGATTTTACGTCCAAAATAAGATCATGTGTCTGTCCCGATGAGACCACAGAAGAAGCGGTCAAACTCCAATCCAACCAAGGTCTTTAAAAGTTGCCCTAGGGCAACAACTTTTTCTTTAAATGGGGAGTTGATAGCCACGTGCAGGCGATGACCTTCGGTGACACGGTATCAGTTATAGGAATTACAATACCTGCGAGAATGCATCGTAAGCAGTTGCAGTTTTCACAGAGGGAAGATACGACATCAGCAGTCAAATTAATATAAATAGACTTTAATTATAAACAGTTAGTTGATATTTTAGAATATTTTTACGTTAGTCTTTTTAATAATGTTATAAATAGTATTTCTAAATATATTTTAAAAAGTGGAAATTGAAATTTTTATTGGACCTTCTATAGAATGCTGTCTTGGATACGAGTCACATAATGTAATGCCCAATTTAAAAATTTTAATTTTATTTTTTTTTTTTAATTAATCCTATGTGGCAAAAACATTTTTTTTCTTACAAAGTGATGTTCTTAATCTCCTCTTGGAAACAGATGAAACTCGAGACTACTCTAATCAAATCCAACCATCTTCAAGGTAGCAGAGATATCTGTAAGAGGACAAGATACAATAACGGAATACCTTCCTATTTTTCCTCAAACCGAAGTTCTTATTTAGTACACGTCGCTTATCTGATGGAGGAGAGGTCTCGGAGGTCTACCGCATATCGGGCTTAGATTGAAAATATCTGTAGAATAGATTTTCTTATTTTAATACAGGGAATCTGTTCCCAACAGCTTGTCTATCCTTTTCCAATTTAAAAAGAAAATAATTAATGCTCGACAATACTCCTTATCTTTGCAAGAAAATAGTGCAAAATTAAAGCACAAATGTCATTCAACATGTGATATTTTTAGGAATTAATTTTTCTTTGACAAGTGAAGGCTCTAATCAGCATGATTTTTTTAGAATATAACATCGCTATATAATAGAAGTAATTTATCAGTTGACTTTCAAACTGAAATATTTTTTTTAGAAACATTTAATCAACAGCAGAAGTTATGGTACGAGCAGGGCTCGAACCCGCACCTCTGGATCTCTAGCCTATTGCGCTATCTTACCACTGATAAGCGATCTGTTAGAATTTCTACATATTCAAACCCACCAGTTTCGTAACCATTGTTGATCCTGCCAAATATTCTAACCTTAAGGCGTGGCGTTCCTGACTGGACTTCGAATCTGAGACCGCTAGTAGGTACCGTCCATATTAGTAAATTTATAATTTATACGTTATGCGCCAAAACGTTAGAATATTTGGCAGGATCAACAATACTTGTGATGCTGGTGGGTTTGAATATATACGAGCTCTAACGGATTGCATATCAGTGGTACGTAGCGCAA
This sequence comes from Kuschelorhynchus macadamiae, assembly GCA_030620095.1. Classification (NCBI taxonomy): domain Eukaryota; kingdom Metazoa; phylum Arthropoda; class Insecta; order Coleoptera; family Curculionidae; genus Kuschelorhynchus; species Kuschelorhynchus macadamiae. Next base: position 224,096 of record JAUTXW010002789.1, read on the forward strand.
CTGGCTAGAGCAATGGGCTAAATATTCAGAGGTGCAGGTTCGATCCCTGCTCATACCACAACTTTTGCTGTTGATTAAATATTTTAAAAAAAATAATCGCTCTCTAATATCTTCACCCAAATATTGTTAACAAAAATTGGGTGTTTACAGGGTTATATGCTAAAAACAAAGATTTTGCAGACTTATTTTTATAAAAATGTTTCTTCGTATTTTAATTCCAGAAATACCTATTTTGAAAAGTACGTTATTTTAAGCTAACAATAAAAGTTTTACGTGTATTACTATTAAAATAATAAGTTATATACTGTTCTTTAAGATATCTCACCTAAAGTTAAATATATGATGATTTGGTATTGGGCTTAAAAAAGTCCAACTTAGACCTAAACTTATTATTATTTGTTTATTATTGTCGGAATTTTTGTTAGACCAGTATTAAAGAAATTGATTAAACCATATTCTAAACGAGTTTTTATTCGCACCAAAGTAGAAAAGTCCCACTAATACCGAAATCAATAATCACTGATTGCCTATTACACACTAAAATTTATCATTCTAAGATGACGTTTTCGCCTTTCTGTAATATATTAGAATGCGATTTGTTACCTCTTACCAAAAATCCGACCAATACAAGAAAATTCTCAAACTAATTAAAAGTTACTGAATTTGCGAGTTTTATAATAGGAAAAACTAGAAACTAAAAGCTACTAATCATCTTGGCACCAGGGATAAGACATTGAACCATATTCTAGACAAGTTTATACTCACACCAAAGTAGCAAAGATACCCTGTATCTGTGCTACTGTATCTAATAAACACCCAATTTTTGTTAACTATATTTGGGTGAAGATATTATACATCGATATTTTTTTAGAAATATTTAATCAACAGCAAAAGTTTTCGTATGAGCAGGCATCGAACCCGCACCTCTGGAGCTTTAGCCCATTGCTCTAGCCAATTGTATATGTTTCCCACTATCACCGAAATCAATAATCATTGATTGCCTGTTACACAATTTATCGTGTTAATGTGGAATTCATTAATTCAGTTTTCCTATCCCAAATTTGATTATATTGATTCAGCAATATAACACCGGTTTTTTAAATTGTACTGCAAACAGTTGTGTTGTTAATTTTAGCCTCACCCAACTTGCTTCCCCATCGGTACGATTTAGTTACGGACTTGGTAATAATAGTTAGTAATAATTTCTTGTATCTTATAAAATAGTATGTATACAATAACTACACTAGTTGCATTTTTTTAACGTATTAAAACAGAGAATAAACCACATAGCTCAATAGAAGGTTAGATGTAGATTGTATATTATAATAGAAACATGATGCATACTATACCGAAAACTTTAAATCAGCACTAAAATTATCATATTATATAAATGTTTGACACGTATAATAAAGACTATAGGCTTTACAATATGAATTGACGAAGCGTGATAACGATTAAAGCAAAATTACAGACTGGGGCAAGCGGCAGTTTACAGGCCTATTGATTGCGTCTCTTTTCATTGCCTACTACAACCACATCGTACACATCACTGACGCAGGTCCGCGCCACTGGCTCAAGTGGCTCGCCAAGGGCTCAAAGAAGAAGAAAGCAGCTGAAGCGGCGCCTTTGATGTCCGCGCTGCGCCTGCTTCATATTATTTCCGGCTGCTAAGGACCTCTATTATGTAAACAACGTGCGCGTTTGAAATCGCCGATATCCGAACCGCTCGTAAAACATCCCACAAATGAGATACGATGCTCTGCTCCAAAGACGGATTCAAACCCATAGAAAAAAGTGAGATACATCCACGATGCTTGGACATACTCCCCTTGGAAAATAGGAACTTTTACCTGTATATTCCATATGGTCTAATTATCGTAGAAAACAACAAATATTAAGAAAAGTATCTTTGAAATTAATGGAGTTGAAAATGGTTTGCAGTTAAAAATGCTACGAGTGCTTAAAAATTACAAATAATTTTTATGAAAGTGCGTTTTTTAATAATTTTAGCTGGGATTTTGGGAGAATATTTCTCGAATAAAAATACTAAAATACAAAAGAATAACTTAAATATAATATATATATAAAGGCTTGTAATTAAAACCAGAATATTTATTTTTTGAAAGGGAAAATTGCTTTTATGATAATTATATCGTGATTAATATTTTGATTCATTAACATGGAATTGCTGCATCTATTTGCCACATGAAAAGAACCCATTTCATCTGTTGATACTTGAGTTCTTTCTTTGTTCTTTCCCGTTCTTAATTATTTTGATGATGGTGTTTCCACTTGTAAATATTTTGATATTGATTTACATTCGAGTGCCCTGTGATTCTTATAACTTGTATAAGGTTCTGGTAAATTTTCAGTTTTTGGCCATTCGAAACTATAACTTTCCTAAATTAGAGTAGTAAGTATTTTATATAAACAATAATCAAACATTCTTTCTATTATTAAATAGATTGTCAACGGGGCAACGCTTGCGATACTTTTCATAAGATGGACTTAATTTTGAGGATATTAACCATACCTGGACTTCTAAGTGACCATACAATTATAAAATGAAAAATCATATTAATAAAATTCTGAGGTTTGACCAAATGAGTCCATGGTAGCTGTATTCCAAGCAGTGTTGGTATTTCTTCTTCAAAAAAGTGATTTTTGTTCCTACACTTTAACCGCCTTTCCAAACTAAATAGTTCAAATGAGAACTAAATGAACTTTCTCGAGTTCATTTAGTTTAAAATTAAAAAGATTTTGTAGATGTGGTTTTCTTCCATACCTTTAATTTCGTTGAAATGATGTTACATTAGCAACTTTGAGTAATATTTCAAATTACTTTTTGCTTTGAGTTTCTTATATTCCTCGCCGTTTATTTTTCTCATATTAGGACCCAACTTTTTATTACATTTTCAACACATTTTTGCAAATAGGTTTTTGTTATTGTTGGATATTTTCAGAAAATCTTTTTTTTTTACGAATTTCGCACAATAACGAGAAATAAATGTTTTACAAACCGTTTTATTTTGTAAATTAATATAACAACCATGCAACTAGATTGCCTGTGAGAATAATTTACGTGAATCAAGTTACATTTTCTTTGATCTGTCAAAATTATAAACTTGGCAAAACAATTATCGTAACAGTGTAAATTAGTCATAATTTAAACCCACGTAACTTTTAAACTGTTCTACTGATTCAGGCAAACTTCAGTTTGTTGTCTTTGCCCACATTTCTCCTATCGCGGTGTATGCATCAAATTCAAGGTATTCTTTTCATTACAGCGTACCACGAAAAAATGTAAGGGCATTTTTTTTTCGAAAAATTTAACTTTGTCGGTGGCGTAAAATAGGAAATCAAAATTGTAACTGACACCAGTTCTTGGAAGTAAAGTAACTGCCCAATTACCTACGTAAGGGCACTTTAACATATATTCAGAAAATACGAGGTACGAGCAATAAATTAGGTATTTAATGATTCTTACCCAATAATGCGCCAGTGATTCAATTATCGGTTTACACCATTTTAGGTTTGCTGAATAAGACATATAATTATAACAAAATGTACAGGTAGAATGTATGTATCTACAGAGTATGTTGTAAATAACAACAAACGAAATACAATATAATTAATAAAAAGAAGGCATAATAAATAACATCAGAAAAAGGAAATACAAGTATTCTAATAACGCGATGTTTCAACTGTCGATTGTATAACCGTCCAACAGCGCCCAGCCATACTCGAGATCAGCGCTCTGATCTGGTTCTGATGGATTTTCACCTAAATATCCTTAAAAATTCTATAAAAGTCGTTGAAGGGTTTGGAGGGGTTTGATAGCCTTCTTTTCGGTATATCCCAAAGATATTCGGTGTAATTCAAATCGAGACTTAAAGCCGCCCAGTTAAATGTCTGGAACTCTATTTGCCACATATAGTGGGCGCCAATACTTTTTTTTCGAAATAATTTGTGCCAGGTAATTGAAATACATATAAATAAAATAATAAAAATAAAAATATTACAGTTCAATATTATCTATGTAGAAACTAACTAAAACTTGATAAAAGGTAACCTACTAGTTGGCACAAAAGGTAGGACTTTGATTACTAAGTAATCAGTCTCCCAATCCTACCTCACGATTAATAGTTTTGATATGTTTTTCAAATGATTTATATTTGAGAACAGTGGAATATTATCATAAATTATAGAACATATATATTTAAAACATGATTTATATTTTTTTTGATTGGAATTAACTATTGAAAAATATATAGATATTCAAAATATTGCAATATATTATTTAAAAAAATAATATAGGTAGAATAAAGTAATAAATAAATAATGTTTCCTTTAACAAAATTATGAAAAAAAGACAAAAAAACAAAAACAAATAAATATAATTTTTGGCTTAGGTATAAATAACTGCGTCTTTTATTAGTGATACTCAAGACAATATTTCAGATGTTGAATTACAGCAACTGCAAATATCTTGTTTGAGTTGAAGTGGTGGCAAACCCATCCCATGCTGGATTGAAGATACTTTTTCTAGAGCAATGGATCTTCTTTTAAAACATGTAATTATGGATTTAATTTTACTAATTGTGTTTTTATAGCGACATTTTCTTTTAAGGCACTTTGAACAATAAGATTGGCAGTGTGAATAAAACATTAAACTGACGCCACTGCCCCATGCGATTCTCAGCAGTAATATTTTTAACGTTGTCACTTACTACATCAACCATTTTTTTGTTTATCTTCTATTCTTCAATTTTTTGCAACAAATTTACTTTCATGATAGCAACGTAAATCACTTGAGTCAAGTTTCCAGTGTTTTTTAAATAATGCTCTGTTATTGTACCAAATCTATCGTTGTTAATTAGAAGTCCATCCATCTGTGATTGTACAGACAGTGGGAGCTTCAATAAATTTTTGCTGCAGATTTTCATAGACTGCATTAAATAAACGTAAAATTTATTTTTTTACAAATTTACTGAGACTTTCTTACGACTCAGAAAGCTGTATCCTGGTCATAGCATTTAAATAAACTTTTTTTCTTCAATTATACTTAGCGGATGATATTATTTAACGTAACATTTTCACTAACTATCGATCAACTTTCACCGGTAGGACTAGTACTAGTATCTATTGTAAGAGGGCCTGAGTAGATGGATGCTTTAAACGATGTAGCAATTTCAACTTCACCTTCAACGTCGCTTGAATATTTTTCGGCTCCACTCAACGGTATCCCAATGTGTTTATTTTTATATGGCGTATTAAATTGTAGATGTTTGGTAATTTTAACTTAATTTCCAAAATCCGTAAAATAACTCCAAATATCTCTTTTCTTTTTCGGCAATATCATAAAATCATTTCAACCAAATAAATAAGTACAAATCAACCTGTTTCAATCACAATAGCCAATGATCGACAGTTGAAAGTTCACGTTAAGTAATATCATGCTCTAAGCATAAATAAAGAGTTTAAAAAAATTGGTCAAATGCTGCATAACCCTTCACCACGCTGTATAACACTATATCACTTGGCCGACACATCGCGGTGGCAGTAGTGGATCTAAAGATCCGTGAGCCCTAGTGCAAACTATGTTCATAGAGCCTGTATATAGATGTGGTATGTCCTTTTAAAAATTCGTTTTAGCCAACTCTTAATAGTAAACTGGTTAAGCTAATTTGAAGTCAAATCTAACGCGCCTGCAACTGAAATCAGGAGGTTCAACCATTCAATACTGAGTCCAAAGAAATTATAAATGATTTATAGTGTAGAGAAAAATGCTGTGTTATCAATGTAGATCACCACTGCATTATTAATATTATACCCGGCAGACTGCACATATTCAGCATTTGTTCCTACCTGATTCATTATTGTTTGAACGCCATTGTAGCCACCGTTCATCAACCTAGCATTACCTTACCCAGGTAACTATTGGGGCAGATTGATCCTTTAATTCTTAAAACCCTCAAAAGCTTTCCTAATTTCAAAGTTAACGGCTAAAACATTTCTAAAAATTTAAAAGCTTCTAACAAGAACTCTTAATTTATCTTTTTTATGAACATGTTTTAAGTTGAGTCTAATACAAGAAAAAAAATTAACTAAATTTATTTCAAATACAAATTTTCCAAGACATATTTTACATAACTGTGAATTGCTCATTCTGTATTGCCTTACTTAAGTATCACGTAGATCTAGTAGGCATTTTTAAAACATGCATTAATATAGTAATGTGCTAGACGTCCTACCATTTCCTTAAAAAATCCGCGTTTTATTTTCAATATTTTCGTGATGACTTCGAAATAATAAATTATTTTTAGCTAATATTAAAGTTATGCGAAATAGCAGTTCTAAAACTAATTTGCAAAAAGAAATTTCGTATCTCGCTTAATCTCCTACTTCTTTATCAATAGCCTTATTTTCCCACCAGAATTCAGTGCAGCTATGATGAACTATTCTCCCAATCCTAAATTCCACTACTTCACTAGCTTCTATTGCTATGAAATAGCCTACAGTTAAGGCGGAAAGCAGCGTCCATAACTTTCGGATAGCATAGCCTTACTCGAGGACCTATACCATACTGTGTAACAGAATAGTAGTAGATTTCACTGACGCTCATATTTTCTTGTTTGGTTTTTCTAGAAGCTTCCTTTGGATTTGTTGGGGTAAACTTACTAAACGTTTTTCATAATCGGAAATTTCTTTAATTGAGCTATTTCTTCGGGCTGATAAAATTGGTTTGATTGTGATCGATTGAAGCTCTGTTATTCCAGGAATAAGTAAATAGAAATTTATAAAAGCTTAAGAAATTTTTGTTCTTTAATTCTGGGCCCCCGTGCCCCCCTCCGAACTGCACGGTGATATGTCCGCCACTGCGCGGCAGTGCAGCCAACCCCTTTTTTCAAAATTCCCCTTAAAAAGTGCCTTTTTTTACTTTGATAATTCTAAATTTTCCCACATTTTTTCCCAACGACAAAATAATAACTAGCAAAGCTATTTTCACTAATTTTTAAAAGATCTATTTCAGGTTAGGTTTCTTTTATTCGTTTTTTTCTATTTTGTCTCCCAAATTTCGAGAGGCTACAGGAACAGAACCTGAAACATGTAATTGTTAGTCACATTAATAATGGTGAGAGTTTGATGCGGTATATATTTTGGAATTTACAACTTGTGAAAAAATTACAAAATTAATAAACTAAGGTTACATACCTCGAAAAATATATGTATGTAAGGTATGTAACCTTAGTTTATTAATTTTGTAATAATTATTGTCAATAGTATAAAATTTAAATCAGTTTTAGAAAAATTGTAAATGTCATTTTATAATTAGACCATTAAATGTTTTTTAAATTAATTGTAGATAGGTAAGGAAAGCCATATATACCAAAAAAAAAAATAAAGGAATGAGCAATTTTTGAGAAAGCCTACTATGATAGGCGAAACGTCAAGTTAATCCCATTGTTTGATTTTGCAAATAAACCTATACCCAAGAAAGAAGTCCAATTAATATATACCGGGTTTAATAAACAAATTGAATAATATATATATATATATATATATATATATATATATATATATATATATATATATATATATATACATATACGTATATTTTTATTACTAAATTTTAAAGTGATTTAGCAAAATTTTAATTGACTCTTGAGATGTAATTCATTAACCTAATAATCACTGATTACTCAAAAATAGTAGTTTGATATTATGGGCTACCAAACACCATAAAAATTATTCATACCGTAAGGCATTTGCTTTTTATAAAATAAAATAGAAAACGTTAATCGAGCTCGATATTCGACAGCATAAAATAAGATAACCATGATCTTATACCAAAATATAAGTATAAATTCCTAAATTATTACTTAAAATCAACTTATCACCAATATTCAGAAGATACTCAAAAGTATACCAAATAGGCATAGAGAAATGTTAATATTCCATCAAAAGGGTATTTTGATAGTATTGAATCAAAGTTATATTTAACTTTTAAGTTTTTACCTAAATGAAAGACTTTTTACTTAATCAAGTATATCTTTAAATTAATTAATTTTATTCTGAAACTAGGAAAAATATTGAAGTTTTAACAATGTGAAATAGAAAAATATTATAAAGTGTACTTAAATTTTACTAAAAGTAATCAAAATACGATTCACTTCAAAACGAAAGGAAAACAGCTTAAACGGAGAAAAGGCAGACAATAAAAAGACCTAACTTGCAATATTTTTGGATATCCCATCAGGGTCCAAAGTCATACCTCGAAATGCATCAAACAGCAGAGTTAAAAAATCGCACTCTGGGACTTATATCTACAGTTAAAATCCTCTACCGCAAAATGAACATCAAGAATCGACCAAAAGTCTTCTTGAAAAACTGCTAAGCTACCTTAGGCGATATTACTACTTTTCTTAGGAATCCCGATTTTACATTAAAATTTGAAAAATAGTTCTAAATTAAAGTAAAATAGTATGCTACGTTTATAGAAGTGAAATATATTCAAAGGGGCCTGAAAGAAAGCAAAAATGTTTCGAAATGTAAACCTAATTTTCAAATATTTTCTATCAGTTATTTTATTTACCTTCTTATCTGTTGTCTCTAAATCCTAAATCCAGCCTATGCAGCATAGCTAAAAAGCACTTACCCGATTGACTTCAAATTTTGGTAAAAAATCAAGAGTCATATGGGGATGACCTGGTAACATTTTGGTAAAAATTCAGAAGGACAAAACAAGATGGCGGCATAGTGAATGTTAAGAAAAATATGACTAAAAAAATACTCATCCTAGAAATCTGAAAATTTGCACAAAAATCAAGTATTGTGTAGGAATCAACTAGTAAAATTTTGGTATGAATCTAAGATGGCGGAACAAAATGGCGGCTTAATAAAATATTTAAAAATTTACCCTGAAAAACTACTTCATGGAGTGATTTCAAATTGTGTGATATAACTAATTTTGGTTTATAGATAAACTAGTAAACCTGTGGTACTAATTCACGGAACAAAATAGCGTCCAAATAAAATATTTATAGTCGTGGAAAACAATCACCGTCTCAGGTTTTCCATGTTTTCAGGTTTTAGCGTCCCTAGATGCCTAAAAATATTTTTATCAATTCCGTCGTTCCGTCTGTTGCTTTTTCTGTCTGTCTGTCAGTTCGCGGCATTACTTTAAAACTACTTGTTAAAATGACTTTAAATTTCAGTCACAAATTAAGGGTCATATGGGGATGATCTGGTAATATTTTGGTAAAAATCCAACATACCGGAACAAGATGGCAGTCTTTGAACCGTTAAAAAAATTATTACTAAAAAATTATCCAATTTCCTGAAATTTTGCACAAATATGAAGGGTTATATACGAATGAACTAATAACATTTTGGTATGAATATAAGATATTAAGACGAAATGGCAGCCTAGTTAAATATTTAAAAAACCGGTCTGAAAAGAACTACTTATTAGATTAATTTCATAATTTGTGCAATCATTAGGCGTAATATAGACACAAATTGGTAAAGTTGTGGTACGAATTCAAAATGGCGGCCAAATAATTTTTTTTATATTTACGTAAAAAATCTTTCTCAGTTGATTTTAAATTTTGCAGAAAAATTAAATATGATATAGGAAAAACTTGTATGAATTTAACATGACGTAACAAAATGGCGGCATGTGTCAATGTAAAAACCACTTATGGGATTTATTTTTAATTATGTCCAAAAATCAAGTGTGGCATAGATAGAAACTGATACAATATTGGTAGAAATCCAATACGACAGAATAAACTTGCGCTAAATAAAAATGTTTGAGAAGATAGTATATATGTGTTACTAAATGAATACTGAGCTATGATCTTTAAAATAGAAAATGTAGAAACTTGTATTTCGTGTAATCATAAAATCCTAGGAAAACGCTTTCGGTTTTCTCCATCTTCAGTGCTATCTGTAGACACAGAAACAATATTTTTGAACATTTCCAATACAAAGATTGGGATGCAAGTTGATTTGCTAGTTTTTTATTTTATTAAAGTGTTATTTTATAACATATATAGAGTTTGTTCTAAAACTTTAGCATTAAACTTATTTTTTCTTTTTTATATATTTGTCAATATAATTTTTGTTTATGTTTTGGATATTATATAACTGAAACTGTTTTAGATAAGAATATTTTAATAAATTACGGGATTAGGTGGTTTTAAAATTTAAAAAAATGAGAAGAAAGGTATTAAAATGTGTCATTTAGTTACTCGTCAAGTTTCGCACATGTTAAAAGCAATAAAGAGGCTGTCACTACAATACAAGTAATAAGAACTTATAAGTTAATTTTTAGCGTGCCAGTTAAGTAACCCACCGGGTACACTTCGACCGGGTACACATAAGTGTGCACAAACTTTGTTAAGTCATACCATCGCAAATTCCTCGTTATGTCCTCGAGTGTCTTTGAATTCATATCCTGAAATACTGAAAAAAATTGGTATAGTAGAGAACACTCTATGAACCAACTCTCAAAAGTAACGAAACGAAAAAAAAACAAATATATTTTTCTGCCAAACTAAACGCCGGAACTTAAAAAGTAATAAACCAAAAGTTTGTCTTTTATCAAGACCTTTCATAAAATCAAAAACAGTATATATACATATTCTATATATCTAAATAACGTTTTCCAAAACTCTAAACGGAAATACTGATTTGGACCAGCTATATATATATATATATATATATATATATATATATATATATATATATATATATATATATATATATATATATATATATATATATATATATATATATATATATATATATATATATATATATATATATATATATATATATATATATATATATATATATATATATATATATATATATATATATATATATATATATATATATATATATATATATATATATATATATATATATATATATATATATATATATATATATATATATATATATATATATATATATATATATATATATATATATATATATATATATATATATATATATATATATATATATATATATATACATATATATATACAGGGTGTTCAGTTAAGGGCGTACACTATCTATATCTCAAGAACCCTTGACTGCAGCCAATTGGAAAAAAAAATTCATGACTAAAATGGCAACGAGGAATCGTCCAAAAATATTTTTAACTTTGCAAATTGGCCGTAAGGGGGCGCAACTGTCAAAAGGAAAATACAAATTTAAAATTTGAGCAAAATTACTAAATTAAGATATAAGTTTTATAACGTCATTCGAAAGCTGAGTCAATTTTCTATGAATTCGCTTTAAGCCAAATTTTCATTGGATTAATAATAAGGGTGGGGGAAACAAATGTGTGTTGTCATATTTAAATCGCTATATCTTGTACACTTCTTAACCAATTTTAATGCACAAGGTGTCATATGAAAGATAATTTTTACATCTCTTAATGGACTTCTGCAGTGATATAAATTAGTTTTAAAAAAAGAAGTCAGATGGCGCTATCCAATGTGGTTAGAGTTTTCTTGAAATTTTTCTAAAATTTCAAATGGATCGGTATGCTTTACCTTATAAATTATAAAAGTGAATTATAAAATCTACATTTTGGCGAAAACCGCATATCGAAATCTTTATTCGTTTCGGAGTTGTTGCTAAATAACTGGTGATAAAAGAAGCAAAAACAAAAAAATCGAGTTTTATGAAGTTAGTATCTGACAAATAAATGATATTATGGAATTAATTAAAGCATGTTAAAGGTTTACTTAATAACCAGATTAAAAAATCTTAATTGAACTAATTGTAAGCAATGTCATACCATGAGGTATTGCGTTCTTATTTCTTATTTGCCTCCTTGTACTGTCACAGTAAGCCGTGAAAAACAACAGACACATTGCGCCTCGTTGTCATGGCAATAAAAGCAGTAACTGTCATTTTGGTTTGTTTATTGTCTTGTGAAAGAAAGTTTACTTCTTGTTTCCGTTACTAAAGTAAAAATGCCGTTTACAAATGAAGAGGCATTTGATATGTTAGGTGTGTATTTTGAGTGCTTTCGAAATGCAGCCAGAGCTTCAAGGGAGTATGCTTTGCAGTACCCTAATCGGACGCATCATTCCAGGCACGTGTTTACTCGTTTGGCAAGACGACTCAGAGAAACTGGCAGAGTCCAACCAACTTCGACTCAAATAAGGCATCGCAGAGTCAGAAATGAGACGAATATCATAAACGTTTTAGCTTATATCAATGTTGATCCACATGCTAGTATTCGCGAAATTTCTAGGGACTTGGGACTTTCAGTTGGCTCCATTCATAAAATTTTGATGGATTTTAACATGCATCCATATCATATTGTTTTGCACCAGGCTTTACTAGACTTGGATTTCGACAATCGCTTAAATTATTGTCATTGGCTTCTCAACATGATAAGGGAAGATCGCCGTTTTTTGGATAAAGTACTATGGACAGATGAAGCCTCATTTACCAGCAATGGTATATACTTGCACAACATGCATTACTGGTGTGATAATAATCCTCATTGGATGCGTGAAGTCGACCATCAACATCGTTGGACAGTGAATGTATGGTGCGGAATTGTTGAAGGAAAGATTATCGGGCCTTTTATCTTTGATAGGACTCTAAATGGTGAATTATACCTTCAATTTTTAATTAATAAGCTGCCACAGTTATTAGAAAACGTGACCCTCGCGACAAGAAGAAATTTGTGGTTTCAACACGATGGATGTCCTGCCCATTTTTCAAACCAAGTGCGTCACTACCTTGACCAGCAGTTCCCTTTCCGGTGGATTGGAAGAGGAAGTTTATTTCTTTGGCCAGCCAGGTCACCGGACTTAACTTGTCTCGATTTTTATTTATGGGGAAGAATAAAAGATCTCGTTTACAAAACTCGACCAACAACGCGAGAAAATATATCGAGAGAATTAGAACGGCTATAAACAGCATATCCGTGGCGGAAATTAAAATCGTCAACACAACAAAGGCTGTACCGCTGTATTCAGAATGATGGAAAACATTTTGAACATATCCCATAAATGCCTAATTTTTCTGAAAATTTTGTTCTTGTTCTTGTTACTCGTTACCTGTTTCTTCGTATTTTTGCCACGAAGGTTTTTCATACGTTACTCGTTATGTTATTCTGCTTTGTTATGGCCCGTTGGCCTTTAAACACGCTCCAAATTTTAATAGTCTGCTAAAGTTTGGACCAGTCCAAAGCCTGGATAAAGTGTGATGGAAGGCAAATAAAAATATTACTACTTACAATTAGTTCAATTAAGATTTTTTAATCTGGTTATTAAGTAAACCTTTAACATGCTTTAATTAATTCCATAATATATATATATATCATAAAACTCGATTTTTTTGTTTTTGCTTCTTTTATCACCAGTTATTTAGCAACAACTCCGAAACGAATAAAGATTTCGATATGCGGTTTTCGCCAAAATGTAGATTTTATAATTCACTTTTATAATTTATAAGGTAAAGCATACCGATCCATTTGAAATTTTAGCGCCATCTGACTTCTTTTTTTAAAACTAATTTATATCACTGCAGAAGTCCATTAAGAGATGTAAAAATTATCTTTCATATGACACCTTGTTCATTAAAATTGGTTAAGAAGTGTACAAGATATAGCGATTTAAATATGACAACACATTTGTTTACCCTTATATATATAACCCATATGAAAATTTATATATATATATATATATATATATATATATATATATATATATATATATATAATATATATATATATATATATATATATATATATATATATATATATTATATATATATATATATATATATATATATATAGTTAAAAATATATTTATATATATATATATATATATATATATATATATATATATATATATATATATATATATATATATATATATATATATATATATATATATATATATATATATATATATATATATATATATATATATATATATATATATCTATATATATTGAATGTTTCTTGAACCATTGTAAATATATAAGTTTCAGCAAAGTTTTCTTGGGAATTTTGGTTCAGTAAAGTAAACTGCGAGGGAGTGGGCAGTTACATAATTTTATTTTTTTTCCAGGACGTTTCGTTTACTTTCGTACAACTTTTTCAACTGGTTTATAACGTGTCTAAAAGTAAAATTGACCTTAAATAAATATATACGTTTTACAAAAAATAAACTTACCATCAGAAACAAAGATCCAAAATGCATTAAATGCGATAACAAATTGTGTAACACATATGAGACATATAACACGAAGCTGACATTTTGTATATTACAATAAAAACACACACAACGTGAAAATATAATACATCAGTCATATACATAGAACGAACACGAGTATTAAAGTCGACTGCTACTATATTACAAATAAGACATGTAGGTGCTATGAGAATTCTGTTGTTTTTTTGTGCTGTAAGAGTTTAAAAGAAATTATTTTACGAACATCCAAAATACCATTGTCATTTCATTTCTCATTTGGTATCCAATTGCAAAATAAAAGTGTATTTTTTTTTGGGGTACTAGTTAAAAAACATAATAATGAATTATCTAATAAAATATTTATTAGAGAACTGCATATTTTCTAATTTTAAGGTGAAAAATTTAATTAAGAATATTAAAATATATTTTATTGAGACCAGCTATTTCCGATTTATCGTTTATGGATTGAGGATTGTTTTTTATGTGGATCATTTCATGATATTCGCGTTTTCTTTTGTGTGGTTCTGTTAAGAGTATTTTTGTTTCGTCAAAGTTAAAATTATGGTTAAAGATTTCCTCATGTTTTTTAAGTGCTGTAGTATTTTTTTTATCGTATCGATGCCCATTTAACCTATTGTGAAGATGTTGGCTAGTTTGACCAATATACACAGAAGGACAATCTTTACATGGTATCTGGTATACAGTACGAGTTTTTTTATTTTTAGGAATTTCACTTTTTATTTTGCTGTAATTATTATTTAGGAGGTTAAACCCTTTGTGACACACAGTAACATCATGTTTTTTAAAAAGCTTTTGGAAATTTTCTGACAGATTGGGTATATATGGTAGGGACAAATAGTGTTTATGATTTTTCTTATTGTTTTTTCGGTTTTCTTTATCTGCGATATTGGAGTTGTGCTGTTCAATGCGTTGTCTAAAAATAGAATTTATTAGTTTTTGTGGATATGAGTTTAATTTAAGCACATTTTTTGCCTTTTTTATTGAGGTATTTCTAAACTCAGGGTTGCTCAATTTAATTGCTCTATCGGCTAAACTAATTACTACAGAATTTTTTTGTGATATATGGTGCTGTGATTTATAGTTTAGATACCTACCGGACCACGTAGGTTTTGTATACCATTCTGTCCGAATTTTAGTATTTTTGTGGTGTAGCGTCATATCAAGAAAGTTTATTTTGTTCAGTTTTTCGATTTCTATAGTAAATTGGAGTTTTTATGGTAACTATTAAAAAGATTTAAGGTATAGTTGATTTTATCTGTGGGAATTGCGCAAATACAGTCATCAACATATCTATAGATAAACGATAAGAATATATATATATATATATATATATATATATATATATATATATATATATATATATATATATGAATCGTCAATCGTGCTAAAAACGGAATTTTGCATTTTAGATTAAAACTAACTGGGTAACTTATATCCGTAGCGATATTACTCCCTAGTTTTCTGAACTTAATTGTTTTTGTAAAGTTTGGATAAACGCTTTAAAAATCATACATTTCATTTCAAGCAGATTACGGGAAAACTAGTCCAGAGTTGACCAAAGACTCCGAACACCCAAAAAAATTGGAAAAGAAGAGCGAAACTTGAATTCGATTTAGATATTCGCGGTGCGCACAAGATTCTCGCTCTGACGCCATTGGTTTAACAGGCACCGTTGATGGTACTCTGTCTTACCTAGAAGCAATTATTAATAGCAAATGCATCATTTTGTGTCGAGCTTTAAAAAGTTTTTTTATTTACATCACTTAGTCTGTTACATTTAACTAACACATACAAAAGACACTTAATTTTGACCAATCCACAATACTAAAGTCATAAAAAATAAAAATAAAGATAACTCCCATCACCTACCAAATAATAGATCGGATACTTTCGTTTGCTCTTTCATTTCTATAGACCTCGCCATGGGCGCACCTAATCTTACGTCTAATTACCGATGGGGGATACTAGATAACACCTGTTAAAGTGATAATTTGCCTATTTTCTGAGGATCAATAAGAACCCGGCTCTTTCAACAAATATTAAAATAGTTTAGAACCTTTCACGCACCGATTGGAGAAGCTAACCAGAAACATACGTCTGTCCTAAGAAAATTTTTCCCTCTAGAAACTGCGGAGTTCGATATTCTTAAAATCCACATTTACCCTAGTAAACCAACTCCTCCGTGGTGGAATCACTATTGCAAAACCGCCATTCTTAACACCCCTTCCTCGTAACACTCTGTATGCAAGAAATTCAGAGCTGGTTCTGTGACTGGATCAACTTTTTGAAAAAAATCGCAATAATAGCGTCAGACAATGTATAATAAGTTTTAAGATAAATTGTAGTAAAATTAATAACAAAAGTAAATCTAGACAAAAAACCTGACAAAGCTCTACCGAATTCGTCAGTGGCTCGGCCATCAGTTTCCTTGCATTTAAAGTGCGGGATAATTTTAATTGCCCGAATGAGTGATGTTGCATATGTAGAAAAAAGTTTGTTTTCTATGTCCTGTTAGAAGTTTTAGGGACTGGTCCGTTTCAATGAAAGTTCAATGATCTTAGAAACACTGAAGAAATCTAAAAAACAGTTTTTTGTCTGAAATGATGTTACACACCTGGTTATGTCGCTGGAGGTAGTCGGTGTTTGCTAGGTAAGTGCAGCCAGATCTTATATATCGTATAGCATAGTCTTTGATCTCTCGCTACATTTTCGACCCTTATAGTATTCAACGAACAGGTCTTTGATGGTGAATTTCGTGTACTTCCGTATGATCATAACTTGGTCCTATATTTCCATCACAAATCCTTCTGTTTCTGTGAATAGTTGTCTATCCTTCAGCCAGTTCTTGTTTGTCTATGTGGTGGAGGCTTGATGTTTGTGCCTTGTTGTTAAAGAAAGCTCTCAAGTTTTGCAGCTGTCGAGAGTGCGAATTGGTTAAGTTAACAAGATATCTCCCACCTTCTTTTCGTGGTAAGGTCATTCGGAGAGTTGATGATCTTGGGTGGTGAGACTTGTACTTGGTCATCATTACGCGAGTAGTTTTTTGTAGTTCTTCTAGCTTCGTGTTAGTCAATTTCAAGAGTCCGAAACTGTAGGTCAGCACGGGCACATCATAGGTGTTAATTGCTGTAATGAGATTTCCTGTGTTCAATTTTGTCTTCAGAAGCGTTCGCACTCTTTAAACATACTAATCTTTCAGCTTGGTCTTTCTTTTCTTATCCTGGAGCAGTCTAGCTTGTTGGAACCCTACGTATTGGATTAGAATTTGCTTTTTACGATATTTAAGGCTTTACATTTTTCCATTCCTTATGGATGTCTTTCGAGAAGATGTATGTCACGTCAATAACCTTTTGTAGTTATTGTTATTGTTCTATGGTTCCCACCATAGAGCTTAATATAATCCATATACAGAAGGGTGGATGCGGTGCGGGAATTGCCTCTATTGGCTTTGATGTTTAAGCCATGCCTTGTATTGTTGAGCAACGTGGATGAACCCCCTCATCGCTAAGCAGAACCAAAGTGGAGTTAACGAGTCTCCTTGGTAAATTCCTCTACTGATATGTATCTTATCGGTGGCAAGAGATTGATCGCCATTATAGATCCTCAGGTTCGTTCTCCACTGGTGTTTAATAGTTGCCAAGAAATTGCTGATCATAGGCTGAATTTTGTATATTCTATTCGTAGTACGTCTATGAGCCAGGAACGTGGTACACTGTCAAAAACCATTTTTGAAATTGTATCTAGGTGGCCTTGACTGGATGCAAATTAATCTAAGGGCCTGAAATGATGACAGAATAACACAATCGCTAAGTTTTAGTGATTAGTCTGATAGCTAGGAACAAGAGAAGTTGATATAATCAAATTTTTGTTCTAACTATTTTTTTTTCAAATGGCGTCTCTTTTTAGACAAGCACTTTTTGAAAACAGGATTTTTTTTGTGAATTTAAGGGTACTAACTTGTTTGCGATTGGATTAAAAATAAGCTCAAAAATTAAATATTACTAAGAAAAATACTCGATAGTCAATTATTTACTTTTATCAAGTGTGCCATGGGATAGCCATGCTAGATATTAAGTAGGATTTTTTCCCTTGGCAGTGACACTTATCTATTCTTTCTGAGTAGACATAAGATTTCCTTATTTTTCTTGATTTTCAGTATTATTTTTGATTTAAAAAGTCAAAATAATGTATACTCAAAGTGAAAAAGTCGATATGTTATTAATATTTGGAGAGTGTCATAAAAATTCAACATCCAGTCCATCAGTATTTTCCATATCTCGATAATCCTTTTAGGAGTCAAGAAGGAAATCAAGTGGCTGAAGGCAGATTTATTATAAATGAAGAAATTGGGATTAATGTTCTTGCTATGTTTCAAGCTGATGAATCAGGTAGAAAAATACTAAAGAAACACGGATATCAAGCTTTTAAGTACCAGTTACACCAACATTTATATCCTGGCGATGGCGATAGACGGGTATTGTTTTGTGATTATAGAATTGACCCAAATTTAATCAACTTTATCTTATTTTCTGACGAATCCAGATTTACTAATAATGGTATGTTTAACAAGCAAAACACTAGTTACTGTGCCCAACAAAATCAACATGAAATGAGAGTAGTAAATTTTCAAGAAAGGTTTGGTATCAATGTCTGGCCTGGTGTCGTTGATAACAGAATAATTGGGCCAATTTTATTTCAAGGCCAATTAAGGGGTGTTAGGTACTTAGGCTTTCTCCAAAATGAAATTGAGCAACATCTGAATGATCTACCTTTAGAAGTTTTACGCCGAATTTACTTCTAGCAAGATGAATCACCGCCTCACAATACCAGAGAAGTTCTTAATTATTTAGTTGAACATTTTAATAATAAAGTTATTGCAACCCATGGCCAATACGGTGGCCCGCCCATTCACCGGATCTCACTGTTCTCGATTGCTTTATTTGGGGATATAGTCAAGAAAGAGTCTATGTAACAGCCCCAGCCACTCTTGAAAACTTATATGAAAGGATTATACGTGTATTTAGAAGTATTACGCCTCAAATGCAGCACAACGTGTTGAGAAAACCAACTAAACGAGCGGAAATGTGTCGTGAACAAGGAGGAATGCACTTTGACCAATTACAGTTAACTCGAATATTGTGCTTTTACATTTTACAGCGTTATTGAAGTTATATTTTTGTTAATACTCTACTATTTGTTAGCCAAAGATACAGATTTGCACGCCTAAATTTGTTGGGGCAGCAGAAAACTGTATAAAAAATGCGGTTCCGAGCGTTAGGCGCATAGGCGTGCATTCTTTTCAGAGAGATAGGCTGGGCAGACTTTACGTGACATGACGCATAGATAGATCCAACGTAAGTAATCTTGATCAACCAACTGTCACAATTAAAAATCCTACTTAACATCCAGCATGGATATCCATGGTTCACTTGATAATAGTAAATCATAATTGATTATCGAGTATTTTTCTTAGTAATATTTAATTTTTGAGCTTATTTTTAATCCAATCGCCAAAAAGTTAGTATCGTTTACTTATACAAAATTTCGTTTTGATACATCAAATACTTTAAAAGTTATGGCCTGTCTATTAGATTCGTTGACACCCGGTATACTGTAAATTCTTTCCGGCAGAACGACAATCCGTGCATAGCACAAAGTTTATTAAGTCCTGAGAATTTAAATGATGAAACTAACTTAACTAAGATTCTCATAAACTGGTCAATTTACGTCGCTTACCTGAGCGGTAATATTTACACGAAGTCTTTTAAAACTCAATCAAAACATAAAATCTTTTGAAATCATAATCACTTGTATAGCATATTTCAACTAATTTCTCACAATCACCATTTAACACATTTAGTTACCTCAACATCGACTCAGAGACCTTCGAGGCAGGGTTGGGATTTTAGCAGAAGCAGATTGTAATAGATTTATGATAATGACCTTTTCTCCTCGTGACGTCATTTTTATCGTTGACATTTTCCTGCGAGGCATGTGGAGTCACTTTCTATATATGTATAAGTATTCGTCTTTATATATATATATATATATATATATATATATATATATATATATATATATATATATAAGTTATTCGTTTTAATATTTTATCCACAACTATTGAAAAATAAATCAGTAATATTTTCACGTGGCATCTATATAACTAGTCCCATAATTTACGGAGTAGATTATGGGATAAGTGGTAATAAAGCAAAAAATGGATTTAAAAAATATTTTAAAACGATAAATCGTACATTTTATGCACAACTAGTAAATAATAAAACGATAATATTTTCTCGTAGCGGCTATATAAGTAGGTAATGCAATAATCTACTCCGTGGATTGTGAAGTTTATAATTCAGGTAATAGAGAAAAAAAAATGGATTTAAAAAAAATATATTGAAACGCTAAATCGTCGATTTCCTCCTCATCTTGTAAATTTGGATTAATATTCAATTCTGTCAGGTGCTGAGAAGGTTCAAAGTTATAACATGAAGTTGACATTAATGACTTGGTGCAGATACGGAGAAGCACTTTATCCCCCGTATTCACTAAAAAGGATTAAGAGTTAGACCAGGTCTAGTTGCCAGGTTACTTAAAACTCTTAATTCGTCAGTTACATTTCGCTTTTGTCACTGTCATTTTGTAAAAGTGACATTTAGAAAAATTGTTTGTTCAATTGTTAAAAATGTCATCTAACACCAATAACTGTCAAGTTAGACCTGGTCTAAATTTAAGCCTCTTTAGTGAATACGGGTGTACATGTTTTTATTTGAAGTCGGTTTCTATTATTTGTTTTTATCAAATTTAAATTTGAAGAAACTTTTTCTGCCGTTTTAGAAAAATGTGGCAAAACTGACAAAGGAAAAGCTGCCTCAATAAACTAAATTAATATAGGAAACATAAAATTTCCCATCGAATCTTTAGTAGGAAATGTTAAAGCCTAAAATACTTCTATTGGTTTATCTATGCATTTTTTTTAGAAAATGTGTAGCAATACTTCTTCATTATTTTTCTATGTCTATAATGGAAATAAAGGTTTAAATTTTAAATACATTGGTGCAATCGACTCTGGAGATGCTGCTATCAGTTTGGGATCTAAATTTTGTAAAATTTAAAACCGGGTTATAAAATGTAAACCTCCTTTTAATTTCCTTGTAAAATTCGACATCGAAATTTAAACAGCTTACTTTAAACTTAGTTTACTACAACCTCTGAAACTAATTGTTCTAGCATTAATGTTTCATACTTTGTCCCAACATATATCTCATTTAAAAGTTAATAGTTAACAGCTTGAAATAAAATTTTATTTAACTCACAGTACTCACACTGATCTGAACTAGGTAATTAAAAAAATACATATAGTTTTATACATACCGGTAACTGTACCCAAGTAATGAAGCGCCATCTACAATTTCCACAGGAGAACAGCAAAGGGAAAGCTAATTGAATTTGGGAAGAAAACTATAATATGACGTATACCCCACCTTATTCCAAATTATTTATTATTTTGTGTCTTGTGTGGTCAATTCGCCTAAGTCCTTGTTTATAAAAGCCATACTAAACTACTGTACATACATTTTTATTGAGTAAAGTTATTTATAAAACTTTAACGAATATCCTTTAAATTTGGGAATTTTATTAAAATTTAATAAATTATTACATTTTTCTACAACGTTATATAGGGTAATAGACAAGGTGGAATTGTAATAGATTCAGTACAATTGTAATAGCAATCCCAACACTGCTTCGAAGATTTAATTCCTATAGACCTATCCTATGAATGACTGCAAGCAACACCGACTCTACTGGAAAGCGTGGAAGCAGGCATCGATGAGTCATCATAAGTAGTTATTCACGCAATAAATCGCTGGAGTTTTGACGTCACGGCGGCCGTATTGTTAGGCACTGTCATGTCATTGTTCACTTTTCGAAGTTTGTTTACAATGATTATTCCTAATATAAGTTCTTTTTTCTTGGTTGTTCAAGTGAATTTTTAGTTTTTTTTACATGTAAGTATACTTACGAATAACTACAAGTATATATTGTCGATTTCTAATAAATAAAGCTTGATTTTTACTTAAATAATCATAATAGATCTATGTGTATTTTGGCTATGATTCCTTTTTTACTTTTCGGAATATTATAACAACGAAGTGAGTTATAAGCAATAATTCAAGCTTTTGCAGAGAAGTAGAAAACGCGGTATATTCAAGCCGTGTGAAAGACATGGATTTGATGGAAACTTCCTATAATCAAATCTTGCAAGCATAAGAGATAGCGTGTTTAAAATGTTGAGCTAAGCGCTCTTTATACATTTTAGGCATATATCCATATTGAAAAAAATATTTAATGTGCCAAAGCAGTATTTAGTTTTGAAAACATTGTTACTGATTTAAATATACTTCGTCAATAATACATTTTTGAATTTATTACTTGCAAATTAAACTTGATAAATCACATTGAGGAATCTATGTGCAAAGGCTCTAGAGGTCAATTGTTGTTATCATATGGCTACACTGTTAATATTGGCATACCACAATATATCCGTAACAAATGGGGTAAAAACCAAGATGATTGGTATAAAACGGTACACAAAGCAAAAAATTTCTGAAATATGCCAGAAAATATCTGGTTGTATCCTGTATGATGAATAAAAGATTCCCACCTTCATTATATAAACAACTCACAGGTACTATATATTTTATTTTTAATAATTATTCAATCACTGGGTATATTACTTCCTAACTTTTATTGAGCTTTAAAAATTTTATTGTGTTTCAGTTACTAATTCTGTTTTATGTATGTATATATCTAAATTATATGTTAAAAAGTTATTTACCACAAACATCATGAAACGGATTAATTTTATATATTTTGCCAGCCTTCTCAAATGAAAATCCGTTTTTTTTTTCACCACTGAACATCCCAGCGTAATGATTTTTAGCTTATTGGAAGTTGGATATAATGTTTTTGCTTATCTCCTAATTGCTATTGTATTGAATGCAGTTACTAAGGGCGCCCATAAGGAAGGGGCACTTGCCCCCCTCCTTGTATTTTGGAAAATATCCTCTAATCGCTGAATTTACATATTAAAGGCATGCCATGCTCCCGTATCTAAATGTTGTTACCTACGCCCTTAGCAGTTAATTTAAGCTAGGTCAGATGGAACGATATTTTTGTAAACTCACTAATAAAAGCTAGATCGGAATTAACTATTTCAGCAGTCTAACTAAGAATTGTATGCTTTATTAAAAGAAAAATATTAAAAGGGTGACTTATTCAAGTGTTTATAAAAAATTTAAACTGGTTTTATTGTATTAAAATGTATGAATATTTTTTTGAAAAATATAGGAAAATTGTTAACTAAAACCTATGGCAATATCCGAATATTGTCACTGGCTATTTTCGATCTGACATTTGCAGATTAATGAATAGTTATCTGGTGCGTCTAGATTATAAAATATTTTTTTGTCATGGTCACTAGAACAAATTATGTATAATAAAATAATTAAATAAACCTTTATCTTATCTTTAATTATAAAAAGTACTTTTAGTCAGTTATTTAAATATAATATAGGCTGTGTTAAATCCGCGATCTCAGGGGTAGTAAATTCAAGCCCTTCCCACCAGTTTACGTAAGCTACAAAAGTAATTTTATAAATCCACATTGGGAAAATTTAGTTCTACAGAAGTCTAATAGCATATTACATAAGTGTTGAAAGTGAAAGTTTTGAAACGAGATAAGTAATAGGAAAAATAGTAAACTATTTTTCTTACAACCACAAAGAGTCTTCAGTTGGACATTATTTACTTTTTAACAGTAGTATTGAAAAACTGAGTAATTGATTTAAAGTAGATTAAAAGTAGGCTTTAGTTTTTTTTTTACTTACCATCTTCCATATTGTGTTGAAAATTGTTTTCAACACACGTATGATATATTTTTACTATATTTTATTTCAATTCCAATTTGTAGGAAACCACAGGGCAACAAAGTCTGCTTCTGTAAAATTAGTTGAAAAGAGAAACAACCAGTTTTTTTATAAATTTTCTGGTTTTTGTAAAACCTTTTTTTTTCCTGTCAGAGGAAGGATTTTCTTAATTTAAAGTAATATTCTATTATTTATTATGATAAACTAACATACCAAATATCTTTAACAAAATGAAACAATATCTATATTTTTATCACACTTTTATTCACAGACTAATTAACAGATACACAAATATATACATACACACATATGTACAACTTAAACTACGAAAAAAAGACTAATATAATATTAAAAAGCAGGGGCGTGGGGTAAAATTTTAAGAAAGGGAAGCAATTTTTAGAAACTTACCTATTTGTAATGTAATTCGATTCTTTGATCATTTTTTGCAAATTCGTCAATGACGTCATAATTCAAGTCAAATTTTTTATACATTTAAGTGTTGAAAAATTGCGTTATACTGATGAACTTGTGGCAGGTATTGTCAATACTAATGCACACAATTTCGACACTTCGGTGTAGGCATCTTCCAGCTCCTTGTCTTTTAAAAATTGCATTAGTTCCTTAGCGTTATTTTTTGCGCTAATGTCATCAGTTTCGTAAGTCACTTTTAGTTCAGATCGCAGTAACACTCGGTCGAAGAACTGGCCATAATGAAGAAGAAGATATTTAAACGCATCTTCTGGAAAAGTTTTTCATTTAAATGCATCAAAATTGCAGAGCTCGATCATCTCCCACTTTGTCTGTTCGAAGACGCTTGGCTTGTGGCTCTACATTTAAAGTCATCGTTTTCTCTCAAAATAGGTCAAAGTCATCTCTTTTTTGGCTTAACATGAACTTAAAATCATCCACTTTTTTTAGGCAAAATGCAATATCATTTGTTTCAGTTTTTAATATATTAAAAACATTGTCCGAGAATGGAAATATTCTGCAAATATATTCAACAAATAATTAAAATTAAAATCTCGTTTCAAACAGTCCAAAAACCCCCTCGAACTATTTATTGCTTCTGAGTCCCACGTTTCATTATTTTCTATTATATTCTCAAATAGTTCAATCAGTGATTCACGATTTTTAGATACTGTTAACACAAGTCTTCCATTATAGTTATACCTAGTAGGAGCTACTTTGGGTAATCGTTTGTGGACAATGGAGTCCAAAGCTTGGGTACGTTTTGTTGACTTGGAAAAAAAAAGCAACCATGCCACTTAAAATAACGAAAAATACTTTTAATGTGATTGATGGACTGGGATAAAACTAAATTTAATTTATGAACAAAACAATGGACAAACACAGCACTTGGAAAAGTTTCTTAAATTTTAGCTTGCAGACCCCCTAATTGTCCTGCCATCGCTGCAGCTCTATCATAGCTTTGAGCGACTAATTTTTTCTCTCCATTAATTTCTTTAGTAACGTTATAAACTACGGTATATAATGCATCTGCTGTCCGATTAGCGTATTACTATAGATAATTGGCTAAAATTAGTGATATCACTTGTTTCGTCCAGAACAATAGCAATGAACCGCGTCTCGCCAATCCCCTGCTTAATTCTTTTTAGAATAATGGTTGCAACAGAGGAAATTTAATCATTCTGGATTCGATTCGACGTTCCGCGAAAAACGCTAGACTGCTCTAAATGATTTTTTAAGCAATTATCATATTTAGCTATTAAACTAAGTAAATCTTGAAAATTTCCTCTACTTGAAGAAACCCTTGATTCGTCATGACCTCTAAATCCCAATTCGTGCTGTCCGAGAAAACAAACAATATCGATATGTCTTCTTAATATTTGCCTATTTTCATCGACTAGTTCATTGTGTTGGCGGTGATTAATTTCCAACTGTTTATTAAGGGCGTGTTCAATTCTGGTTTTGCCGAAGACTTTTTCTTTTATGACGGCCTGCAAATGCGCTTTGGACATAATGTGTCTTTTTACAGCTTTATGGAAATTGTTTAAATCGGAAAAACCAGTTTTATTCCAGAGACCTTTTTCATTTTCAAAAAGTCAACATGGCCAACAAAATAATTTACTTATATTTTCACACCCTGTTAGCCATTTAAATTGCTCGTATTGTTTTTCCGGATAAAAATGCCTAATACAATTTTCCATTTTTGTGATTAAATTTTTTATAGCCGGTTTTGCCCTTCCTTTGGAAATTATTTGAAGCTTATCAGCGAAGTTTAATGTTGAAAATCCCTTTATTATTAAGACACACACACTCTTCTTATAAATTCTCCAACATTTTCAACGTTATTACCGACAGCCGAAGTTGACGGTATTTGCATATCCACGTCCATATTATTGTCTTCCATATCGCACCTTGCACAACGCGACGTACGTATCACACACGGTTAGCCCCCACTTAAAGCACGCGACTGTAATGCAAAAATTGCAAACAGCCGGTGCATAGTTCAATAACCTCTGGCTCGATTGAGAGGAAATCAAGCATACGGGACTTGGCTGCAGAGAAGCTAGCGGCCCGCATAGGTTCTATTCCATTTTCTATTGTCGCTCGGTCGGAGTCAAGGCCGCATTTATTATGGGCTTGATAATTAAGACAATATTTTAGCATTTTTAATATAAACTAAATTAATGGTTTCCTGTTTCAAAAATTACATTTTAGAAGATATTTTGTAATTTTTTTTGGAGAAGCACTGCTTCCCTTGTTTCCATGGACTGCACGCCCCTGTTAAAAAGCTAATAAGATTGTATCAAAATAGAAGATTAATAATTATATAAAATATACAATGTTACATAAATTTAGATTGATTGTATTCTTGCTATCAGAATCTGCAAAAATCGGAATTGTGTTAATGTACCATGTATTAAATTTAGCAGAAAGTTTCAATGCCAAAGTGAGAATTTTGGTTTCTGGAGATTTCAATGTAGATTTTAATAAAATAGATGATAGTTATAGTGAAACTGAGATATTAACTCAACTAATTTTTTCTTTTGCGTTCATCTAGCTTATATACAGCCCAACTCGTGAAAAATGAATTGTTTAGACAATATTTTTATTAATTTTGAAATGAATGGCGTGTTCTGGTCGTAAGATTGTGGAAGTGGAATTTGTCTCAATGAGAGTGCAGATGTATAAACGTATATATAATTTAGATAAACATCAAACCTTTTATAATTAACTTTCACAAGAGAGTTGGGAAAATGTGTATGAGGCTGATCTAGTCGAGTTGAATTATATATCTTTTCATGAGACTTTTCATTCCTTTTACAACCTGCTCTTTCCACTACACTAAAATTAGATAATAACTGGGGCCACATAAATTTAATATTAATGGTTGGGTTACTAAAGAGGTTAGGGCAGTAAAGTAAACAGTTATTTTATGCTATGAATGCTTTTGTTGGAGTATAGCCTTCTCTTTTTATTGCAGGAAGCCACTTTTTTCGAATTTCTTCGTTCTTTGTAGACCCAAAAAATGAACCATAGGTCCTTTCGGATAGTTTACATTGCAATTAAGTACACAACAAATAAAGAACATTGTTCTAATTTCAAATATTTCTTTGAAAATCCATTTTCTATTAAAATTCAAGTGTTAACCCCACTACCACAAACTTTTATTTTGACGAAACTTTTATAGCACCAGTCCCAAAATTAATAGCATTAACACAAATATGTACAGAAATAGTTAAATACTACTAATGTTTTAATTTATTTCTAAAAACAAATGCAAAAAATCACGTCGTAAACGAATTTACAGATAGCAGTTACAAAAATTAACTACTAGTGGTGACTCACCTCAAGCTGTCAACGGCCGTTTTCAGGCTTTCTAGTAGAGACGGTGTTGCTGCAAGTCGCTAGATCATAATGTAAAACTAATTACAGGATCAAAGAAAAGTATTAAACACATCACACCTCTAAATAAATAAAACACATAAAAGCTTGTTTCGTAGGAGAACGTCGTATGTTCACAAAGATTTCGGATTTAAATTTCAACCATAGGTGGTGGGATTCCATTAGGGAATCGTGTTGAAAAAGTAATTTAAATGTAAATTACCACCGAACTCTTGCCATGTTAGAACATGGTATCCTTGTTGGATCGCTGTGCTTCTGACAGGACTCAAAATCCATATTTAAGTTAAAAATATCACCCATCTCATATGTTAGAAGAAAGTTAAATATAGGGATACGCAAATATCGGTGAGAAAAATTAGATAAACTAAAAAAATATAAGCGCGGCAAAAAGAGACTTTGTCCAGAGTGGTAGAAAAGCTTGATCGGGCAGTGTTTAAAGTTTAAAACGTACTGATATATTTGACCTTTCCTGACCTTTTAAAATAGCCAATATTGCGCAATTGTACGTTCTGGACTTAAGTATACCTGTTTGGTATTAATTTCTAATCATTTTCATTTTTTTTTTCAAGCAACCTTTCATCGTCTCATACACTTATTTTATTGTATTTAGAGCTAACTAGAAATTAGTTCTTAAGTTATTGGCCTCAGCAGCCCCTGCGATTTTATCGCTGGTAGCTGAAAAAACGGCCCTTATTTTCCAAATACATTAAAGTATTAATATATTGTATGTAAATTCTCTATCTTGGAAATAAAAACTGTTTATTATTATTATTATTATTATTATTATTTACAAATTTCGATCTCACAAGAATCATATAACTGCTATTATTGTCTAAAATGAATAGCAACATATTTTCCTTTGAAGCTTTAGTATATATTATTAAGTTCAAATTTCTTTTACAGAAGTAATTAATTGGATTAATAAGATAATCAACCATATTAAAAAACTGTTTGAATATTGCAGCTTATGTATTAAATGTATACATGTTATTTCTTAACCTTATTAAAATTTATTAACTAATCAAAAAATAAATATGTTCTCAGACTGCCACCCTTGACAAATGGCATGAATACATTTTTGGATATTATTCGAAAAGGGTCGAGTGTATAGAAAAGATATTGCAATAAAATAGATAGGAGCTACGAAATTATTCCAATAGGAACATTTTCAAGCTACGAGAAATTAGATTTAATTTCCTACTAAACTGCATTAGGGGTCTATGGTACATACATTCGTTGAAAATATAAAATTATTTAAAACATTTTCATATTAGTAAGAACCTGCTCTCAACTTTTTATTTTTATAAAAAAATATGTTGACTGTGATTAATTAAATTATAATAGAGATTAATTCCTAAGAAGACCAGGAGTTGAGATTTCTGTATAATTTGTTTGTTTATTAAAGTGATATGCCTGCTTAATGTTGTTCTACTTTGAGTGCAGGTAAAATTTAACATGTGTGAAACTTATTTTTAAATATGCATTTTGATAATGCATGTGCAATTCACATGTATTAAGGCATCAATAAACAAAGTAAGATATTTACAGTAAAGATTTTTGTTTAATCACGTGATAAAGGTAAACATGATAGAATTCCCAAACTGACTACCTAACCAACTATAGAATGTTTTAAAACTTAAGATTTATATGCTCCCGAGGATAACACTCGTGTTTACTTTGCCTGTTAATGCTACAAAGGATGCCGAACTATTTCGAAAAATTCTGATCAAATTGATAATTTATCTTAAACGATAAATTAAGCAGGTAAAGGCTATGATGAATGAGGATACGAAACGAAATAATTTGTTTGAAATTATTTAATTAGTTAGCAAAATGGGATGTTATTAATTTTCAGGCAAAAGTTTTGTAAAGGACGATTACTTAAAAATATCTTATGAATGAATATATGAATATATTTGTTATCTGATGGATGGGTTGAGATGCGCCAACACGGTGTTAATCAAATAAAAAAAATGCGGGACATGTAAGGATCAGTTTTTCTTTGCTTTATTTATTGTACTTTTTTGTTTTTAGAAGATTTTCCTATCAATACATGAAAAACGAGTGTCATGCCTCATATATTTCTTTCGGAATGCTTAATGGTAGTATATTTTTAAGTAAAATTTGGCGACCTTGCAGATCAGATAGGGCTGCAATTTATATTTGGAGGTGAACATGATACCTTAAAAAACGGTACGGATAATAAAAGTTGAAATCTTTAATTGATTTGCGCTGTAATTTACTGAACATACGAATTTTGTATTAAAAGTAATGAAAAATTATAGGAATATGTGCATAATATCTGATTCTCATTTTTTAAAGATTTGAATCAATTGCTTTGGATTTTTAAGTCGCAATTTTTATACTGTTTAGGTAAAAGTCAGATTGTCAGCACTTTCGGTTCAACAACAAGTAATTAAGGATTAATTATCTTTCCAAAATTGACCTTTGTGTGAACGATGACATTTCTGGTAGAATTTCCTAATAACCTCGAAAGAGTGTTGACATTCATGAGCTCACTTTCTTTTCATGATTTCTTTTTTTTTAGTTAAGGGTAGGGCTGGTTGGATCGAGAAATTTGTTTTCTATAGGAAAAACAAGTCCCGTCAAATCCTAAAATTTCCTCTACCTTATGTAAAGGTGGTTTCCTCAATATATCCTGCACTCTATATTTTATTATGGTTTGGATTATTTATTTATTTATGGCCTGGTTTCTTAGTGGGTTGGATAAATTCACGGAAACACAAGGTTTGACTATGTCCTCTTCATAACATAAAGTTTCAGCATTTCGTCCACTTTTTTGTCAACTAGACTCTGCTTGCATAGAGAAACTGAATAACATCAAGGATTTGTTCGGGAGGCCTAATATCGAGTCCGATAATATGCCATAAAACTACGTAAAGTTCTAAAAGTGTCTCTGCCAAGTAGCCTTAGAACTAGATATTTAAAAATGTCTGATTGTTATGTTAGATTATTTGCTAAAATGAACTCCAGAAATAATCCTTGTGGTATTTAACAATTAGTAAAATTACATTTTTTTCGAGAAGAATATTTATAAAAGTTTAGCTACATATATATATATATATATATATATATATATATATATATATATATATATATATATATATATATATATATATATTTAGAGATTTTTTTTTTGTTTAGTTCTGAACCTTTTATACATATATATTCTAATTTTGTTTTCTTGGGTATTTTGGTTCGATAGTAGGAATAAAATTAAAACAAATTTAATTTCATTTTTGTTACATTTTTATAGACGTTTCGACCATTTATGGTTGGTCTTCATCAGTATTTTTTTTGTGTGTCTGTAACAATAGAAAACCGAGATAAGATATTTTTCTTAAAAGACTATTATAAATTGTATGGACAAATTATTAAGAATATTATTTTAACATTTTAGATGACTTACCATAAGAAGGATCTTTCAGAATTCATCCTTATGCAACATTTAAAAACAGCATGTCTTTCATACAACACTCAAAAACAGCACATTTAAAAACATTGAAAAGAACGTCATACAGATTAAAATTACTATAATATTAATTGCCACGAGTATGTCTATCTTCGAGCGACACTGCTTTAACTGGCAGAATGCATTCATGTGAAACGTCGGTTAAGGAATTCTATGGGTTTTTTTTTATATATATTAGTTTAAAAAAGCAAAGATAATTAGATTTGTTTTGAAGTGTTTTATTATTTAAAAGGTGATATATTGTTTATTTACTTTTGAATTTAGAAGAAAAGGGGCTAATTTAGTTTGTTTTTTTTTTTATATTAATTTAATGTATATATGAAATCAGTTTTAGAGTTATTTGATAACGTTATAATATATTTGGCTCAAATTCTTTATGTCTGTTTTGTCATTTATAGCATTGATCTCCCGTTTTATGTATAACATTTCCAGAAACTCTCTCTTTTTTTGATTAATTTCCGTATTTAGAATAGTAGTATCTTGAAAGTTAAAAGTATGTTTATATTCTGTTTCGTGATTTGTAAGCGCTGTTTTATTTTTTTTATCATACTTGTGTCCATTCAAACGATTTTTAAGATACTGTGTGGTTTGCCCTATACAGACCTTTGGGCAGTCGTTGCATTTTATTTTGTATATAGTGTGTGTTTTTTGAAACTTAGGTGTTTTTGATTTTAAAGAGGAAAAAAATTGTTTTTGTAGGGTATTGTAACTTTTGTGAGATACGGTTAGATCTTGTTTTTTAAGGGATTTTTGTAAATTTTCCGACAGTCCTTGAATATAGGGTATTGAAATATATTTATTTTTGTTGTTTTGATTGTTGCTGGGGTTAGAATTTTTTTTATTAATGTTATTTAATCGGGACTTAAAAATTGAGTTTATTAATTTCATTGGGTAGCTGTTTTTTAATAAAGTGTTTTTTGCTTTTTGGATAGCTTCTTGTCGAAATTCTAGATCGCTTAATTTGATTGCCCTATCCGCGAGCCCTATAATGACAGATTTTTTTTGGGAGTGTGGGTGTTGCGAAAGATAGTTTATGTATCTACCAGACCAAGTATTTTTTGTATACCACTATGTTTTTATGCAAGTTTCTTTGTTATATAAGGTCATGTCTAGAAAATTTATTTTTTTATCTTTTTCAGTTTCGATGGTGAAATTAAGTTTTTGGTGAAAATTGTTAAACGCGTTAAGGATATATTCGCTTTTTCCTTGTGGTATGATTGTTAAACAATCATCAACGTATCTGTAGAAGAATGGAAGTTTAAAATTTAAGTTTTTAATAACGTTGTTTTCTAATTCTTCCATCACTAATTGTGCAACGACACTTGAAATAGATGAGCCCATTGCACAGCCGTCAAGTTGTTTATAGAATTTGTTTTTATGCATAAAGTAAGTGGATTTTAGAACTAATTCTATTCCTTTTAAAAATTCATCAAGTGGGATATCAGTATGTTTTTTTATATCATTCCATTTTTTCCTGATGATTTCGAATGTTAGATCAATTGGAATGTTAGTATATAGTGAGACTACGTCTAGCGAGATTAAAGTGTGGTTATTTGGTATTTGGATGTTTTTTATTTTTTCTTTAAAATCCCAAGAGTCTTTGATGAAAGTATCAGTTTTGTTTATGACATTTGCTAAAATAGTTTTCAGGAATTTTGAGAGACCAGTTAGAGGTGATTGGATACATGAGATGATAGGCCGTAAGGGTATACCATCCTTATGCAGTTTTGGTAGCCCGTATATTTTTGGCGCTTGAGCGTTATGTATTTTTAAATTTTTTGCTATGGTGGGAGAAATATAGTTTTTGTTTTCCCAGATTTTGATTAGTTCATTTTTTTTTGTAGTATATTAGTGGGGTCGTTAGAGATGAGTTTATAAGTTTCCTCGTTATTCAAAAGGGATTCCAATTTATTATCATATTCGTTTTCATACATAATGACTGTTTTGTTTGACTTATCTGGTCTTAAGATTTTTAAGTTTTGGTGCTCTTTTAAAAAGGATTTTGTTTTTCTTAACTTTTTACATAGTCCATTATCTATATTTTGGTTCTTCGTTTTATATTTTTTAGAATTAAGTTTATTTTTGTAAGAAGTGAGGGCATTACAACATGTTGTTCTGATCTCGTCTTTTTTTTCCTGATTTAAGTTGTTAATGGCTGTGTCAATGGATGAGATAATTTCTGGAATAGGGATATCTTGTGAAGTGGTGATTGGACATGCAAAATCTGAGCCAAGACTTAGAATCTCATTAGCATAACTTGGAATTTCGATATTAGTCAGATTTTCCAGCCAATCGCCCTCAATGTGGATCTCATTAGAGTCCTTTGTATTTTTACTTTTTTGAACCAAAGTTTTAATTTTTTTGATGTTATTATTTTTTATCTTATTAAATAGGTGTTCATATTTATTCGTTTCAAGACTCACGATATTTTGAAAAATATTTGGGGGGTGAATAGTTTGTAATTTGCTTTTATATTCCATAATTTTTTTATTTAAGAATTTTATGTTAATTGTTGTGTCGCTGATTAATAATTTTAAGGTGTTAAGAATAAAATATTTTATGGTAGAATTATGAAATTTCCTTCCTAAGTTGTCACTCGAAAATTTTATATGTTTACATTAATATTTAAAAAAGTGGGTGTAAGATTTTCGGATTTACATCTAAGGAGGAATTGCAGCCTATTCGTATAACGTTATCAAATAACTCTAAAACTGATTTCATATATACATTAAATTAATATAAAAAAAAAACTAAATTAGCCCCTTTTCTTCTAAATTCAAAAGTAAATAAACAATATATCACCTTTTAAATAATAAAACACTTCAAAACAAATCTAATTATCTTTGCTTTTTTAAACTAATATATATAAAAAAAAACCCATAGAATTCCTTAACCGACGTTTCACATGAATGCATTCTGCCAGTTAAAGCAGTGTCGCTCGAAGATAGACATACTCGTAGCAATTAATATTATAGTAATTTTAATCTGTATGACGTTCTTTTCAATGTTTTTAAATGTGCTGTTTTTGAGTGTTGTATGAAAGACATGCTGTTTTTAAATGTTGCATAAGGATGAATTCTGAAAGATCCTTCTTATGGTAAGTCATCTAAAATGTTAAAATAATATTATTAATAATTTGTCCATACAATTTATAATAGTCTTTTAAGAAAAATATCTTATCTCGGTTTTCTATTGTTACAGACACACAAAAAAAATACTGATGAAGACCAACCATAAATGGTCGAAACGTCTATAAAAATGTAACAAAAATGAAATTAAATTTGTTTTAATTTTATTCCTACTATCGAACCAAAATACCCAAGAAAACAAAATTAGTATATATATATATATATATATATATATATATATATATATATATATATATTTTTTTTGCTTAAAATGTATTTTCTATATTATGTATCCAAAACTACCAGAGGCACATTAGTCTACATGCCAAGAATATACAAATATTAATGTTTGTCAGTCAGTATATAGTTAGGTTTTTTGTTGACTGTGAAAAAGAAATCTACTTATTAAAGTACTATATAACGGAATAAGCCTGGATGAAACCTTTAGTTATCCTTATTTTCAAACATATTACCTCCAAATATATTTGCTTATCAATATAACCCTTGGCAAAGTGTCACCTATACTGACTTCATCCAAAATGACCTCATTTCATGAGGAATTCATGAAATTAATAAAATTGATTTGGTAATATCTCTATTGATGTAAACTGTAATAGCCAGGTCTTTTGTTACTAAGACTCTTGTCACTAATTACCACCGACAATAATCTTAAGTTTTTTTTGCTCCTTTCTCTGAAACGTCCAAACAAATGTGAGTCCCCATCATGAGATCTGAGGTTCCGTCTGGGGACAATTGTGCATTATCAACAAAATGAGCTCTTTTGAGTAGTTCCGTTTCGTTTTTATAGAAAGAGCTAGCAAAAGTGGTATAGAACTTACTTTTGCAAATTTTAATGTAGTACATTAAGATGATATTAAAGTAACTCTAAACCGCGTCGAATTTTCGACGTTTTATTAACCGACAAAAAAAATATACCGAGCAAAGCTATAAAGTTTTGTCATATTTCTTTGCTAAAAAAGTTAATCTTTTTCTTTATTGAAAACTGCAGACATTGTATGGACTGTAATTTTGTCTCTGAATTCCAGTTTCGTTGTTTGTCATTATTATAGAAAATAAGTACGAGTTGCTATTCAAAGATTAGTTAGTAAAATTGCCCTATGCCAATTTTTGCTAACCCGTCATCAATTTTGGAACCTATTTTAATGACACCTAGTGATGCCGCGAGACGAGATCAAGGTTGTATCTTTTCTCCTCTCGACTTTGGCTAATCTTGTTTCCTCTCGTCTCGAAATTTTGATCGAGACGAGACCAGAGCCTTGTCTTGTCTCGCCTCGAAAAATTTCGCCTTTGATTATATTAACCTATCCTATTAGAGGTTAATTAAATAGGTTCACTGAAGATGAAATTTTAGCTATAAACATTCACACTGTTCAGTGAACCGCGCGCGTCTATATTTTGCTACTCCATTGCACTTGTCTAGATGGATGGTAGGCCCTTGAAAATGTATTTTAACTTTTTATTTGAAAAGTCTTCTAACACTTTGTTTGATAAGTTTTAGCCACAATACGTAATTTATTTTATAAAGAAAGAAAAAAAAGTACTTCACAATATTTTTTATTAAAGACTATCCGACGCCTTTCGGCTCAACAGCCATTGTCAAGGATAGACTTATAGTATCTGTAAGTGATAAAAATCTAGATAGTAAATAAGTATAGTAAATCACATCACCAAATATATTAACGAGTTTCGAACTTAAAAAACAGAATATATGCAAGTAATAAAAGAAATAAATCTGCATATTATAAAAGGTGTATGGATGATCATCTATCCGTAAAATGTATCTATAAAATTAGCATACTCTACTAAGATCTAGCATAATCTACTTCAAGAACGTAATTTATCACTACGTACAATTTAAGCCTTTATAAAATAGTCCTAATTTTTTATGACATTATAACAAAGCTGACTGCAGATTTTCTATCAAGCATCTTGCTGAGTGTGTACTTCAATATGTTATTAAATAAATTGCTAATAAATTAATAAAATCATTTTTCGAAATTTAAGTTTTGAACATTTCCGGGACTCCCTGTTGTAACAGTGTGGTGTTTGCTATAGGAGCTGCATTTTATGCTAATTAATAAATATTTCAATATTTAAAAAAATTGCATTTGCATTTATAAATTGAGCATAACTTTTCTCCCGGCGTATAAATAATCTTGATCAAAAATAGGCTGATACCAAAGTAGGTATGTACTGAAACGATAATAATGTATAAATTTTTGTGCCGATACCTTCAATTGCGTGACAAATATAATAACGGAATAAATGACCCTTTTCCAGGGAAGAACTTAAACGATTATTAGTTTGTTATTGTTCACAAATATAATAATGCAATAAATGGCCCTTTTGCAGTGAAGAACTTAAACGATTATTAGTTTGTTAATGTTACATGTTATTAGGTTTTGTATGTTGTTATAAGTTGTGAAAAGAATAAAAGGATAGTTGAATGCAGACTTTTGTTTTGAAAGGTTTCAAATTAATTATGATTGTCTCTTCAGCCCCAGGTTATTTGACCAGTAAAGCAAAAATTATATATTTCTTTTTAAATTGTTGAATAAAGTATACCATATTTCATTCATTTCCATGCATAAAACAAGTGTGAAAAAATTAAATCATTTCAATCAAAAATATTATTTAGTTCAATGGCGGGTGATTATTTACGGTTTGCCCTTATTGAAATGTAGGCTTTAAATTTGCTACATTTTTTTAATTAAGTTCTTTAAAGCATTCAAACGTCAAAATCAATGTGTTTATTTTCACCATTTGTGGCTAGCTAGAGATTTTAGAATTTCTATTTAGCGACTTAACATTATATTTATATATATGAAAATTAATTAAAATTATTAGATAGATAAAATCATATAAGTTTAAAAACCACTATCCACTAGATTGCATCGTGTAAATATCATGACTCTAGGCATGTAAGTAGATTGTATCAAATTATTATTATACTAAATAATACACTTTTTAAATTAAACAAACACTTAAAATACAAATTTCAAATTGTCTCTGAAATGTTGCTTACATTGCGAACTCATTACACGCAATATGGGTTCATAGACAAGTATTTAGCCTTTTTTATACTTTTGATTTATTGCCAAGTTTCCTTATCAAATCAACCACTGTGTGGCTCAAGTTATTCTTTTTTTTTTTGTAAAATAACATGATCGTAGACAAAATATTACATGTAATTCTTGCACTAAGGTATTTTTTATTATGCATGCTATTTTAATACAATTTTTAATTTTAATTCTATAAATGTCATATAAGGAACCACATGTTCACCCAAACACTGCCTAATGTATATATCTGCGCTAATTCTACCTGCCTGAAGCGTAACAAGGTTTTTGCGGGATCCAAGGAAATACCGCCACATACCATCCCTCCATCACCTCCAAATTGTAGCCCTAGGGGAGGAAGAACATTGAGCATATCGTTCCCTTGGTCATCTCCACACCCTTTGCTGTCCAATCTGGTGAATATTTTGTAAAACTAGACTTGTCCGCAAAAAGAACGTTTCGCCAATGATCCATGTCCCAATTTGCATGAGCTCGAGAAAATTCCAGGCACCGACGTCGATGACCTGCATCTAATAGAAGACTGTAGCAGCGAGAGTATAGATTTTGTTTTCTCGACATTCTGCATATGGTACCAGGTAAAACTTGGCTCTCGGGCTTCTCTGCACAGGTCTTCTTGAGCAAGAACCAGTTTCCCTAAATCTTTCTATCGCAGCGGATAATGTGCTGCGAGGACGGGCAAGCCTTTAAGCGATATACCGAATTGACCTACCGTCATCTTGTAAAGCAACGGCTTACACTACTTCTTCTCTCATCATTAAACTTTTACAATTAAAAAACACTTATCGTTTACAGAACAGTTTCAAAACAAACAATACAGGAACATAATCAATTTAACAAACGCTATACTCGCAAGTACAGCAAATAAATGTGTTATTTGTTGACAAGAATTTGTTTGACAAACCACGGAAACTGACATAACAGAAAGAACAAGCTTACTTCACAAATAAAAGTGTCTTTATTTTATGTGGCTTATTAAGAATTGCATAGTTTTGTTTAAAAATGTGTTATTCCTTTAAGAATACAGATATCGATATGATTTAAAAAAGCAGTTGTTGATAAAAGATGCGGCTTAAAAATATCGTACAAAGAAACGTCATTCAGGTTGTGAATTTTTCTACAGGGTATTCAGAAATTTAGGTCAAAATGCAATTTTTGGTCTTACCCTGTATATCACAATATTCATTTAAACTTTTCTTAAAATCGACTAAAGAAAATGATAAACATAGAAGCTCTTGCAACTCGACAAAAAATAATCGAAATTGATGAAGAAACCTAAAAGTTATTTAAGATTAAATTTGAATACAATTTCGTTTTTCTGTTTAATTTTGCAGTGCAGTGTGCTTTCAGATCTTTAGCAATAGTATAGAATTCTCAGATATGGTCTTTGGAAACCACGACTTTCATTTTCGCGCAAGAATCAGAACTGGTTGCATCTAAAGGCCTTCCACGCAACTGTTTGGCCAATATTTTACTATGTGATATGATGGAGCATCTCTTCCATTTAAAATAATCATTTCTTTACTAGTTTTCCTTCGTACTGATAATATTACAGCAAGCGTTGATAATGTCATATACAGGAGGCAATATAAAAGAATATTGTTTTCCTCATTTTTAAAGCGCTCTGTGGAATATCTGCATAAAAACGGTTAATCGTAATTTAGTAATCAGATCAATTAACGTAAAATATTGCATTTTTGCCATATTTACTATCCTATATATCTAAGGCCTCAAATAAATCTAGTCGCCTTGTGTTTTGTAGGCGTACCTTTAAATGTCAAATAAACATCATACGTTAAGTCTCAATCAATTAGTAGTGATAATGGCAAAAAATACAATAGATAATGTAGCCAAAGGTATGGCTTTAGGCGATGAAGTTATGCTACCAGAAAAGTTGGTATTCCAGAAATGACAGCTAGAAGAGCAAGACAATGGTTTCTTGAGACTGGGCGTTATACGAGTAGAGTTGGATCGGGACATCCCAGAAGTACGACCAATATTGATGACTGACTTATTATTCTTCCAATAACTAGTAATCCATTCAAAATGTGACCGTGATCAAAATTCGTCTCCAAGAAATACGTGGTAGGGCCATAAGTAATGACACCGCTCCTCGTAGCTCGAAATCAGTAGACCTAAAGGGTTTCAGTGACTTAACCTTTCTTGAAATCGTACTCAAATCCAAAAGTCCACAAGTCGTTATTTTATTATCTTAACAATAGAGGCAGATTTGTATAAAAATTAATTTTCTTAAATATTTTTTTATGTAGAATTAAACCTTTCTTGTCGGTCTTTCCAGACACATCAAATGAATTTTTAGGAAAGTAAAAAAAGAAATCGTAAGAACAATTTTTCTTAGCTTTTTTGTCTAATCTTGTTTACATATTACTGATAAATGGTAAAATACACTAACTTTAATTGACCAGTTACAAAATATCAAACCAAACTAATGAAAATTTTACAAGAAAAGCAAAAAATGCACATAAATCATTTTGATATGGTCTGCAAGTTATTATTATTAGTTAGTTTTATTAAAAAACATATAACTTTCACACTAATACACACAATAATTCAAAAAGTTTTTCTCGAGCAGGTGATGCCTTTGATCTTTCATCGACTCGCCAACTAGTTTGTTTGTAATTAACGTATTTTAGTGATTTCAAAATTAATAAAATATATTCATTTGGATCAAATCCGTATATTAAAACGATCAAACGAAATCCGGTAAGTACAACAATTGAGTAGTGTAAATGTTTTGGATATAAATTACTCGAAAGGTTTACACAAGATTTAGTCAATATATTTAGTGATTGAACGGTTTATTTTAAACCCATCCCTTTAGAAACCGAATTGCTTGCCTTTGGATTTCTGACTGTAAAGATAGAAGTAAAAAATTTTAATTATAAAAGCATGCTTTTAATTATTAAAAAGGATCTCTCGTGTGTCTGCGATTTGGATAAAATAAAAGTAAAATATTTATCATAACAAAAATATCATAAAATTTAAATATTATTGAGACCTTTTTTTTTAAGTATCGGGCGTGACTGGGCCGTTGGCTATGTACATGGCATGCCTTGCAATTTACTTTTTAATTTAGGTGCGTCTGGTTGCGTCAATACAGTGTAATACCATTTTATTATAAAAAGTCACTTCAAATTGTTATATAAGGTTAATGAACTTTCAACATAGGCAATATATGTGTAATAAGGGCCGTGTCATAATATGACTCAGAGAGGCAACCGCAGCGGGTAACACCGTAAGGGGGCGCTATAAGCAGCGAGATTAAAATTCGAAATTATCGAAATAACTAAAATAGTTAACTATTTAATATTGAACAGCTATCATTAAAAATAATAATTGCCGCTTTTAAATACATCCAAGGTAAATATGAAATTGAAGAATTATTTATTTGTTTCTTTGAGAGAACTTATTTTGACACATTTGAAAAATGGATTTTTTTAAATTGTTCTGCTGAACAAAGGCCACTTATGGCAATCAGATTCAGTATGGTCTATCAGATTATGAAAAGGATTGACACACTTGAGTATTCCATTATGAATATTGTATACAGTGTGCACCAAAAACTCTACCGATTCTAAACTTGAACAATGTTGAATTTCTGCTCCGCAAGAAAGGTAGTATTCCAAACCTTTGTTACCCACTGTATTATTAGGACATATTATCAGTTAATTCCAAATGATGGGTAAACAGTTTAAGTAAGTCTGTATTAACAAAAATAACATGTGAAACTGTGTTTTATATGGGAAAAAGAGAATCATATCAATGATAAAAGGCGATTTTTCATTTTTTTTAAAATATGTTTTAAATTAAATGAAGAATCTGAAAGAACTAGAACAAATTTCCAATGTAAAAAACTATTTCGTTTAAAATATTCATTATTACTAAAACTGGCATTAAAAGCAACATCGAATTCAAGATTGATAGAAAAAAACAACAAATCATTCTTTAACGTCCGCCTCTTAGTTTTTGGTGAACCCTGTATACAACACCTATGTACGAAAATTTAAGGGTGCCAACCTTGTTCATAATCTGATTGATATACCTTTGATTATCACAAAAGGGTTTTATTAGCAGATTATTTATTATTATTAATGATTTTTTTATATCTAGCTCCAGATCATTTTGGTTGCACAAAAGAAAAAGAAATCTTTCATATTAAGAGTTCTGGTCAAAAAAACTTAAAAAAAAAATGGCAGGGTCTTACATAACCCACTGCATAAAATGGTTGCGATAGTGTCCTGAGGCTGCCTTTATCGGGCTGCATACTATAGATATTGGTTAAACATAAGCCGAAAACCGCAACTAAAAATATTCATCGGTATTGAAAATATTTCATTCTGAATTTACAGTAGAAATTTCCTTGATGCACTTCTAAGTTCCAACAATTTGATTAACGACACTTTAGTAATGCTCTATCAGACTGTTGAAAATTCATGACGCTTTCGCAGCCATTTTACTAGTTCATATGTTACTTAGCCTGTTGTTTAATAGATATTGTCTTATGAAAATCTAGAAGTGAAATTTACGTGTGGTTAAAACGGCAATTTTTAAAAATTGCACTCTTGGAAAGGAAGAGAACCTAGAAAAAAACTAGCTAACTTAGAACTCATTTGCAAATTAGACGCATTTCTAGATCCAAAACAAATAATATAAATTTTTAGCTATACTCATGGTAGACAGTATCCTGTCCTATGAAAATATTTTTTAAACTGTATGTGGTGAAAATAAAAAAAACAGAATTTATTACCATAATAAAGGTCATTACTTAATGAATGACAGAATACAAATCGTATTTATTTTGCAATATTGTAAACATTAGAAACTAGATATGATGATACAATGGTTATATTTATTAGATTCCAATAATGTAATAACTCAAATATTTTATTTAGAGGGTCCAAGTTACTGTTAACTTTCGATAAATCTGGCAATATCTAGGTCTAATGTACCATCTTATATGTACATATTATATGCACATTAATTTTCCATTTGCAAATTATCAACAAAAAGTATTATAAGTCAAAATTCTATAAAAAATTTATCCTATTTTGCCCACTTGGGGCTACACGATGGTCTTACTTAATCATCTTAATAGTTTTCGACTAATAAAACTTGAGAATTTACTTTTTTGTAATGTACTTTAGTTTAATTATAAGCAACCTGCTGTGATTTAAAGGAAGATCAAAGAGACCGACTGTTTCAGTATTTTGAGCTGAAGCGCATATTTTTGTTGTTACTATTTAATTTCCTTAGCGTAAATTATATTTATCAGGGCATATTACATTTAGTTTTGAACCGTCACTATTAATTTACTTAGCTGCTGGATACCTATTTTGAAGTAGTAAGATATTCTTAGAAATTAGTAAACTATTTACATTTTAGAAATAATTTTGGTAATGGTCGCTTTACAGAAACCTTCACATATAGATACTTGTTTCTAATATTTATTTTATTAAGTATTGTCTTTCTTCTATAATCCATATCTTTTAAATAGTAGATAATTTTCTATGCTAAATTATACGTAGAGTATGGATGGATTAGCATTGGTCGGGTGTTTCAAGTCCAAAAACAAAACTTTACATTTCAAAACTTAAACAAAATAAAAAATACATAACTAAGAGATTTATTTATGCCCAGCTTTTGTCTCAAAATACCATTTTATTATAAAAAGTCACTTCAAATTGTTATATAAGGTTAATGAACTTTCAACATAGGCAATATATCCATAGCAGTTTAGAGGTTTTCTCTGGACAAATTAATAACCAGCTGAAATAGTTTATATTATTAGATGTAGAAAATAAACTAACAAAAAGTTCTTACTTGAAAAAATTGAACAAAAGGGAGTAAAACCATAATCAAAATTTATGTTTCGTACTTGAATAAGCCAGCCATTAAAGATGGGTGGACATGTCAAATATATATTTATTAGTAATTTAAAAACAAATAACGGTAAACATTAAAAACACTTATCAGCAAACAATTTTATTTTATTAACAAGACAAGTAAACCGTGTCGTTACAAAATTGGGTAATTGCGTCAGCTTCTACCAATCAGAAATGTTTTTGTTTTAATATTAATTTTTGATGTATCTAAAACTAAAAAATTTTGCTTGATAGTTTGTTAAATGAATTTGAACCAACATAATCTGGGAAGTTTTCAATTTATAATTAATTACGGATAAGCATTTCTGACTGGGTATGTGTGAAATGAGAAGTTTTTTTTAACTTGCGTTTATTACAAAAATTCAAGGAAATGCCATTCTTTTTTTGGGAATAAATAGGGACTTGCAATTTTCATTTGATTTTAAGACATACGTACGGATTATCCGCTTTTGTAATAAAAATACTCTATCTGAATCTACAATCCCAAGGCAAACTAAAAAGGTATATACATTTAAAATTGATTTTTCATCAAATTTTGTTTACACTAAAATATTGCAAAATATGCACTATTTATCTTCTTTGAAACATATACTACATGATATTCCCATGTGAGGTATCAGCAGATGCCACTTCAGTCTCCACGGCCGGGCATTTACTCTACATTAGAAGTTAATATAAACTTTTAGTACGTTAAGTCAAGTTATTTTAATCCCACCATTTATCAAAGTCACCAACAATCTTCCGAATCGAAATCTGAAGCTCCTTAGGATTCTGCGCTGTAACTACTAC
Source organism: Kuschelorhynchus macadamiae (assembly GCA_030620095.1). Classification (NCBI taxonomy): domain Eukaryota; kingdom Metazoa; phylum Arthropoda; class Insecta; order Coleoptera; family Curculionidae; genus Kuschelorhynchus; species Kuschelorhynchus macadamiae. The sequence continues at coordinate 268,570 of JAUTXW010002789.1, forward strand.
TGAAGTATCATCCGAAAACCGATTATATTGCTATTTCGAATATAGTATGGCATCCCGTTAATAAAAATAAGAAATAGCAGTCGGCCCAAAATGGAACCTTGAGGAACGCCCATATCAATGTCCACAAGGCTGGATGTCTTGTTGCTAATCTGTAAATAAAACTTTCGATCAGTAAAGTAAGAGGACAAAAGATTAGGTTTGTTGCACCTTATTCCCTTTTCTGACAATTTCTTCAATACAAAACCTATTTTTAGACTGTCAAATGCGTGCCAAAGATCGAAAAAGAATCCAACTACATGAGATGCAGGCTTTTCACTTTGCCTATCTATTCGCACGGAATCCTTGCTGAGCTGCAGACAACACATTGATTTTGTCTAAAACTCTCTCTCAAACACCTTAGAATAAAGCATAACTGGTGGCCTGTAGTTTTCGACCCGATTTTTTCTTGCTTTTTATAGATGGATATAACCTTATTGATTTTTAAGTCTGTGAGAAATATAGCAGCATCTACAGATTTATTTATTAAGTATGCGAGAGACCAGCTAGATAATATTTTACTGCTTTTAATACTTTCATAGGTATGTTGTCGGTGCCCTCATTCTTTTTATTCTAAAGATCTGAAATAGTATTTAAAATTTCGCTCCTATCAAATGGTAGAAAGTAGAAGCTTTGTACGATCCCAGACAGGCACTAGACACTGAATTGACCTTACATCAGAAAATTTGTCGATTAGCTCATCATAAGTAATTTTAGAAAAAAATTTAGGAGATAAAAAGACATAGCGAGTTGGTAATTGGAAGAAGAGAAAGAAATAAAAAATTGGCTACAAAAAATATATAACAAAAAAACCAAAAAAGAGATGTAATATTTGATTCGAAAATGGTTTGCTTTTCCAAGTTTACACCACAGACAAAAATCGAAGTAGAAGACTTGTTAGAAAACACAACATACTAACCATACATAAGCCACAAACAACCATAGCAAAAACTACTTAAAAACCCAAAAGACAAAAGCAGTTTGAAAAACCACAGAGCATATAGCATTCAATGCTAGGACTGTAAAAATGTATACTTTGGGCAAACTAACAGGTGAATATCAGAAAAAATAAGGGAGCCTAAACTTTTTATTAGAAATATGCAAACTACTTCGGTCCCCTTGCTACCTCATCACGAAATATATTTCTAATAGTGCCAATATAAACCACTATAAAGCAAGAATAGTCCCAGAAGCCACATAATTGAAGAAAAGAGTGATTTTAATAAAAAGGACGAATCTTTAAAACTACCATTATATGGAAGAATACCACTGAAAAGCCTAAAACCACCAAAACCGTCAGATTAGCTTAAATGCTTCATTGTAAATCGGACTTGGTCCTTTTTTATGTACATGATTTACCTTTAGCATTTTACGGTTCTAACACAACAGTTATTACGTTGATATTTATCAATTTTCATATCACTTTTGCTTTATCAGGTGCAAAGTAATAACATAAAATTAAACCACATTTAAGTATTACTGTTATAATTACTCTAACAGAAAAAGATGTGGCTCTCGGGAGAGTTTCAAATAATTTTTGTCTAACTAGGAGCACTGTCCAGGGAAACATAAACAAGTGGCACGAAAAACGTATCTTGAAAAGATCTGCTGGGACTGGTAGTACTAACCCATAAAGATAATATTAACCTAGTGGAGCTACTAAACTAAGATCAACTAAAAACTTAGTCATAAGATAACAAATGTTTGCAGGTATATCCCAAGAACCGCATGACAGAGTTGGATTAAATAGCAAAAATTTGCTGTAGGAACAAATAACTGAAATATAACCGTAAAATAGAAAGGAACATTTTTATGTGTGATGATATTGGTGTAAATCAATGACTGGCGTGTATTTATCATCATCTTAATATACTTTTAATACTATACAATCCACCAGGTAATAATCCAGGTGAAAGATAAAAATAAAAATCCGTTTTACCAAATTGACACTCTACGGCTTTATCTGTCGGTAACTGTACACCCGGATTAAAAACACATTAAATTCATAGATTTTTATAGGTCGGTGGTTAAAATACAGTCATAAATAATAAATATCTGCGGGTTTGTGGTGAAATAACGCAACGCCAAATAGCAAAAATTTACCGAACGTGCGAATAATTTTTAATATAACTGTAAAGTAGAAAAGAGTGTTTTTGTTTCTGATGATATTAGTGTAAATCACTGATTGTCCTGAAGTATAGTTGTCATGAAAATATTTAAATTGTTCCTATTATTTTTGTATGAGTCTATAAGCTAAGTATAACCCTGCAACTTGATTTTGAGATTATGTTTTTATTTAATTTTTAGGAGCTGAATCTGTATAATTCTGTTTCATAAAATTTAATATATTTAAAAGTATTTTATTATAAAAACCTTAATTTACTAAAAGATCAAAAGAGAGAAAATGACTGAACTTAGAAACAAGTGCCAAATGTAAGTGAATGTAGCTTATCTAACAAAACAAGTGTCGAAAGTGCCACTTTCCCGCACGCGATTTCAATTGATGAGTTAGCAGAGTTCGGCCCCTTCATTGTGCCCAGGGATTTTAAATAACTACATAATTCTATAATTCGATATCATTATTTTAAATTTCCTACTTTTAGAAGTAGAAAGACCACATTTGAACACTAGATTAAAATTAAGAAGAACCGCCAGTCTAAGACAAAATTTTAACTGATAACTTTTACTGCATCTTCTAGACGTTATGCAGAAGAATAAACAAATCCAAAAAGATAAAAAATGAAAATACGTGGCGAGACTGCAAAACTGAAAGCATCCCTATAAAATCATTCAGCCTAGAGCAAGCATTTAATAATTGAGGCAAAATTAAGTGTGAAGTAATCCTGTCTGTTGATTACAAGTGCTCTAAGCCAAAATGCAAATCTATATCCGGCATACTGACTGATTAAACAAGCTAAATCTTTGTGCTGAAATAGATCTTTTAAGTTCACTTAATCATACTGCAAATCGCTTGTTTTTAGCCATTATCCTGGTTATAGATTAATTGGATATGTCACCGAATGATAATATTAATTTCAAGCTAACATCTAAATGAGGATCAGATGGTAGCAGATAAACAAGTGTCATTCGACCTTTCACTTGAGATGACAGTGGTTTTGTATGCAATCTCAATAGTACCTATTCAAATGTTCTATATGAAAAATCGAAAAAATAAATGTGTGGTTAAATCCACGAACATCCTCGATACTGTAGGCCTACAAAACTACAGATCACATTTTTAGCATTCAGGATCAAACAGATAGTTTGCACCCTACAAATATTACATACAAGGGGCATACTTTTAACGTTCATCATGACCTGCATCTCACCATGGTCGATCTTAAGTTCTGCAATGCAATAACGGATACAAAGTCAGCACAGGTTTGCTATATCTGTGTTTACAAACCATCTCAAATGAATTATTTAAAGTTGATTAAAAATATTACTCCAAATAAAGAGCTCCTCAAATTTGGTATTTCAACTCTTCATTTTTATATAAGAACATTAGAATATTTATTACATGTTGCATAAAAATTGGAACTAAAAATTATCAAACAAAAGTTAAATCAGTAAAAGATACTTTAAATTGTAGAAAACTACTCATTCAAAAGGAATTTAATGCACTACTCGGTCTCATCTAACGATTGAAAAACAACCAGACACTTATTTAAAAATGCAGAAGTTTCTTCTCAGATTACTGGCATAGAGGAATATTTTTTTCAAAACCTTCGACATACATGGAAGTACCCTAATTGGTCGGAGGTGTTTGAACTCTGCAGGTGAGGGAACTTTAGGGATGGGCCTTATTAACGCTTTTTTCCAAATCTGTGGGAATTGCAAGTTACGAATACAGAAATGTATAAGGTGCGTCAAAATATGCAATATAAATGAACGACAGAGTTTTAAAAAAATGTACCAATTCCGTCCACTCCCTCAGCTCCAAACCGTATGTTCTTTAGTAAATTAAAAATATCTTTATATTTGAGAAACCTAGACTTTACGGCAGGTATTTGTGTTGTAACTGTTTAAAAGATCAGAGAAGATTGTATTGGGGTTACTATAAAGAATAAACTTTGTCTTCAGGTTTTTTTAGCTTCTTTGGAATTTCTATACATATTATTTTTGTTTCTGCAAGTCATATTTTTTAAATCGGCCCAGATATTTAAAGAATTTTGAAATCTAAATTCGAAAAAACATGTTTTCTCTTTCCTAATAGTAAGTGTAGTTAGGTTTCTTATATTTTTTTTGAAATTCCAGTCGGTCTGTGTTTAGATCATATCGCATATCGTATCTGTGCTTCATTGCGTCTAGTAAATTTAGCTTTTTTTATGGGTGCGTGTCGTTTTAATAAAGTTGTTACATTTTTATTAAAAAAATTAATTTTTTCATTTAAATTACCTACATCAAAAATATTTCGCCCTGGTATAAATTGCAAGTCAGCGTAAAATTGGATATGATTTAGGACATTAAAGTCTCTATATTCTCTAACCTTGGGTTGCGATTTGTAACCGTCAAGTGTCAGAAATGTCTACGGAAAAGCTCATAAGGCAGCAGAATAAAATCCAAAAGAGTAGCAGCGGTCGAAGTTATTCGTGTAGGTTTTGTAATAATTTCTTTTAGACCCGCTGATTCTAAAAGTAAATTGAATTCCGAGGCTTCATTTGTACACATGATCATAAAATCTATATTAAAGACCCGTGCACAGAGAAAATAATCACATTTTGGTATAAGATGTATAATTTGTTCCGCAAAATACGTTAAGAAATTATAGGGATTATATGCCGGTGGACGATATATAGAGCGGAGAATATTTTTTTTTTCTGAAAATTAATAGATACCGGTACCTCTTCACAGGTTGGATTTATTTCCGTAATATTTAGCTTAGTGATACTTAAACTATTCTTGTAATAAATTGCAACACCGCCACCTTTCGTTAGCCTATTGTTTCTAACCAGATAATATCCGGGAATGTGTATTTCCTTAGAACCAATGCACAATCCGCTTAAAACCATGAAATTTAATCACTAATGATCTTATATTACACTAAAAGCACCAATTTTTAATATTTTCAAAATAATAAAAAAATTAAGAAGAAAATCGAATGCCACCACTGGCTTGTGCTAATACTAAATAATTTAGAAACACTGAATGTTGACCATGTCCGAATTACTGTTGAATGTTTTGTCAATCAAAACTCAAACTAAGCTTTATTGTGTAAAGAATAGAAAACTCTCATTCACAAAGCAGTATACAACAATACCAACTAGTTAACTAAAGAAAATAATTATTTTTCAATCGTAATGATCAGGCTATCTATAAAATAGCCTAATTAATACGCATTTTTATAGTTTATTTATTTTGTATCACTTTTCCCTTTAAATTTGCAAAGAAAAGTCAGTATAGAATTAAGCTACAGTTAGCGTGTTACTTTAAAAAAAATAATAAAATAATAAATATAACATGAAAAAATAAAGCAAAAAAAAAGCAATTGACAACAAACAAACAAGAAGCAAGAATATCCTACACTGGAAAAAAGTTACACAAAGTCAACCAAAATAAGAACAAAAACAACAATTTCAATTAAGTCATAACATAAAAGTCTATAAACAAAAAATCGATAAAATATTGGCAAGAACAGATAAAACGATAGAGGTTTCATCTAAAAGTACTAATTAGTACGATCATCAAAATATTCCCGAGTAGCATAATATGCTTTCGCAATAAGACATTTTTTCACATCCCCTTTAAACTTCTTCGCTGGCTGGATTTGTCTTATGTAAACTGACAGATGATTAAACAGCTTTTTAGTATCATAAAGTATGGAAGATTTCATTGGTACTTTTAATACAAATCTTTTTATTGTTATGGAACACATATTTATTGGCTTTAGGAGTAGCCCACAAAACGGCCAAGCGCGCAATTTTGGACTTGGTTGAGGAAAAAGGTAATCTCTATTGGCTTGGACTGCCAGGTCTGTCCCATGCAAAGGCATTTATCCCCATTCCCATGAAGAAGAGGATAACAGAAAGTAGGTATGTTAAATATGAACAGAATTAAGCTCAAAACAGCAATAGGCCTATACACTGACCATTGTGGTCTAAGACATTACAACCATAGGATGAAGTTTAAAGACGAATCCGAGTGCCGCCTACGCATGGAGGATGACGAGACAAGGCACAGACAGGCAGCTACCAGGACCAGGTTCTCCATTGGTAGGGATATTCTGCTGCCCGAGGACTTGAAGAATACTTCCTCAAATGCAATGATAAGACTCATTGAGGATTTAGAGTTGCTTGGGGAAGTGTAAATATAGGTGTGAACCACAATAGACTACAGAGTCGCAGTGGAGCATCGGTTTGATCGACTCACTTTTAACCTAACCTAACCTTACCTTCAGTTGCAATTTATAGTTGTATATACCTAAATGCAATATATTTTTAGTAATCTTCGTATTTTTTAGTAAACGAAGTTATGCCGTAATTAGGTATAAGCAACCCGTAATAAATTAAAAATAAAAAATTAAAATTTAATCCAACTTTTATTGGATAATTCAAATATACAATAAAATACAGGGTATTCTATTTAAAAATATGTAACTATAATACACCACGTTTTTGACGCACCCCGTATACCTGAAAGTAATTATTAAATATATCTTGCAAGGTTTATTTAAAAAGAAAGTACCGCTGGGTAGGTGGGGAAAGGTGGTTAGCGACAGACGGGTATATTCTTTGGACATTCATCAAACATGCTCCAATGTGTATAACTTTATTTAAAGGATGCCTAGAATTGGTAATCTGAAAGAAAGTATTTTTCTTTTGTTAGCAAAATAAAAAAATGTATAAAGTTTAATTTTATTTTTCTAATTTGAACGTATCTTTTGAAATTAACACAAACATTAAATTAAATGATTTTATGTTTGTGTTGATTCCAGAAAGAAAATTAACAGGTACAGACAACAACTTACTTTAAATGGAAAAAACCATTTAACCAATTAAAATAAAGTATATCGGGTTCATTGATGCATTCGAATTGGAACAAGAATACATTTCCTGTAAATCTGAAACTTGTGAATTTAAAAATTATTATCTTTTGGAACTTGTAAAAAGAAAGATATAAATATCGTAAACTGAGAAACAAAATCAAAAACCCCCTTTTTTAATGGAACAAGCTGTATATTTGCTTTCAGTTCGAAAAATATAATGTTGGTTGATATATTTATCCAGCCGTTTTTATAATGTCAAAGTTTACAATATAATTACATTGGTTTGGAGAACTATCTCTCTATCTTTCAATAATATAAAAGCGACTGAAGTATAAAAATGGAGGAACAGGGTCTTCCACTTAAAAAAAAACCGTAGTTTATATTGTTTCTTAATTTTCCGACTTTCATTTGTTTATTTTTTAATCTCCAAGAGATAATACACAAACAATACTACAATTTTTACATAAAAAGTTTTTTTTCTATCCCTTATAATTAATCCTCTAGGTGGATGCCAAGGTATAAATATAAACCCTGTACATCTCTTTTCATGAACATTTTTGTAATCAACAATAAATAATTTTAGAAGCACATAATAAAAAATAATCCTGTGATCACTATTGGTCATCCTGAAATCTGAGTAAACGTAGTTTATTGTCTAAGAGCTGGCTACAAGAAATCGCGACTATACTCGATCATTGCAATTTCTTGTAGCCAGCTCTTAGACAATAAACTACGTTTACTCAGATTTCAAGATGACCAATAATGATCACAGGATTATTTTTTATTATGTGCTTCTAAAATTATTTATTGTTGATTACAAAAATGTTCATGAAAAGAGATGTACAGGATTTTTATTTATACCTTGGCATCCACCTATAGGATTAATTATAAAGGATAGAAAAAAACTTTTTATATAAAAATTGTAGTATTGTTTGTGTATTATCTCTTGGAGATTAAAAAATAAACAAATGAAAGTCGGAAAATTAAGAAACAATATAAACTACGGTTTTTTTTTAAGTGGAAGACCCTGTTCCTCCATTTTTATACTTCAGTCGCTTTTATATTATTGAAAGATAGAGAGATAGTTCTTCTCCAAACCAATGTAATTATATTGTAAACTTTGACATTATAAAAACGGCTGGATAAATATATCAACCAACATTACATTTTTCGAACTGAAAGCAAATATACAGCTTGTTCCATTAAAAAAGGGGGTTTTTGAATTTGTTTCTCAGTTTACGATATTTATATCTTTCTTTTTACAAGTTCCAAAAGATAATAATTTTTAAATTCACAAGTTTCAGATTTACAGGAAATGTATTCTTGTTCCAATTCGGATGCATCAATGAACCCGATATACTTTATTTTAATTGGTTAAATGGTTTTTTCCATTTAAAGTAAGTTGTTGTCTGTACCTGTTAATTTTCTTTCTGGAATCAACACAAACATAAAATCATTTAATTTAATGTGTGTGTTAATTTCAAAAGATACTTTCAAATTAATAAAATAAAATTAAACTTTATACATTTTTTTATTTTGCTAACAAAAGAAAAATACTTTCTTTCAGATTACCAATTCTAGGCATCCTTTAAATAAAGTTATACACATTGGAGCATGTTTGATGAATGTCCAAAGAATATACCCGTCTGTCGCTAACCACCTTTCCCCACCTACCCAACGGTACTTTCTTTTTAAATAAACCTTGCAAGATATATTTAATAATTACTTTCAGGTATACTGGGTGCGTCAAAAACGTGGTGTATTATAGTTACATATTTTTAAATAGAATACCCTGTATTTTATTGTATATTTGAAGTATCCAATAAAAGTTGGATTAAATTTTAATTTTTTATTTTTAATTTATTACGGGTTGCTTATACCTAATTACGGCATAACTTCGTTTACTAAAAAATACGAAGATTACTAAAAATATATTGCATTTAGGTATATACAACTATAAATTGCAACTGAAGGTAAGGTTAGGTTAGGTTAAAAGTGAGTCGATCAAACCGATGCTCCACTGCGACTCTGTGGTCTATTGTGGTTCACACCTATATTTACACTTCCCCAAGCAACTCTAAATTCTCAATGAGTCTTATCATTGCATTTGGGGAAGTATTCTTCAAGTCCTCGGGCAGCAGAATATCCCTACCAATGGAGAACCTGATCCTGGTAGCTGCCTGTCTGTGCCTTGTCTCGTCATCCTCCATACGTAGGCGGCACTCGGATTCGTCTTTAAACTTCATCCTATGCTTGTAATGTCTTAGACCACAATGATCAGTGTATAGGCCTATTGCTGTTTTGAGCTTAATTCTGTTCATATTTAACATACCTACTTTCTGTTATCCTCTTCTTCATGGGAATGGGGATAAATGCCTTTGCATGGGACAGACCTGGCAATCCAAGCCAATAGAGATTACCTTTTTCCTCAACCAAGTCCAAAATTGCGCGCTTGGCCGTTTCGTGGGCTACTCCTAAAGCCAATAAATATGTGTTCCATAACAATAAAAAGATTTGTATTAAAAGTACCAATGAAATCTTCCATACTTTATGATACTAAAAAGCTGTTTAATCAATCATCTGTCAGTTTACATAAGACAAATCCAGCCAGCGAAGAAGTTTAAAGGGGATGTGAAAAAATGTCTTATTGCGAAAGCATATTATGCTACTCGGGAATATTTTGATGATCGTACTAATTAGTACTTTTAGATGAAACCTCTATCGTTTAATCTGTTCTTGCGAATATTTTATCGATTTTTTGTTTATAGACTTTTATGTTATGACTTAATTGAAATTGTTGTTTTTGTTCTTATTTTGGTTGACTTTGTATAACTTTTTTCCAGTGTAGGATATTCTTGCTTCTTGTTTGTTTGTTGTCAATTGCTTTTTTTTTTGCTTTATTTTTTCATGTTATATTTATTATTTTATTATTTTTTTTTAAAGTAACACGCTTTTTTATTTTTTTTTTAACGTAACACTAAGTGTAGCTTAATTCTATACTGACTTTTCTTTGCAAATTTAAAGGGAAAAGTAATACAAAATAAATAAACAATAAAAATGCGTATTAATTAGGCTATTTTATAGATAGCCTGATCATTACGATTGAAAAATAATTATTTTCTTTAGTTAACTAGTTGGTATTGTTGTTAACTGCTTTGTGAATGAGAGTTTTCTATTCTTTACACAATAAAGCTTAGTTTGAGTTTTGATTGACAAAACATTCAACAGTAATTCGGACATGGTCAACATTCAGTGTTTCTAAATTATTTAGTATTAGCACAAGCCAGTGGTGGCATTCGATTTTCTTCTTAATTTTTTTATTATTTTGAAAATATTAAAAATTGGTGCTTTTAAGTGTAATATAAGATCATTAGTGATTAAATTTCATGGTTTTAAGCGGATTGTGCATTGGTTCTAAGGAAATACACATTCCCGGATATTATTTGGTTAGAAACAATAGGCTACCGAGAGGTGGCGGTTTTACAATTTATTACAAGAATAGTTTAAGTATCACTAAAATAAATATTACGGAAATAAATCCAACCTGTGAAGAGGTACCGGTATCTATTAATTTTCAGAAAAAAAATAATATTTTCGGCTCTATATATCGTCCACCGGCATATAATCCCTATAATTTCTTAACGTATTTTGTGGAACAAATTATACATCTTATACCAAAATGTGATTATTTTCTCTGTGCACGGGTCTTTAATATAGATTTTATGAACATGTGTACAAACGAAGCCTCGGAATTCAATTTACTTTTAGAATCAGCGGGTCAAAAAGAAATTATTACAAAACCTACACGAATAACTTCGACCGCTGCTACTCTTTTGGATCTTATTCTGCTGCCTCATGAGCTTTTCCGTAGACATTTCTGACACTTGACGGTTACAAATCGCAACCCAAGGTTAGAGAATATAGAGACTTTAATGTCCTAAATCATATCCAATTTTACGCTGACTTGCAATTTATACCATGGCGAAATATTTTTGATGTAGGTAATTTAGATAAAAAAATTAATTTTTTTAATAAAAATGTAACAACTTTATTAAAACGACACGCACCCATAAAAAAAACTTAATTTACTAGACGCAATGAAGCATGGATTACAGATACAATATGCGATATGATCTAAACACAGACCGACTGGAATTTCAATAAAAATATAAGAAACCTAACTACACTTACCATTAGGAAAGAGAAAACATGTTTTTTCGAATTTAGATTTCAAAATTCTTTAAATATCTGGGCCGATTTAAAAAATATGACTTGCAGAAACAAAAATAATATGTATAGAAATTCCAGACAAGCTAAAAAAACCTGAAGAACAAAGTTTATTCTTTATAGTAACCCCAATACAATCTTCTCTGATCTTTTAAACAGTTACAACACAAATACCTGCCGTAAAGTCTAAGTTTCTCAAATGGATATTTTTAATTTACTAAAGAACATACGGTCTGGAGCTGAGGGAGTGGACGGAATTGGTACATTTTTTTAAAACTCTGTCGTTCATTTATATTGCATATTTTGACGCACCTTATACATTTCTGTATTCGTAACTTGCAATTCCCACAGATTTGGACAAATATTCCTCTATGCCAGTAATCTAGAAGAAACTTCTGCATTTTTAAATAAGTGTCTGGTTGTTTTTCAATCGTTAGATGAGACCGAGTAGTGCATTAAATTCCTTTTGAATGAGTAGTTTTCTACAATTTAAAGTATTTTTTACTGATTTAACTTTTGTTTGATAATTTTTAGTTCCAATTTTTATGCAACATGTAATAAATATTCTAATGTTCTTATATAAAAATGAAGAGTTGAAATACCAAATTTGAGGAGCTCTTTATTTGGAGTAATATTTTTAATCAACTTTAAATTATTTATTTGAGATGGTTTGTAACCACAGATATAGCAAACCTGTGCTGACTTTGTATCCGTTACTGCATTGCAGAACTTAAGATCGACCATGGGGAGATGCAGGTCATGATGAACGTTAAAAGTCTGCCCCTTGTATGTAATATTTGTAGGCTGCAAACTATCTGTTTGATCCTGAATGCTAAACATCTGATCTGTAGTTTTGTAGGCCTACAGTATCGAGGATGTTCGGGGATTTAACCACACATTAATTTTTTCGATTTTTCATATAGAACATTTGAATAGGTACTACTGAGATTGCATACAAAACTACTGTCATCTCAAATGAAAGGTCGAATGACACTTGTTTATCTGCTACAAGCGATTGCAGTATGATTAAGTGAACTTAAAAGATCTATTTCAGCACAAAGATTTAGATTGTTTAATCAGTCAGTATGCCGGATATAGATTTGCATTTTGGCTTAGAGCACTTGTAATCAACAGACAGGATTACTTCACACTTAATTTTGCCTCAATTATTAAAAGCTTGCTCTAGGCTGAATGATTTTATAGGGATGCTTTCAGTTTTGGAGTCTTGCCACGTATTTTCATTTTTTATCTTTTTGGATTTATTTATTCTTCTGCATAACGTCTAGAAGATGCAGTAAAAGTTATCAGTTAAAATTTTGTCTTAGACTGGCGGTTCTTCTTAATTTTAATCTAGTGTTCAAATGTGGTCTTTCTACTTCTAAAAGTAGGAAATTTAAAATAATGATATCGAATTATAGAATTATGTAGTTATTTAAAATCCCTGGGCACAATGAAGGGGCCGAACTCTGCTAACTCATCAATTGAAATCGCGTGCGGGAAAGTGGCACTTTCGACACTTGTTTTGTTAGATAAGCTACATTCACTTACATTTGGCACTTGTTTCTAAGTTCAGTCATTTTCTCTCATTTGATCTTTTAGTAAATTAAGGTTTTTATAATAAAATACTTTTAAATATATTAAATTTCATGAAACAGAAATACAGAATTATACAGATTCAGCTCCTAAAAATTAAATAAAAACATAATTTCAAAATCAAGTTGCAGGGTTCTACTTAGCTTATAGACTCATATAAAAATAATAGGAACAGTTTAATTATTGTCATGATATCTATACTTCAGGACAATCATTGATTTACACTAATATGATCAGAAACAAAAACACTCTTTTCTACTTTACAGTTATATTAAAAATTATTCGCACGTTCGGTAAATTTTTGCTATTTGGCGTTGCGTTATTTCACGACAAACCCGCAGATATCCATTATTTATGACTGTATTTTAACTACCGACCTATAAAAATCTATGAATTTAATGTGTTTTTAATCCGGGTGTACAGTTAACGACAGATAAAGCCGTAGAGTGTCAATTTGGTAAAACGGATTTTTATTTTTATCTTTCACCTGGATTATTACCAGGTGGATTGTATAGTATTAAAAGTATATTAAGATGATGATAAATACACACCAGTCATTGATTTACACCAATATCATCACACATAAAAATGTTCCTTTCTATTTTACAGTTATATTTCACTTATTCACAAACAATACTACAATTTTTACATAAAAAGTTTTTTTTCTATCCCGAATAATTAATCCTCTAGGTGGATGCCAAGGTATAAATAAAAACCCTGTACATCTCTTTTCATAAACATTTTTGTAATCAACAATAAATAATTTTAGAAGGACATAATAAAAAATAATCCTGTGATCACTATTGGTCTTCCTGAAATCTGAGTAAACGTAGTTTATTGTCTAAGAGCTGGCTACAAGAAATTGCAATGAGTATAGTCGCGATTTTTTCTTAGAAGTTTTAAATCACATCTACAATGCCAGAGTCCGTTACCTAGAAGGCGCTCTCAAGGCGGAGAGTGTGTGCGGGCGAAAAAACGTGTGAAGTTTTACTAATAAAAAACTTATCGGATATAGTTCTGAAAATTATTGCCATGAGGATAGGTGGAGGCTTAAGCGCTCATAGAAGCTTTACAATAGTAGACCATAAAACAGATAAGGGGTGTTTCTAAATTTTTGTGTGAATATTAAAGGGGTGATCCTTTGAATCGTTTTAAGAAAAAAAGAAATGAAGAAAATGCCTTATTTTCTAGATAGAGGATGTTAAAGTTTTAAAAAAGTTTATGATTTTTTTAGTAGTTCTGAAACTTTTAAGAGCTATTTGAACAAGATTTGGTACAACCGCATAGGTCATACTTTGACGGTATTAAACAGTTTTATCTCACCTAGGGGCGTAGGTATGGGTAACGATCCCTGACTGTCTTCATAAAAAAATGGTAAGCCACTGATTAGACAAATAATAGCTTCATCGTTTAGGGCAAATAACAATACATAAAAAATGTATTCCGTAATACGTACGACAAGTCGTGTTCGAGAAAAAAAGTCTATTTCATGTGCGCCTCTGGCACCTCTGGTCCAGTTAGTTCGAGCTAGAATTGCTCAAAACTCTTTAAAAGTGATTTCTTGGGTCAATTATAAAAAAAGTTATAAAAATATATGTTCAAAAATGCCGTATTTTTGAGATACACAAAATAATAGGAGGCAATTTTGGTGTATTTTTACTTGCCCTAAACGATAAAGTGGCTTACAATTTTTTTTACCAAGAAAGTCACGGATGCTTATCGATATCTACGCCCATGATTGAAATAAACTGTTTATTACCGTCAAAATGTAACCTATAAATATTTATGTGGTTGTGCCAAAACTTAATCAAATAAATCTTACAGTTACAGAATGTTTTACATTAAGCCTTTCAGAAATTATAATCTCAAACCAATACTACAAGCATGATATAAAATACTGATGTGTGAGTGATTTTCAATAAAATAGAGACATTTTCAGATGTACAGTTATTTTTATTTCTAATTTTTAAGAGACTTAACGCACAGGAGAGACTCAACCCATTCCAAAGCTGAAAAATCTAGTGCTGTGGTTTAGGAAAGATATATTAATTCTTAATTTCATTCCCTTAAGAAGCGAAATGGGCAATGCATACTCAAAACGTTGATAGATGATGGTGGCCTGTCACTAATTATAAAAAACTGTCCGAAAAATATTCTCTAGTTGGTGTGGAACATGACATTTCTTTGTATTTGAAGTTTTTTTCAAAATGTATAAAAGTTATTAAAATAATAGTCGCTTAACTTTTACAATTTAGTAAATAATTATATCATTTTCAAAAGTTCGTACAACATTTTTTCAATATTTATTTATTTTGGGGTTTATATATTTAAATGTCATCATTCGCCGCTGAAAAATAATAAAAAAAATATTGACACTGTATACTTTAAGCTATTAAAAAATTACGTCTTGTTTTTCCAGCAAACATATCTGAAAATGTATCTTCATCCCTTTACGTTTGTCTTTATATGCGGACTATCTACTTGTGAACGAACTGTCGTCATACGCCTAGCGTTTCCGGCCTGATTGAAACATGTGACAAAGGTCACCCTTAATGATACTCATGCATCTACTATTGGCTCTTAATAATTAAATAATTACTTTGTACTAATTTCAAGACCTAATGCACCGTTTCGGAAATTGCCTCCTGAATTTGGTTAAGTATTAAATATTTCTATACAGTCTCTAACGACACAAATACATTTTTGAATGTCAATATGTACCATAAATACAAATAAACTGAAAAATAAAGTAAGTGAACATCCCAAAAAACGAAAAACCGTTACGAATTCGCAGATTTAAATCAGTACACCGGGCAAGTCAGCAACCTGCAATGTTGCTAGTAGAACGGATACCATCTAACCCTCTACAGTGTACGAAGAATACATAAAATGAATAATTTCAGGGAACAGCATCGGCGACGCTAGCGGAAATCGGTTGAACCAAAATAACCCAAATCAGGCCAGTTGGACATCTACAAAAGCGTAGAAGTACGAAAGCGTAGAGGGGTCACAATTTTTTTATTTTTATTTTTATTTTTGTAACAAATTCCGACTTCTAAGTCGGAATTCCGACTTCTATCTTGAAATTCCGACTTCTAACTCCGAATTCCGACTTCTTTCTCAGAATTCCGACTCTAACTCAGAATTTCGACTTCTATCTTGGAATTCCGACTTCTAACTCGGAATTCCGACTTCTATCTCAGAATTCCGAGTTTTATCTCGACATTCCGACTTCTAACTCGGAATTCCGACTTCTGTCTAGGAATTCCGACTTCTATCTCGAAATGCGTTGTAATTAATATACGCCCGCTCATAAGCTCAATCACTTTTTTATATTATTTTAACGTCAAATGAAGCGTTCATTCTAAATGAAGTTCATATTTTAATTATAGAAATCAGGATGAAGCTAAGTAAAGCTAGAGGAAATTTATTAACTGTGCATAAAGTTCAAATTAAAAAATAACGACTGGGTCAGTTCCCATGGCTTGAAACCATATTCAAGCCATCGGAACTGACCCAGTTGTTATTTTTTAATTTGAACTTTATGCACAGTTAATAAATTTCCGAAAAATAAAATCTTGTACTTTGCTTTATCTTTTTCATAGATAGTAGAAATAATAAAACGCCATTTAGTAAGAACATCTGATCCATATTATGTTTAAAAAATGAATAGGTAATAACTAGCACCTGTGAAAGGTTTATGCATCCTCCATTAAAGTAACTTAAATTTTGTTAAACGATTATTCATTAATCTTTATTTTTCAATACGGTTATCATCTGGTGATTATTTACCGCTAAAATAAAATTAACGCCGTCACCAGTTTAGGCGACGCGATGCCAAGAAGAACCAAAAACAAATTGCAGGAATACTAAAAATCATAAATTTTGAAAATAAATCGTTACCTAACATTTTAGTATGAATCCGAGATAGCAAAATAAGATGACGGCCTAATAAAATATTTAAAAAAATCAGCCTGAAGAAACTACGTATTAGATTAATTTCAAATTTTGTGTAAGTTTAAGTTTGACATAGAGATAAACTGGTACGAATTCAAGATGGCAAAACAAAATGGTGGCCAAATAAATTTTACGAATTGTACGAATTCACATCGTAACAAAATAGCTGCGTGTGTCAAAGCAAAAACTACCTATTAAATTTATTTTAAATTTTGCCCAAAAACAAGTGCGGCATAGATAAAAACTAGTAAAATATTGGTAGGAATCCGATATGATGGAAAAAAATAGGGCAAAATAAAAATATTTGAATATACTATATTTATACCTGTTACTGAATGACTATGTACTGAATTAAGTTGGGTCATACTTCACTACCTTTAATAAAGGGAGAGATTCATAACGAGGGAAGTTCCCGGTAAAGGAAATTTACCTATTTTTTAACAAGCGTTGACTTCCCAAATACTTACAGTTTGAATAGCAAATTTAACATTTTCCCATAAATGACAATTTTTTAGATAGAGACGGAAAAACAGAATCCCGCCCAATTCACAAAGGAAACTTTTAAATTAATTTGATGTATGAGCGCATTACATCATCGGTTTTGAGAGATCGTATCTTAAAAAAAATATATAAATCCAGGTCTGTATTTACAAAAATAAGTTGATGATGAGACCTCGAAGACGAATCGTCGAACTTTAAATTCAAGTGTATCACCTTGCAGAGAAGGAAAAGTAGCTACAAACATATACGTCCATACTTTTGGTAGTTTTAATGAATCGTTCCTTTTCAAATTACCTTGTTTTTCAATTTCTATGGTCTTATAATGTCCTATAATGGAAATCTTTCTACACCCATTTGATTTTATCTTTTGAGTTTCCAATTAATTTACCAGATGTTTGTAGCTTATGTAATATGTGTATGCTGTGTTGTCTAAAAGTTCTTCCGATTCTGTCTGTTGTGCCTTTTACATATTGTAAGACTACTTGTTGCTTTCCCGGTTCATAATTTTTGTTGTTAGTTATTCGGGAACCCTGTCCGCTAATAAATTTCTCTATGATGCGATTTGTCTAGCCATTTTTCTTTAAAGCACTAGATATTATATTAAGTTTGTTATATCTCGTCTGTGTTGCAGTTAATCACACGGATCTGGATATTAGGGTACTGGCCACAGCTTGAATTTGTAGTGTGTGATAATATGATCTTGCATTTAAATATATGTATGTATATGTTTGTTTTCTACACACGCTGTATTAGAAATGTCCATTATGCAATTTTGTGACCAGAACATCTAAAAATGGAAGTTTGTTCTTCTGTCTCTAGAGTAAATTGTATTCTGGGGTGGATTGAATTTACGTGAGTCAGAAATTTTTCGAGCTCTGTATGACCATGTTGCTATATAATAAATATGTCATCTACATAAAGAATCCATAATTTGGGCTTTAAACTTGCTTTCTTAAGAGCTTCTTTCTCGAAGTATGCCATAAATTAATTCGCGACCACTGGTGATAGCGAGGACTCCATTGGAGCACCATCTATTTGTTTATATAATTGCCCGTTGAATGAAAAATAAGAATTTTTGAGGCAATGCTCCGGGAGTTGTTTTACGTGGACCTGGAAATCCTCGTTCATGACAATCCTGTCCAAGGCTTCCTTGATGGGAATACTGGGGTACAACGATTTGGCATCTAGGCTTGCTATGATATCGTCTTTTTCAACAATGATGTCTCATATAATTCGAGTGAAATGCTCCGAGTTTTTTACAAATGAATCAGTTTTTCGACAGCTGGTTGCATAATTTCAGCAAGATGTTTTTCCAGTTTTTCAAGCGGAGAATTAACAGCGCTTACAGTAGGTCTGATGGGCGCCCATGGTTTGTGTATTTTTGAAAAACCATAGAGTTTAAGACATCTGCTCGACTTTTCCCGTGGTATGATTTTTTGTTGAATTTCGGGGCTTATTGATGAACTTTTTGTTTTATTTTTAGTGGTTTTTTCTAGATACGTAGTCGGGTCGTTTGCAACAGGCTTATAACAATTGTCTTGTAGAATATCTTGCATTTTTTTGTATGTATTCTTGGGTGTGATGTCTTTATTTTTTCGAAAGTTTGTTAGGGCTCTTTGTTCAGTGGCATTTAAGTTTTGTTCTGGTGGTTTGCTTCATCTTAAAATTCTCGCCACTTCTTGTCGAATG
Organism: Kuschelorhynchus macadamiae; assembly: GCA_030620095.1. Lineage (NCBI taxonomy): Eukaryota > Metazoa > Arthropoda > Insecta > Coleoptera > Curculionidae > Kuschelorhynchus > Kuschelorhynchus macadamiae. Next base: position 287,558 of record JAUTXW010002789.1, read on the forward strand.
TCCTCTGCTTGCTTTTATTTCTTTAGAGGAATCAAGGACGCTTCTACTTCTTTAGGGATTTCCTTAGGATCTCCTTGCGAAATTGAATCCCTTACTCAGTACAGATTTTTCACTTTCTGAGAAATTGTAGAATGATATAATACGCGCTAATTTATCGACGATGATACTTGTGACTGACTCGACTTTCTTAGGAGATTGTCATATTTTTTCGAAAGTTTATCGGTCTTAATATTTTTAGTTGATTCTGTTCACCAACAAGCCAAAATTTCTATGCGATTCCACAAGAAAGGGAGAATGCTGTTACTTAGTTTAGGTTCTTTCTCTGTCTCTGCTAGTTGTTTTCTAGTTTGATTTTATTTTTTATTTAAAGTATGGTGTTAGTTGTTCTGGTTTTTGTACCTCTCAGTTTTTCATACGTCTTGATTGTCTTGAAGATCTCCTCCCCGTAGGAAAGAAGGGGAAATAAAAGTAACATTTTTTTAAATGATATATCCTGTATTTTTCTAAATGTTTTAACTCTACGATAAATTATACATACTTTATTAAAACTACGAAGAAAGAAAGAAAAGGTAAAACAGAAACCTACAAGGTTTGTGTTAAAATTAATGTCTGTCAGAAACAATGCAAACATTAAACCAGCAAATGTGCTCTCTGGAACAAGCTGCTCAAGTCTTATCTAGAATGACATTGTTACATGCTTTCTAATGTTGATGTTTAAATAATTTAAATTTAAAGGTGGTGTTTCATAAACGCTATTTTTTCAATATCATTAAAGCAAAACATCCAGAAACCTTAGATCTGAAGAATATGCTGGCGACTGAGTATGACCTATCCATTTAAGAAGTTATCTATTTTAACTAAAGTAATGCACTAATACACCTTAACCTTTATTTTTTGCGTTTATAAGGAACCTTTCGAGCTCTTTTTTCTTTAAAGATATTTAAAAAATATATTTTATGAAACGCCACCTAAAAATGTACATGTTTCAAAGATTAGAGAAGCTTGTAATAATATCACTCCCGACGTGATTGAAACAGCTTGTGCCAGAGCACTTACTGGATGATGATTAATATTTCCATTGAACTTCAATTAAAACATGTTCTTAGAACCCTGTAAATTTCTATTTTGTGTACAATAGTTTTTACAATAATAAACTAAAATATGTTTAAAATGGTACGTTTTACTAAAATATGCATATATCTTAAAAACCGTCAGTCAGATAGAGGCTATTGTACCAAATATGTCTAGAATTCATCGTAGAGTTCAAAATTTTACAAATATGCACACCCTGTGCAATGTAAAAAAACATTTTTTTTATTTCCTTGAGTTTTCGACACACCCTTTAAAAAAATATTAAGTGTAGTTATATCTCTTTGAATTGCCTATAGCGTTTTAATTGTAAGGTTTCAAAATAAGACTAAGCACTTATGAAATAGTAGTACTAAGTAAGTAAAAATTGCCTTCTATCTAATATGAAATTTAATAAACAAATTTTAGCAATCTAAAAAAGTAAGCTTTAAAAATCGATACATTGCCAGTAACGCGGAAACTGTAATAAATTTCACTTTTCTTAGTAAAAAGTGAGTTTCATCACAATAAAGGTATTGTTAAATGGATTTTGCCTACTTCTTTACAAGAGTATCCGGAAATTTTATCATAATGAAACTTTTCTTTTATTAAGAATAGTGAAATATCTTTCAGATCATAAATAAAGCTATGATCAAGTAATTCAACTCTAATATTTTATGATCATACATTTTTTTGATCTGCATATCTAAGTCTCTTATCCAAAATTCAAGATGGCGGACAGTTTTTTAAGTGTCCGACGAGAAGGAAGTATAAAGACCCTAAGTTTAAATTATTTGTTCATCATTATGACAGTGGTTGCTTAAAGTAAAGAAAAACAAGCAAGTCGTCCATGTTATCTCTAAAAGTGCTGCTCTATAAATATGACAAAGAAAAACAATGTCTCGTTCTTGTATTAAACAGCCGTCATCAGTTCTTAAAACAATTAAAATATGTAAATATATAGAAAACTTGCCAGTACAACTACATTCTTAAATAAACACAGATGTTTTTAATGCATTATTTTGACTAAGAGCGAGATATTGTTTTTCGTTGCAACATTTTAAGTGAAGAATATATTCCATAATCGGGACATTTGCGAAACAAAGGAGCGAAAAAAAGTAGAAGGAGTTTGGTTTTTGTAGATGCAAGGGGATGAGATGCCGGTTGATGCCTTCCTGGCAGTTATTGCTAAATAAGGCATAACAAAAAATAGCCCAACACAACAGAATACATGGCCTCGTCTCTAAAATAGAGTACAGTAAATGATAATATTCTACGATCAGTTATTTTCTCTATACCTAAATGATTGATCCGCTTGCACTAATATACAATTTATGTTAAGTGAGTTGAGTTAAACTCTGCAGATTGAATTCAAATTTGATGTTATTGCTCATGCATTTTTTATAAACCGTAGGCCTATATAATCAAATGTGTTTCTTTCAGTTTTAAAATACTTCTTATTATTATAAAGCTATATTTTAGGGTGTTATTATTTTTATTTAAATGTTTACATAATTAGATTTTTTCTCAAATCAGAGAGACTAAAATATGTATACTTGATTGCAGTTAAAATGACGTAACAATATACACAAATACATATATCTATATTTGTATCAGATAGTTTTTGTGGTAATCGATTATGGAATTTTAATTACAATTTTGAGACCTAAAATGGCAGACCTAGTTCAACTGAAATAAAAGCGGGTATGTTCTTAACGTCAAAGAATATAAATGCTTGTTTATAACTTTAAAGAACAAACAGACCACGTTAATATGGCAAGGAAGTTTTGCATTCATTGCCTGGTTGAACTAAACTTACATTTGAGGGGTCTAGTTGCAAAAGTCACATTCTCCATTTTTTACGAAAAGTGAGCTATTAGCGCCATCTTCTAGAATAGGTTGAAATGTATGACATGGTAACATAAAATCGTGACAAAACTCACTTTATCCTATATAAATTTAGTTCTGAAAATCATGGTTCGGTGCAAAACTCACATTATCCATAACAGGTGACTGCGTAAAATAGGATAGTTGCAAAAGTAACATTCTCCCATATCAATTTGCCATGTAAAATCGAATTCTGTTGCAAAACTCACATTATCCACATACGATTCATGCGTCGCTCTTCAATTAGTTTTAGTTTGAGGTTATACTCGTACAGTAACGGTTGTGTTGTTGTTTGCTAATTATTACGTAAATAAGAAAATTTGTTGGTAAAAAAACAAACCCAGTGTGTCATGGAAGGTAATGTTACTCCATGCCGAGAAGGCAGTAGAACAAGGAAACCCAGGACAACCCCAGAGAACTGGAAAAGAAACAAGTTGAAAGCAAACAGGTATTTTCAAGTTTGTATTACTTTTATCTAATTTATACTTATTGGGTTATTTTTTGGTCTTGCAGGCATGTTTCAAAAAGGTTTCCCGAACTACCTGTATGTTCTCATAAAGATGGGGCATTCAAGTGCAATACATTGAAAATGCAAGAGATTCGGAGATTTCATCAGAATTTTTATAGCTCAAAAACTAAAGTTAAGCAAGATGGATTTTTGATTAAATACATCGAATTGAGACATAAAAAAAGACTGCGACCAAAAAATAATCGTTATAATGCTCCACCATTTCGATCGAAATATTGTGTGCCCAATTCGAAGATGAGCTTAGTTCCCGTTTGTTTAAAAACATTTTTACGTATTTTAAATATATCCAGGTTTCGGTTAAATATTTTGGCCAAAAGATATTACCTGTCTGGTGAGTTGCCTTCTGAAAAAAGAGGTGGTGACAGAAAAAGTGCTGAGTATGGGCCCAAGAAAGAGTGCATTATGAATTTCTTGAATAAGCTTAAATGCGTAGAGAGTCATTATTGTCGCTCTGCAGTTTCATCGCGAAAGTACTTATCATCAGAACTGAACATAAGAAAACTGCACAGGATGTATGATGGAGTTCCCGTAAAGCTTAATTTTTTCCGAAAAATTTTCAATACCGAATACAATCTTGGTTTTGGGAATCCGCATACCGACGTGTGCTCTACATGCCTTCAGTTAGGTGAACAAATCAAAAGATGTAGAGACCTAAACGAAAAACAAACGCTCATGACTGGACTACGTATTCATAAACTTAAAGCCAAGGCTTTTTTTGAACTTCTTAGGGAAGACAGAGAAGATCAATTAATCTTGTCGTTCGACTGTCAAAAGAATCAACCGCTCCCAAAAATTCCTGACCAGGCGACATACTATAGTCGTCAGGTGTATATTTATAATTTCACTGTGGTCAAGGGTTTTTCTAAAGGAAAAATTAACCCCGAAACTGTAACTTCGTACTGTTGGACCGAAAACCAATATTCGAAAGGATCCAACGAGATTGCATCATGTTTATACGACACCCTTAAGACTACTGATCTCACGAAGTTTAATACAATACGGCTGATGTCAGATGGCTGTGGAGGTCAAAATAAGAACTCCACTTTGGTAGGGATGCTGTGTAAGTGGCTGAGCTCTGCACCTGAACACATCAGAGAAGTAGAACTAATTTTTCCGGTAACTGGCCACAGTTCCATCCCACCGGATAGAGTCTTTGGTCTTAGTGAAAAAGAGATACAGAAACGTGAAATTATTCTTTTACCTGAGGAATATCAAGAAGTTTTTTCTCATTTTGCAACAGTGAAAAATCTAGGAACAGACTGTCACAATTTTGACTGGAAAACGGCCAAGGACACAGTATTAAAATTGCCGGGGTCATGGCATTTTAAAATTAAACAATGTAAACGCATACTATTTAAAAGAACTACTTATAACGTTCTTATTCAAGGTGAGATATTCTACAAATCACTAACAGGTACATCCAAAAGCATCTGTAAAAGAGGAAAATCCATAGAGCAGATAGAACCCTCTATTATAGAAGAAAAAAATGTTCTACAACCAAACAAAAAAATTGACGTTAACTCTCTTTTATCCAAACATTATGGAAACAATTGGAGAGAAATCGAGGGTTTTCTCGATTTTTACAAGCATGTTCTTGATCAAGCTGAAGAGGCAGCTGGCGAGGAAGTTGATGAAGAAAATGGAAATCTATGCGAGCCCCAAGAAGCAAGTGCTGAACCAAGAATTTGAATATTTTTTCTACATTACCTGTCACGTTCTTTTGAAATAAAATGCTTTCTTTATTTCTTGATTCCTAGTTTGTTTACTGAAAATTTTCTGCGGCAAAACTCACATTCTCCAAAATGATTTCTTGCAAAAATCACATTCTCCATAAACATGCTGCAAAACTCGCATTCTCCAAACGAAAACTCAAAATATCTCAAATTTAGTACTTTTAAACTAAGTTTGATATATAGCACTAAAAAGCTAATTTTTTTCTAGATTTTTTCCGTCAAACGTAATCTTTATTAATTTCTGACATTATCAAGCTACACGTTTTTTCCGATTTCCCAAAAATAGGTTATGGTGGAGAATGTGAGTTCTGCAACTAGACCCCTCATTTGGTCACTTTTGTAACTACAGATAATTAATAATTTGTTAAATAAAGGCTTACAAGCAAAAAAAAACGTAAAATAATAATTTAGAACAAACTTTTATTTAGCTCTAAAAAAATATATTTTTTACAAATCACTAAATTCTAATTAGCCGCAGCATCAGAAGGAGTCACGTCGATTTGCAGTCGAATCCGTAAAAATAAGAACTACTTTGTTATGTATATTACATTTTGGAGTGAAGGCACCGTTACTAACGTTATGTAAACAATGTCTATTTACTCCAAAAAACAGCGAAAACAAACCTTATATACATAAGTTTATTGGAAAAGGTGTATATAACAAATTAATTTTAGGTAATTGGCTATAGAATACTAATTAGTAAACAAAAGGAACAATATCAAAAATTACAACATTGATGTCAAAAAGTTACAATTGCTTTAGAATTCAATGTTTTATAACACTGATTTTAAAACAATGAAATAAAATAGTATTCATCTTCATTTATAAAGATATCTAAAGTTGCTCTGAATCCTTCCGCATATCAAGGAACGTGAAGTATGAACCATTGATACAGTCTAGATAAGCACGTAGTTGTTTAGTACTTCGAAGTGGCGTATTTAGGGAGGGGGAGGTTCCGGGAGTGTAAATCTTCCCGAGGGCTGATATAGTAAGGAAAGGTATAAATAACACGGCCGCCGGACGCCTCCCTCGGGATCTTTTGTTATATTAAGCAAAGATATAAGCTTGCAATATGAGTGTTTTTAGCCAACATATTTTGGGGGTGATGTAGGTTGGTGAATGGTTCATATATGAAAAGGAGAACCTTTTGATTAGTTTGGAATTCCCCGTAACAAAATCCTAAAAGTAACATAGGCAGTTAGTAATATGTACATATACAAATTTTGTTATATTTCACCGTCCTTAATAAAAGGAAGGATTTATTATGAGAGAGATGTCGTGTAAATGGGTAAAATCAATCTGTGAAGGGTTCTAAAATACAACACAATATGTATAATGAACATATTAACAAATAATTACTGGCACAAAGAACTTACTGGGTCATTTATCACGTTCCTTGAAAAAAGGAAGAATTGATATCGAGGGTAGCCTGGGTAAAGCCGATTTACCAATTTTTACATAATTTAATTAATTTAAACTAATGATGATTCGTTTTAAAAACCTTTCTCCAATGGTTAGTTGATTTCAATGTATATAACGACTTAGAGAGGAACGATTATGCACTCTTTATATTTTGATAGGAACCATATATTTTTCGAGGCATAAATTATTATGATACAAGTTTGCAATGTATAAGCAATGATCAGAATTCAGCTTTAGCTTTGAAGCAAACCAACGTACTAAACTAAAACCAGTAAAACGTACTATTGAGAAACCTATTTGGTATTATTCTCTGTGTAAGAACATATAGAGTGTGCTTAGTTTATGCTATTTCTGACTGTTTAAATTTCTATATAGCATTCTATTAACACATCTATAAATAGAGTTCTCCCACTTGTTAGGTATAAATAATCAGCTGTATAAGGGCAAATATATTAGAAGATTATTTGTGAAATAAAATGTACCACTATTAGTAAATTTTGGCTTCTAGTTGAGTTGTGAATTTAAATACAGAAACCTTATCTGAACCATTTATAACATAGACCGCTCTAATATACCTTATATCAGTTATATATGGAAGCCGGCGATCATATAAAAACGATCTTTAATGTATAATTTATTGCACAATATTCTAAATCAGCATGAGTTTGTTTGAAGCAAATTAGACAATTTTCAGTAAGCAAATCAGAAAAAAGTGGTTGTCGCAGTAGTGCTTTGGTACGTTTTAGAAATCAACATTAAAAATTGACACCCCCGCAAGTAATGAGTGGTGCGCACCCCGCTTGAAGGGTGGTGGGGTGCATTATATAGTATACGAAATCTGTGTTTGGGTCCAGTTGAAATCTCGGTGTTGTTGAGAAAGGTCTGTGTGTGCCGTTCTTTTCAAGTGAACACCGGCGTGTGTATCGCGTAAACGGATCGAGATGCGCGCCTTTGCTCAGGTAAGGAGCCTTTGATGCGGGCCGACGATGCCGCGTCTTTTGATGTGAACAGGTGCAGCAGTGAAGTGCAATGGTTTCTGTATTGTAATTTAGGCCCTATTTTCAGCGGCCGATGCTTGAATCGCGAGTACAAGGTTTAATGTACCCAGGATTGTTTTTTTGGCGCCAAATATTATATGAGATTAACGTTGTTATATTTTATATAACATATAGTAATGATGTTTATGAGTAAACGTAATAAATTAATAGTCCTACTAGTACTAAAGTATTTCGAAAAGTCTTGCACTAATCTATGAATCCGATAATATAGTTAAACTGTACCGACAAATAATTATTTACAATTTAAGCGTATATAAGAAAATTGTGTTATTGTTGCTTTTTGATACGTGGAGTAAAGGGAACTGAACTGTTTTAATATTTTGTAAATTAATTATTTAAATGAGGTTATAAACTTTCAGGATTTTTTAAAAAAGTGACATATTATAATACTTACATTTTGATATAAGAAAATATAATTCCTGAGTTTAACATGCGCGTCACTTTATGATGAACGTATACGTAATATGTAAATACAATTCAATACGTGCCAGCTATTTTTATCAGAAATAATAAAACGAAAATTAGGAAATCATGATTCTTGGGAGTAGAGAATGCCAAAATGAAATCACTTTCCAACGTTTCGTCTTTGACTGCAGGGATCTTTACTCCACCAGTTCAGATCTCGTAAAACTTATTTACACCGTTTCGATTATCAATGAATCCCTGGTGCATTGGCTTGATACATCGCGGATCGAAACATTGTGAATAATTTAAAAAAAAGAAATCTTAATTTGTCTTTGTAGCTCAACAGACTGATAATAAAATTATTTGCGTTCTTTGGGCATTAAATGCAACACTGAGTGCGAAAATGAACACCAAATGTTTGCGAATCTTCTCATGATTTAGTAGACTTTCAGCTACATTTTAGTGTTTAAAGTGTTAATAGTATTTAAAACTGTAAGTATTGATTATTTTTAAATGAAATATGTTCACTTATTACTTTAAATACTTAACTTAAAATTGTGAACAAATCATAAAAAGCATTTTCTTAATATTTTTGTATCGGATTTGAACAACTACATACAAAATAAGGTCGGTTTTGCTAGTCACTCTTAATAGTGTTAAATTTTTTCTTATATTACTATCAGGTTGAGACCTTGGGAGACCTCAAGGAAATGTTGTAGTTTTTGCCAATACTACTTCTACATTACAAGAAGTTTTAAAACTAATTATAGGATTGATTTAATTTAGCAAGAATGAAAATATACTAATAAAATAAAGATTTAAAAAGATACATTTAATTTCCTTGAATACAGAGGACATAGGGATTACGAATTTGTTTTCTATTTTTAGTCGATAAACTAACAGTCTACAAATAAAAACTTGTTATATTAGTTAAATAACGGTTGTTTAATGAATTGCTGAACAGAATTTACTGGATGCCCTGGCTTTGATACATGCTCTGAGCTTAACTTAACTCTCTGACCAGCCAATAAAGACCTGTTGTTGAGGCGATATTAACTTTCTTCACCAATATTCTTTTGGCGACTAAAAGCCCCACAGTGGAAAATTATGTGCTGAACCTTGCATCTGAGATCACTACGGTACACCCAACTAACACCTCTCTTTAACAGGTGCGAGAATTCCTATAATTATCAACAGCTTGTTCCTACTTCTTTGAAGTAGCTATTCTAGGATTTTAGGATCAGAATCTTCTGTAGGGTTATTATTTAAATCCTGCGCTAGAAGCAAGGAAGTGTTTTTAAATCAACTCTTAGCTACTGACTACTCTATCTGATTTCTGAAAGAACACTGGTTTACTTCTTGCGAATAATATGTGGTCACCGGATTATCTAAAACGACACATAGTGGTTACTTTTTTTGCGTATAATAAGAAAGTAAACACAGCTTTTGATAAACAAGAGCATGTCTATTCGAGTATTTAACTAAATGAAGTATGATTTTATTTATATAAACTACGATTTTCAGATCTGTTTGGCAAATTTTATTACATATTACCGATTTTAAGCTTAAAGTCAAATCTGGCATCGCGAATAAATTCCCTCCATACTAGTAAATTTTTAAGTTTTACGTGATGCCCGTATAAGCCCAATTTGGCTTATATGGTATTTTTAAAAATAATAAAATGTTGAAAAACGTACATGGTCTTTAGGGTTGCTAGGTTTTTAACTAGTTTTGACATTTTTTTTTGCACATACTTTATATTTTTTGGGTAGTGCAGACCCTAGAGATTATAAAAAAGTTGAAAACTTAAGGGCTCTCTAGCAAGAAAACTTTACATCAAAAGAGTAATAACAAGTTACAGTTTAATACGTAAGAATAATCTAATTTTTTCAAAAAAATTCGTTTCAAATATTTGTATTACAATTTCACCAAGGATTAAGCTGATTTAGCAATTAAAACTTAAAATTCGTTTTTGCAAATTTTACGAAAAAATAAAATATTGGACAATTTGCAGAATCTTGTTTAACATCCTAAATAAATAACTTTTTAGCTTAGGCAATACAATTTGCAAGAGCTGATAATCGCATCACAGTATCTAGTCTCATTTTAAAAATATTCGAATTTAAATTTTACCAAAAAATTCCCTTTTGCTCTGCCCAGCAGTGTAGATGCATATTAAAATTTCTCAAACCAATAAAATATCTTTAATTTTTTTATAATAATTTAGTTGGAGATTTTATAAGTACTTGCAGCTAGTTGTAGCTGTAGCACATAGAAAAACTTATACCTACATACAGATCAATTAGCATAATTTTAAAAAAATATATGATCATGACGCCTAGGGTGACTTCTTTTAGGGTAGATTAAGTTATATGGCAACCCTGAATCAGCCTTTTTCGAGGAGTTTTTCGAAAATAATTTTTTTTTAATTCTCTGCAAAACCGAAGGCGGTATATCTCTCCATCTGAGGCAGAAAAGAGCGACATATTTGTCAATTGGCCGTTGAGACGCTGATTAGCTTCAGCCATTATCCGCTTGTGATGGTCTTCTGCAATAAATAATCTCAGAATCCTCAGGTGCAGGTAAAGGTTCAAGAAGTTTTGCCTAAATGCTGATATCCTTATATGCGTCTCTTTGCCTGTAAATACAGACCACTTGGCCTTTCTTACAGGACGATGTGAGAGATGGTTAGTGAGAGTTACCTAAACTTAGAGTTTGGACCAAAGTAACCCAGTAACCCATATATAACATCTCAAGTGATGATGGCTGAAATAACCCTATGATTTTCCCCCTGTATCATATTGCCCGGGGTTATATTATACCTTGGTAGGTACTCGTCGAGTAAATAGCTTAATTCTCATTGGCGTTTTTAATACGCACATACGTAGAGATCATTTTGATCTTAATGCTTTGTTCGTTAGAAGAAAGTAGTTTCGAAGGGAAAAAACTGATGAAGAATTCAACGCTTAAATTATATACCGCCACCTTATTTATAACTATCTTCTCAGATTTGGGAATAATCAATTACAAATAATTCTTAATAATCGATTTCGAATTAAGGTGAATCAGTCTTTAACTCAGAATATTCAAACTCCATATAAAATATAGGTTGACCCTAAAAAGTTTTGACACAATATTAGCTTCCACTGTAGATAAAGTTTTAGAAAGAATATGCTTGCATATTGCGAAAAGGTTATATGAAAAGAGCAAAAATTACCTTGGTTAAAACAAAATATAATAATTATTTTTAAACACATTGGATGTCAATAAAAGTAAAGAGACTTCTAAGTCGTTTCGATACCGCTACTTGGTACGAGAGACTGAGTCTAGGCTTCGATACTTTCGGTCTCAGTCTCGAAAAAAATCACAAAATAGTTATAGTTTTTATTATTTTATTAATAATTCTTATATGAGAAGTTTACTTTTTTAGTAATCCTTATAATTTTTAGACAAAGTGTGACCACTGACAGTAGTGCGACACAAAGTACACGGTTATTGATTAGAATTGGATCATCCTCTTTATTTTTGTTATTTTTAAAGCCAAGATAATCATTTTTTACCTAATTGTAGAAAAATTCATAAAATATCCATAAATTAAATTGATGTACAGTATGCACCAGAAAAACGTAGTCAATCGAATTTTCCTTTTTTTTTTTGGAAACTATGTAGGTTCTATTACACAGATATTATTCATCATCACTAGCTTATTCCATACAAGGTCAAATGTAAACCTCCCATACAACATGTCCATCTGTTGTGATTCGTCCTCGCGACATGCCCTTCCCAATTCCACCTTAGTGTACATATTTGTTGGATTATATCTGTCACTTTTGATCTTCTTCGTATCTCGATGTTAGGAATACGATCTGATATTTAGTATTCTCCCCTCTTTTAACCTTTAAGTTTCTTGGATTTTATGTATGATACTTTTGTTTAAAGCCCATGTTTCCGTGCCGTACGTTAGCACCTGTAGTACGTATTGATAAAACACTCTGACATTTAATGTATTTGGAATATGTAATTTAAATGTTGATTGCAGCCTTCTGTATGCAGATCGTGATAGCGAAATCCTTCTTCACAATTCAGCTGATAAATTATTTTTTGATATATTAACATTCTGCCCTATACATGCAAATGCGTTTACCTTTAATATGTTTTTTACCTTCTATTAATAGTATCTGGCTGTCGTTCGCAATTTTGTAGCTCAAATACTTAGTTTGGTAAAGTTAATTTTCAGAGACCTATTTCAGTACAACTTTCCAACATGATCTAAATTTCTGTTTTCTGATTTCCCTGGTTTGGCATTTTAATCGCTGGTTATTAAAACATATCTCGTTTTGTCATTTCTTCATCGCTGTCTGATGTCGGTACATATTCCTAAATGATCTTATATATTATTATGCCCCTTCTGCTTATTTGTATGCCCTCTGAAATTACTTTTTCGAAATAGCCTTGACTATACAATATTACCTGCTGTCTTTTAGTAGGCCGACTCCGCCCACCCGTTTGGGTTTCATTCCCTCTGTAGAAGAATATGTGTCTACTCTTCAAGGAGATGCAAGATTCCCTTTTGTAATTCTGTCTGTAAGACAACACTGTCCGTTTTATATTGCTTAAACCTTCCTTTCATTCAATCATCCTTTCTTCAGATGCTAGAGTTCTTGTGTTGTAAGTTGCTATGTATCATTATCTTGTTTTGGGTCGTCTTTTTCTATGTACTGTGGGTATACAACTGAACTTTACTCTAATTTTTGTACCTCCAGAATTCTTGGAACTGACTGCTTGCACAAGCACGAGATTCTCAATTTCCTCTACTCACCTGGGGTTCTTCGTTTTGAGAATTCGATCCGTTCATTTTTACTTAGGGATGTTTTAACCATTCCCTTGACGCTTTGGCCAAAAGTGCTAATCAGGAGAGGGGAAGAAAGGAATTGGGATATATAGGTAGGATAAGTTTGAACCAGCAAGATTTAATCTGCCAATTGACAGATAAATCTGTCAACTCAAGTGCAATTTAAATCGAGGACTTGACAGATTAAATCTGTCAATTGACTGATTTTTGCTGTCAATGGACAGACTAAATTTCATCACAGTTGACAGATTTAATCTCCCAATTTTTTAATATAAATATTTCTTGAGTGGTACTACCACCCCGTCGTATATTCCAGAGTTTATTATGTAGTAAAATTTACAAAAGTACTCAAAAATTAAACCTTATCTGGTATTTAGGGTCGCTGATATGTACACAAACTGACGAGTATTTTCAAAAGTAAGGGAGCTAGTCACAATTATTACATATAAGAGTTTTAAAGTTTTAAAAAACTTACTGAACAAGATTTGTCATAAAGTCACAGCAAAACAAAGTTGTATATTATGTCTTTCAAATAGGTCTCTTTTTGCTGATTATGAAAATATCTGGTTTTTATAAACGGGGATCCAGATAACTCTTTGAATGTATATATCGTTATTTTTCAAACTAGAAAAAAAATTGCTCCAAACAAAAGTTGTTTAATTCGATCTGTTTTTTTTTATGGTTATATTTTAATCTATACAGGGTGTCTCAAAAAAAGTAAGGCAAGTACAATTTTTCTGATATAATTGCTTACCTATTTAGATACGTGTTGATGAAGCCTTGTTTTTAAAGTATCATCACATCGACGTTTGAAGTAAGTCTGATTTACTGCTTGACTAATCTTTATTTTGTGCTAATATTCTAATATAATATATTATTCTACAAAATGTTTACTAAAGAAGAGAAAAAAAATTACATCTTTTTTTAAATTCTGTTTACTAAATTTGGAAATAATATGATACTAATTCAAACTCATAAACAAGAAAATAAATAAAACTTATCATTTCTAGTCTAAATTAAATGCGTTGCATATATTCTATTAACCTCGTCACATTTATCGTAAATTCTGGCATTCCAGTGCATTTATAGTTAGGTACTTCGTATTCATTTTCTTTTAAATTTCTTATTTCTTCAACAAATTTTTCTAAATTTTATTAATATTATTATTTGTTTGTCTATAAACTGTATCTATCAAATAGCTCCAAGGGAGGTATCCACGGGCGTTACATCTTGGCTATACCGCCTCTTCGGTCCATAAAATTTTATTGAAATAATATGGATCTCGATTAAGACTTGCTCTTATAATTTGAGCAAATCCATGTCTACTTTTTTCTTCGTTATTTAATTGCTGAACTGTCTTAATTTTAAAATAGTGGTATCCACTTTGCTTTAAAGTTCTTTGAACTGCTCTATAACTGGCTCTCTTGTCTCGTGGTTTATACCTTATGTCTCTGACACAGTCTCTGATAGATTTTCTTGAGAATAAAGTAATATATTAAGATCCCTTTCTTAGTTTTCTTGTTTCGCCCTTTACTTATTTCTTAGAAATGCTGTTTCTTGCAATAACTTCGTATGAATTTTAGTTAGTACATATGGTATTCTCTGACCATTCTGAATATCTTCCTAATACTGTTTTCCTGTTCTTGTGGCGTTATTACTATTCTGGAAATAAACTTCGACCATTTTAAACCTTTTAGCAATCGAATAGCTCAATTTTTCAGTATTAGCACAAAATAAAAAAAATCTGTACATTTCTTTTACCCGAAACTTCCCTCGTTACGAATCCTTCCTTTTATTAGAAATAGTGAAGTGTGACCCAATTTAGTTTTGCAAATCGTTTTTCGTAATAGATATACGTATGCTGTCTCTTATTTTTATTGGGCGCCATTTCCTTCCACCATATTGGATTCGTACCAATATTTTACCAGTCTCTACCAATGCACACTTAATTTTTTGACAAAATTTAGAATTAAAAAATTTAAATTAATTTAAATAAATGTTTTGTTCCGTAATGTTGAATTCGTACCAATTTTTTTCCTATATCACATTGACAGACCGACGGAATTAAGCAAACATATTTTTTGGCATCTAGGGACCCTAAAACGTGAAGACCTATGAAAACCTGAAAGGGTGCTTTTTTCTCAATAACAACACTTCCCTTTTATCAGCGAAGTTATGAGTCAAGTAGTAAATCAGAGTTCAAACTTCAACGTAATGCCATTCGGAAAATAAACCTTTATCTCCAGGTAGCAGCAGATATCTAAATAGGTAAGCAATTATATCCGAAAAATCGTATTATTTCGTAATTCTAAAACCTTCCATATTTCGAAAACTGTTAAATAATACAAAACAGAATTTATTATAAAATTCAAGAACACTAAAAACGTGGTATATATACATTAAAGTAAAAGCATACGAAAAAGCAGATCAAATGAAACAATTTTTGTTTGGAACATTTTCATCTAATTTCAAAAAAATCGAGATATTTCCATTTTAAAGTTGGACCACCCTGTATATTTTTCTTTATAGACACACGAGAAAATAGAGAAAAACCCTGGTACAAGAAATAATACATTCCCATCGATTTCACTGTGTAATAGGGCGTTTTCCGTCTCTCTCTAAGACACTGCCTCTCATGGTAGGGTTATTCTAATATTTCTCCGGTGTATTTGAAGGTAAATGTATCAGACTTAATATATTTATAATAAGCAAAAAGAGATCCATTTGAGATATATTATATCATGTACGGTATTCAGTAAATCGACCATTTCCAATATTCCCATACATATAACGACCCTATATAAATGTTGATCTGTCACATAATAATTTGTTCGAGATATCGACTATAATAAAAAATACTTAAACATTAGCAATGCTATCACAACATTGCTGATCGAATATAACAATACGAATAAGTATGGAAATATTTGACAGCTGTTGTTCTTTTAAAGAGATTAATGTGAAAAATTAATTAGGTTTTAATTAGGCAACAAAAAATTAGAAGCAATTAATTATTATAATATGTATAATATATAAATTATTTTCATACATACATTTTTACAAAATTTCTGAAATTCGTTACATTTTTAAGGCACAGAGTATGACAAATTTCAAAGTAAACAAATTAATTCACCATCGCTGCCTACCTATTTTCATGATGTTCAAACAGATTGTCGTTTAAACCGTTTGACTACTGTTTAAAAGCTGAAAACACTTATTACATATTTACAAGACACTTTTATTTGAACCGGTATGTAAAGTACCCACTCATCTCGCTTAAAGAGTAAATATATATCTTCTTGGGTAAACTTTGATGTTCCTTAAATATCAATGTGATGACTAGGTAACTACGATTGAGAATACTTACTGCTTCGGGTTGGCAGTGAAATTGGCGCGGGTAATCCAACCAAAGCAAAAATAATGTTACAGGAATGTTATAAATTAAAGATATAGATTTTTTGTTTTCTCTATTCTAGATAATTATTTTCCACCTAACCTTATTTTATCACTAAGGTGATTTTATAACAAAAATATATATTGCTCAAGAGTAAACAATAATCTGTTTTTGGTAGATGTCAAATTCTAATTCAGTCAAAAATTATTTTATTAGAATTTAAGGTACAAAAGCAAATTATGTTTATAGAAAAGCTTTTGTGTCATGTCAACCTGAATTATTCTGGTTGTGTGATTGCTGGTTACGTTATTAAGCACTGCGACTGAGACAGTTTGTCATCTCACGACATAGAAAGTTTGAATAGGTCAAGTTTTTTAGTCCCACCCTACTTTTTTTCTCTTCACACAATGCCAAAACGTTGTCTAAGGCTTTAGATCTATTACTGACTGCTGCGCGTATCAGCACTTTCTGTCAAATTCTATAGAAAATTCTACTTCCCCGCACCAAAACCGATATTACATTTGCCGCACTATGTGGTACCGATTAGGGACGGGAATTTTTTTCGATATACCGATGGTTATCGATATACCGAATTACATTAGTTAAATTAGGAAATATCGATATACAGATAACTATCTATATTGCCGAATGAAAATTAATGAACTACGAATTCAATGCTTAAAAAAATTAAACAATGAAATACGGCAATTTTTGATACATTTTTATCGACTTATGACTGTATTCTAATTAGTTCGTCATGGTTTGATCAATATAAATTATTTTTTTAGGAAGTATTTAGGGTGGTTCCGGTGTAGTCCTATAGCAAGCATATTTAAAAAATGGTGGAATGACTCCCTTTTTAATACTTTTTTGCGATAATTCTGGAATGCTTTAATATATTGCCTTAAAATTTGGTGTATGAAGAATAATTAACAAAACAAAGTAATTTGGGGGTGGGTATCTTGAAGTAAATCCCCCGGACCTAGGAAGGAGGATCTAATTGCTTGTAAGGCTATTTCGGTTATTAAATGTGAATTTATCCTGGAAATAACTTTATTCTTGGCACAAAATTCTATTTGTATCAATACGTCAAATTTATAAAGGAGTGTAAGAGAATAAAGAGGATTATCTAAAAATATCTTGTTTTATATGGTTTTCGAAGTTTTAGGAGCAAGTTCAATTTTACTATTCGTGTTCATTTTTGACAATTGTATTGCTGATTTCTATGTATACGTACAGATGGCGCTTATATAATATTAGTTACCGTGGTTCTAACTTACACAAATTTTTCAAAAAGTATTTATGGTGGCACTTAGGTCATCATCCTACAGGAAGCCTATAAAAATGGAGTAATGGCGATATTTTTTAAATCCTTTTCCACTACAGAGTTTCCGCGAAAAATTTAAATTGTTTTAATATAATGCATTGAAATTTGGTACACATAAAAATAACCAAAATAAGTAAATAGCTACATCCCCCGACTTAGTGAGAAGCGGGTGCAAACTTTATTTCTTGTCAGGTTATTTCCGTAGACAAATATAAATCTTGGTTAATGTTGATAATATTAAATGATTTTACACTTGAGGCAAATGCTTTTTGGAATTTTAGAAACACAAAGTTCAACTCTACTAATTGTTTTAATTTTTAAAATTTGTATAGTTGAGTCTCTGTCAATAGCGCTTTTTATATAATAAATATATTACCGTATTCTAGCAAACTTCTAAATGCAGTGTGGATCCCAGTACATGTTTATTTTAAGGTAAGTCCTATATTTTAACCTAGATTTAGGCGTCGTAACTTCTCGGTAAGTACTGTTAAAAATTAAAGGTGTTAAATAAAAATTTGTATAGAAGAAAATAAAACCGATTTAAAAAACTTTAAATTCACAAATAGATATTTTATTCCGTATTTCTGATGTACTTAGTAATTAAGTTTTAGTTAGACACGGACTTCATAAAGTCAAATTTCCAAGATGGAATAAAACATTAATTTTTAGTTTTCAGTATTTTTTTTATTTTGAAGTTGGTTTATTTTTTAAGCAAATTTGTATTACTTATAAACACAATTTTTTTGTATTATAAGGAGTATTTATTTTTAGTTTCTTTTCAAAAATTATTAAACAAGTAATTTTTATATAGAAAAATATTTTATTCGGCTATACAGAGTTACCCTAGGTTGGCAAAACTGCTTTTAAAAACCGAAAATAATTTTTACTTCAAAAACGGTTAGGCTTTTTAAAAAAGGGCGATTTTGGTCCATTTATTTCTTTCTTTATTTCTTCTTTATAAAAGGTTGTCTACAGACGCTGACACCGTCCTCTACAAACAAAAATATTTTGTACAGAAAGTGGTGATTGGATTTCATATATTATTACTATACAGCCCTAGGACTAAAACATTTCGCTACTTTTTTCAAGGCATTTGATTATTTTAAAAAATGGCGAAATGTTTACGGTGGTCCTAAGGGAGTTAAACAGCGGAAGGTAAAAAGCTATTTATCACATACAAATGGGAACTTTTACTCGCCATAGGTTAAAAGTGACTAAATGGTAGAATTTATCGTAAAGACAGAATTAAAAGGAACTTTTAGGAAAGTTTAAATATATTTGGTCCAATTTGTTAAAAAATGCTTATAATATAAGCGTTACACATATTTAGCAGAAAAAAATCATATCAGAATTCATAACAAATTCTATAAATGGTCCAATTCCCTAAAAAAGATTATACTTAAGCCGGTTACTTAAAAAATAGCGGCAGTAAATCTGCACATGGAGTTCGAAATAAGATATCATATCCCCTTATACCAAAAAGAGGTAGAGGTAAGTTTTAATTACAATTTGTTTTTGATATAAGTTTCAACATAACTGTAATATATATATATATATATATATATATATATATATATATATATATATGTTTCTGCAATCGTCTTGAAATTATAAATAACTGGCTTAAATTAAATATCATACATGCAACACAAAACCATGAAATACTAGAGAGGTACATCGATAACTATTGATACCTATAAATAACTATCAATAACAATAACTATGGACATATCGATAAATAAAATGCATTGATTGGGCCTCTGAACAAATAGCACTTTAACAATAAGTATTCTAGCGTAATAAAGAAATGACAATAAATTATATAAAAAAATACCATATTAAAACTAAAAATTTAAATCATAACATCATTAGTTCCTGCCATATTGTTTTCTTAAAAAAAAAATAATTGCTCGCTTAATTACAATATTTGTTAAAAATAGATAATTACAATATTTGATCTAAAAAAATTTCTTTTAAAGCAAAGGAATTTAGAATTGTCAGGAAAATAAAATAATGTTTTAAAAATCCTCTATAACTGGGCGCAGAAATTTTTTTGTTAAGAGAAATTCTATTAGTTACATAATGGTACTAATTCCTAACAAATTGTCTCTAATTATCTGATTGTAAGCAAGAAAAAATTTGTTCTGAAATATCATCCGAATATTTATATATAGCTTCTGACCTATTTGAAATGATTCGTCATCGGAAAGATAATAATTATACAAAATATTTTGGCATAAAATTTGAAAACGTCTGCTTATTTCAGTTTGATTAGATATTGATTAATTTAACTCAACTATAATAATTTCGAGCGATTTATAAATTACAGCTATTTTTAATCAGTTTTAATTTGACTCTATCTGAAAATGATTGTTTGCATCGTCAAAAAAAAAGAATTTGGTCCGAGATTTCTTTTTCCTGCAAGCTGCTTGGGACTCATCTTCTGTCTTAATCATTCCCTTCATTCGTATTAAATGAAAATTAATTCGCATTTCATACGATGTATTATAGACGCGGTTTTAATATTTTATTCTTCGCCCTGTAACTGCTTAGAGAATCAGTATTTTTTCAGATTTTGCACTTAAAGTTAAATTTCTTCTTTCATTGATTTAGCGTCATTGGTTTCATTTTTCTTGTACCATTTTAGAATGATTTTTCATGGAGCTTCAAGGCATTTACCTGAACCAAACACTCTCTTGCGCATCATATCTCGTAGGTAATCGAATTTATTTAACAGCTTGTAATATTATAAACTTCGCGCATAGTAGCAACACTGTCAAAAATGATTTGGCCCTACATATGTATTTTTTATTATAAAATAAGTTCCTTGTCGCGAAATAATACATAGATGGTAAACTAGCCATGGTGTCTTTAAAATGGGGAAACAAAGAGGAAGGTCGACAGTAACATGTATTCAAAATTGGTAAATAGCATAATTAAGGCCGGTTTTTAGTTTTCCCTTGTTAGTTATACTGTAAATGCGAATAAATAAGCTTCTACTTTTATGGTCATGGAGGAAATGGCATAATGATCACAAGGATTTATTTTCAACCAGATATATTTTGATGTGATGTCAATTCAGCTATATAATATGCCTTGTAGGTACGTTGTATAATAGCTATAATCATTCAAATGTATTTTTAGCGTCAGTGCCGTTAATATAGCAATCGCAATGGGCGATTATTATTATGATATGTTTTATTAACAAAAAATATTAATAAATATTATTCCAGGTATCGGAAAGTCTTGAGCTTCCAAGTTCAAATCATCTTATTCGTCGCTCTCATTCACCGATGTAATTTTTTTGATCACCGAGCCCATAAAAACATCGAGCCGTCCGCATAACACTTGAAGTTACGTTACTGCCAGAATGACAATGAATAGCAATGGATTTATGAAAATGATATAAAGAACCAAATTAAAGTTTTTTATTAGGACCAGAGCTAACAAACATTATAAAGGTGGCATATTACCCAATGCAAAAGAAAAACATTTAAGAAATGGGTAATTTCAAACTCCTATAATATGCAAAAAATCAAGATGACTAAAACATTTTATTTTGAAGAAATGAATTTTTAAAGTTTAAGAAGCTTATCAGATTAGATTAATCTGATGGCAAACTAACTTCGAAGACTACTGTTATCCATGACCAATAAAACTAAAAAACTATGTTTGTTTTTTATATTGATACATAGATAGCCAAATTTGTTGATGGTTATGATTAGGCCATCTTCTAAGAAAAAGGCATTTGCGATGACTTGAAAAGTAAATACCTCGAGCCGTCGAGAAAGAACGCCAGTAATATAAAGTCGCACAATCGTGCCGACAACATGCCGATGCCGAAGCGAGCGGCGGGCGGCGAAAAGGTATGTGCACAAAGATCAGACTTTATGGAAATGACTACTCCGTTTTACAGGTCTTATTTGTTTGTTGGTTTTTTAACTTACCGAAGGTCCAGCTTATTACCCATTTGGAAATTCTTGAAACGACGATGGGGGTTAGATAAACTGATAATATATTGAAAAAATGTGTGTATATTCCTTACGCCAACCAGATTTGAACAAAAGAAAGACTGTAGTCTAACTTAGTATGAATGATAATGATAACTGAAATATTAAATGTATTTATTTGTTTACTTAATTATTTAGTTATTTACGTATTATTCATAACTCCACACTATTAACAAAGCGTCGTCATTTAATATTACGATAAAAATCAAAATATAAACCTAGAATTAAGGCTAATGCATAAAAAACTACTTTACGCTTAAAATTTAAAATCAATTTAATAAAGGCACCGCAATTTTTTAAAATATTCTCTTAATTTTGGATTCTGGCAACCCTCTAAATGCCTTGACAGCTCTATAACGTAGCGTTATAAAAGAAGATGTCCGATGATCAGGAATAATCAGGTAATTTTCTGATCTAATTTTAATAAATATTGTTCTCCTTTATCTATTTTTCAGAAAAGAGTAAAGGTGCTTCTTAACACATAAAGCCACTAAAACCAGTTTTCAGTAATATAAAGAAGAATCAGTCCAAAACCGAGCTGAACAAATCTGACGCTTCTGTGCAGATCTCATTATCGGCCAACGGCGATCCCTCAGAGAACTAATAACTACACAAACACTATTGAATTTACACTACAAATATCCAACATGATTTTCACAGTTTAGGGCGCCTAGGTGCGTGCGGAGAAATTTTAAGTACGGGAAGCAATTTTTAGAAACTTACCTATTTGTAATGTAATTCGATTCTTCGATCATTTTTTGCAAATTCGTCAATGACGTCATCATAAAAACGTCGATGCTCCGACATATTTTGGAGAAGTTTATTTTCAATGGACAACAGCGATGTATGTGAAAGTCTCTCCTGCCCCATTGAATTTCTCACGAAATTTTGTATACGTTTAAGTGTTAAAAAATTGCGTTCTACTGATGAACTTGTGGAAGGTAATGTCAATACTAATTCACACAATTACGACACCGGTGTAGGCATCTTCCAGCTCCTTGTCTTTTAAAAATTGCATTAGCTCCTTAACGTTATTTTTTTGCGCCAATGTCATCAGTTTCGTAAATCACTTTTAGTTCAGATCGCAGTAACACTCGGTCGAAGAACTGGCCATAATGAAAAAGAAGAGATTTAAACGCATCTTCTGGAAAAGTTTTTCCTTTAAATGCATCAAAATTGCAGAGCTCGAGGAATTTAAAATCATTTAAACCGTTAAATCTACAGTTTATTTGTTGCTGAATTTGATCGATTATTTCATAGAAGAGGCATCTGTATGATGTTTGAACATCTCCCTCCTTGTCTGTTTGAAGACGCTTGGCTTGTGGCTCTACATTTAACGTCATCGTTTTCTCCCAAAATAATTCAAAGTTATCTCTTTTTTGGCTTAGCATGGACTTAAAATCATACACTTTTTTTAGGCAAAAAGCAATATCATTTGTTTTAGTTTGTAATATATTAAAAACATTGTCCGAGAACGGAAATATTTCTGAAAATAGGTTCAACAAATAGTTAAAATTAAAATCTCGTTTCAAACAGTCCAAAAACCCCCTCGAACTATTTATTGCTTCTGAGTCCATTATTTTCTTTTATATTCTCAAATAGTTCAATCAGTGACTCACGATTTTCAGATACTGTTAACACAAGTCTTCCATTATAGTTCCATCTAGTAGGAGCTACTTTGGGCAATCGTTTGCGGACAATGGAGTCCAAAGCTTGTGTACGTTTTGTTGACTTGGAAAAAAAGCAGCAATGCCACTTAAAGTAACGAAAAATACTTTACACTCTTTAATGTGATTGATGGACTGGGATAAAACTAAATATAATATATGAGCAAAACAATGGACAAACAAAGCACTTGGGAAAGTTTCTGGAACTTTAGCTTGCAGACCCCCTAATTGTTCTGTCATCACTGCAGCTCCATCATAGCTTTGAACAACTAATTTTTTCTCTCCATTAATTTCTTTAGTAACGTTATAAACTACGGTATATAATGCATCTGCTGTACGATTTTCGGACACATTCTTAAAACCTAAAAATTGCTCTTGAATACTTCCGTCTGTTTTAACGTAGCGTATTACTATAGATTGGATAAAATTAGTGATATCAGTTGTTTCGTCCAGAACAATAGCAACGAACCGCGCCTCGCCAGTCTCCTGCTTAATTTTTTTTAGAAAAATGGTTGCAACAGCGGAAATTAAATGATTCTGGATTCGATTCGACGTTCCGCGAAAAACGCTAGACTGCTCTAAAAGATTTTCTATTTTGTGGTTAAATTTTTCATAGGCGGTTTTGCCCTTCCTTTTCATTATTTGAGGCTTATTAGCGAAGTTTAATGTTGAAAATCCCTTTATTATTAAGACACACTATACACATTCACACACACTCTTATTAATAAATTCTCCAACATTTTCAACGTTATTACCGACAGCCGAAGTTGACGGTATTTGCATATCCACGTCCGTATTATTGTCTTCCATATCGCACCGCGCACGACGCGACGTACGTATCACACAACACACGGATAGCCGTTCAAAGAACCTACTCCAACGATAGCTTCCGCCACCACTTAAAGCACGCGACTGAAATGCAAAAATTGCAAACAGCCGGTGGAAAGTTCAATAACCTCTGGCTCGATTCACAGGAAATCAAGCATACAGGACTTGGCTGCAGAGAAGCTAGCGGCCCGCATAGGTTCTATTCGATATTCTATTGTGGCTGGGTCGGAGTCAAGGCCGCATTTATTATGGGCTTGATAATTAAGATAATATTTTAGCATTTTTAATATAAACTAAACTAATGGTTTCCTATTTCAAAAATTACATTTTAGAAGATGTTTTGCTGCTGCGCCATCAATATAGAATTCCAAGCACTTTCGGTTTCAGGAACTGGGACATAATTATGATATAAACTGAAGTAAAGAGAAGAGGTTCACTAATAGCAAATTTAATAAGCAGTTTTGTGAGTGCGTAAAACCAAACTGGGACAGAATTATGAGTTATAAACTGAAGTATAGCGAATTCAATTTGCTCAGTTTTATGAATGATTAAAAGCTATTTATATGACACCAGTTGATCAGTCTTCGTTCTAACACTCGATAACTGACTGCGAGTATCAGCCCATAAAATTACTGAAATGTTGTCCGCAAATTAGCAAGTCCCTCTGTTAGCCAATTCTCCGAAAAGTTATTGGCCTTCTATTGTAAATTGTCCTCTCTACGACCTTTGAGATAGAAGACAACCCAGAGAGTGGCTTGTAACTCTCAATGCTGGTTCTACTGCCCTTTCTATAGGTGGGTTTTTTAATATACCTGGTAAAATGCTTTTAAAAAAACAAGTATTTATGAAGTCTGTTAGAGGCTGGGCAATCAGATCTGCATTTTGCCGTAATATTAAGACTGCAATTTCATCTCAACCGACTGTTTTTTATTAAATAATAAGATTATGATATTGATAATATCAAGGGCACAAATCGTTGTCAGAAAAAATTTTGGGCAATTGAGATCAGTTTTAAATCTCTTCTTCATACGAGGTTCAGTCGATGGGTAAAATACCCTGTTGATTAATTCTACAAACACATTTTTATCTTCAATAATTCCAGAAGATGTTTCAAGCTCTATAAACATATTTTTACTGCTCTTGTCTGTAACGATACTGAGATTATTAAACATATTCCACATAGATATGTTTTATTTGTGGATCATGTATTTTGTTTATTATGATAAAATTTTCATGTGAATTAGATTTCTTTTTTAAATATTTTTTTAACTATTGATGATACTAGAGTCTTATAGAATATTAGCAGGTCTATAGAGATCTCGGTTGATTTTTCTTTTAATTTATTACTTACTCATATATTGGGTTTATTTCCTACCCTAATTTTACGTAAAGGGAACATTATGTTGAAATAGAAATAAAGAGTCTCATAAAATACCAATTATTATTTCTTCCAGTTTTCATTCTTATACCATGCCAGTTCTATGCTTGGTTCATTTCGATGCGACCCAATACCCCTCTCCGTGTAGATATCGCATGTTCTTTTAATGGTCTGATTACCTTATAATATATGGACATGCTTTAATGATCCGATATATTGCAATGCGAACTTCTAAAGTTTATTTAAGTTAGTTATAGAAAGTTAGTCGCCAACTAAGATGAAATACTTTTTTTGACATTAAAAATACAAGAAGGAGAACGGTATAGTACGAAAGTGTAAAATGAACATAGATACTTTTCTTAATATTTTAGTTTCTGAACTCTGAATTATTTTCTACTAGAATATGCATTCGAAAATTGTTCGGTGAGATATAAAACCTGGATTGCTTAGTTTTATGAGCAGATTTATTAATAGAGATATTTTGCATCTATAATAAGTGCATAAGTAAAATACGTAATTTAAGTTTATTTTATATTTTTAAATAGGATTTTAAATAAAAGGTGCTTCATTTTGACAAGCTATAATTTATTTTACAAAACGTGCAAAACATTTGGTAATATACATTAATTACTGAAATATTCCTAAAAATACACAGTTCTCCAAAAATGTGAATACATGTTTTTACTTTATTAGAATAACCTTCGAATATTCACCGTGCATGGTTTCGTTCTTGAAGTGGTTTTAAGAGAAAAAGTTCACATAAACATACATAAGTGCATATATGAAAGTCTCATTGTTGTTATAAAATCATGGAACATTTAGAAAATAAAATCAAAAACGTGTTAGTGGAATGGAATTCCAAAATTTTAATATTTTCTATATACAAGGATTTTGTATTTGGAACGTCGATGGTTTAATTATTCTGAATAAATTTGATTGGTCTAACCGATGGTAGTGTTACTAGACGTTCCGTCGAACTTGCATTTTCCTTATTGTTTCGATTTCATAACGAGTCGTATAGTAATATCTTCAGTCGCTTTGAAATGAAAACTAAATTAATACTAATACTAAAACTAAGATTATATGTGCTTCTTGTGTGCGATGATGCGTGAAGCCTCTATCTCCCGGTTCTCTGGACCGTCAAGTTTTAGCATGTTATTTTGAGCGAGAAGTGATTTTCACGTGTTTGGAACAATAAAACTTGAGGTATTGATCAGAAAAAAGAATGCATTTACCAAATCCAGTGGGAGTGTGGTGAACAGTACATTGGAGAGACGAAAGGCCCTCTTACTATAAGAGTCTAGAAGCACTTTATGCATATGCAAAAAGAAGAAACGTCAAAATCAGGATACATGTCTATTCAAACCAACATCGAACGCATTGATCGAAGACGTTACTATCACTATTAGTTTATTTTATATTAGACAAAACATATTTGCAGAATGTTTTTTGAGGATGCCATGGGCTATGAAGTGTAATAGTAATAATTCAATACGATTCAGGATCTACAATTTAAAAATATTTTCGTTGGCGCGTTGTTGCTAGATATTATACATCTACATAAAGGTCCCAAACTTATTGATTTTATTCATAAGGCTGGTAGATCCTAATGATTATATAAAATAAGTTCATATATTTTTTGCGTTTTGCTTCTTGTTTAATATTTAAAAAGATACGGAGTTTTAAAATATTTTCAGTTTTTCTCTATCTCTATTTTTTGATCTTACTGATTTAAAATTTATAGCTTTTTTATCTAGTAGCTAACTAAAGATTTTTTAGTAGATACAGTATAGTGATTGGTCAAAAAATTGTCAGAGTTGACTTAAGTATTCGATAGTATATTGTACGTACAAATCTGCAATCTCGAAATCTCGAAAAATTTAAGAATTAAGAGATGACTAAACTTTATTTAACTATGCCACTCTGTATATTTTCCTTAATATTGAGCTAAGTGACCAAATGCAAATTTAGGTACCAATTTATCTAGAGGGTTTACTAACCTTATACATAATAACAATAAATCTATCATATTCTGTATGTCTATATGGCAGCAATGCCCTACCGAAAATATTTTAATTAAAATTTAATTACTTCTAAATTCTAAAAGCCGAAAATCGTTTTTGCTTCTCTCTTAAAAGAAAAGTATTGCAATCGTGAAAGAATCACCCTCTGAGATTTTTTCAGATATTTACGTTTCAGAGTCCGTAGATGTCAAAAACATGTTTTCTCAGTTCCGTCATTCTGTCTGTATGTCTGTCCGACTGTCGGTCTGTCGGTCTGTCTGTTCTTCTGGAATACTTACCCGACTGACTTCAAATTTTGGTAAAAAATTAGGGTCTTATGAGGATGACGCAGTAATATTTTGGTAAAAATCCAATATGACGAAACAATATTATTACTCAAAAACTACTTACCCAATTTGCCTCAAATTTTGCACAAAAATTACGTAGTAACCAACTGGTAATATTTTGGTATAGATCAAAAATGGCGGCTTAATAAAATATTTAAAAATTAAGCTGGAAAAAACTACTTACTAGATTGATTTCAAATTTTGTCCAAAAATTAATGGTGACATAGAGATGATTTGGTAAAACTGTTGTGAGAATTCAAGATAACGAAACAAAATGACCACCAAATAAAATGTTTATAATGGTGAAAAAAATCCAGGTTTTACATATTTTTACGTTTTAGCTTCTACGCTTTCGTAGTGTATGCATAATCATACAAATTAAAAAGTTATATATTTATTCCATCTGGTTAATCTTCAATCATCGTCATCTTTAAAATATATAACTGTATCTTCACTCCACTCCTTGAGATGGTCAACATAGACTAATTTCATAGAGAAAAGGTGTTACACAGATTAAAACAATTCAATGTCACTGTCAAGATGGGTTAATTTTTTTTAAGACAGTATTTAACTCATGTATCTTGTTCTTCATACCTCTAGGTTATTCCCAAGAATTTTCAAAAGGTTTGAGAATGTCTTTTTTTTTAAATGCCCTGTAGGAGTTAAAATTATTGTGTATAACATTAAAATCGAAAAAATAATAAAATTGTGCTTCAGCACATGACAACACACTACATCACACCTATACTTAACTAATTAATATACAAAGTAGTACATTTTCAATTCACATACTTACAAAACGTTATTCAACTTTAAAAAGGATAGTTATGATTATTAATTCAAAATGGAAGGTCGCTCGTAAATGATACTAGTTGAACATATTATCTAAGGTTCCCCAAATAAACAACAAATTAATTTATGGAACAATATGCATCAGCTGTTAATAGTTTTTTTAATTCGAGTTTTAATTTATTTATTTATTTAGTTATGGTAAGAACTATTAAGCCGACAAAGATGTTTGTTCTTATGAAAATAAGTCAACAACAACAACATTGTAAGCAACTGAAGAATAAACAAAGGCATATTAAACACTTACAAGGGTCTCAAGAGTTACGTATTTCTTTAAAAAGTTTAAACTATAAGG
This sequence comes from Kuschelorhynchus macadamiae, assembly GCA_030620095.1. Classification (NCBI taxonomy): domain Eukaryota; kingdom Metazoa; phylum Arthropoda; class Insecta; order Coleoptera; family Curculionidae; genus Kuschelorhynchus; species Kuschelorhynchus macadamiae. The sequence continues at coordinate 316,610 of JAUTXW010002789.1, forward strand.
GCTCTTACTGATTTTTGTACACACCTTAGAAATTTTCCGATTCCAAGTTAAATCACTATCAAAGGAAGAACCCAAGAAATTTATTCAGTCACTTAAAACGAGCTTGTAACCATTTAGATCAAAAATTAGGCTACATGATGTTTTGCGTACGGTTTTTATTTCCATACAGACCGTTTTCGCCTGATTATGATTATTTCTCCTACACCAAGAAGGAAATTCCTTCAGAATAAAATTGGCTTTACTCCTCAATTCGGGAAACACTCCGGACTCAATTGAAACATTAAACAGAAAAGCAAGAATATTAGCTCTTTCTTGGATAGCTTTCTTTATAAATGACATGGGGATATCGTCCAATCCCGCAGAATTCTTATTTGGAAATTTATTCACTGTATCAATTATTTCGTTAATAATATAATAGGTTCAAAAAAACATTGAATTTGGGACATGCTTTTTAGTCAAAGTTTATTTATGAGAAAATTTTCCATCAAAATAATTGTTAAGTTTTCCTTTATCGCCAAGTAGAGATACCTTCCGAAAATCGAGGCAATTTCACTATGATTTTTTGTTAGCTTATTATCAGTGAATCAGAGATTTCTTTTATTCTTTTTGGTACTATTTTTGCCTTGAATATTGTTAACAATATTCCACGACATTTTTGATTTATTCGTAGAACTGGTGATTAAATTATCATAATAAAGTTGTTTTTCTCTCTTAATTTTTTTGTTTAAATGTTTTTTTGAAGGATTAATACTCTTCCTAATTCGCTTTCTCATTTGTATAGTTTTTCAACCAGTTAAGCCTTCTAAGTTCATCTAATTCGTTATTAATCCCTGTGAGAAGGTAATTTTTTTATCTAGATTTTTTTATTGCAAGGATGCAAAGAGCTCAAAGCTCCAGCAAAAGCTATAAAAGAATTCATTAAAGATTTCGTCCACATTGTGACCTTTGATTCACTTATAAACTGAGTGAAAATGATATGAAAAATTACACTACAAAGACAAATATTACGGAAGAAATAGAAATCTATGTCGGTTGTATTAAGTTCCCTATGAAACAAAAGAAGCTTCACAACCATCAAGAATAGTAGATCTACTAGACGTAAAAAGTCTTTACAAAAATTGTTTTAACTGCTTTTTCAAACAAGTCCATTTGTAAAAAATAACAATAATTTTTATTTTTACGACTAGTTTTTAAATAAAACTTTAGTTTTTTTTTTAATTTAATTCGTGCTACCTACCTAACATATTACCGAAACACCGTCCACCGATAATTCCAACTAGAATAAATAAAATCCCCCAGTAAACACTGTCGTACCTGTATATAGAACATGCAAATCTTGTTGTTCCCTAATCACAATTATTATTATAAACAATAATAAGCATAACTAATTAAGTTTCACAGACTTTATTGTTTTATAAGCATAAACCCTCGCATGGATTTTAAAAAGTACCAAAATCAGAGACAATCTACTTTATGTACCCAGTAATTAAAGCAATACTTGAAGTTAAAACAACTCCTGAATGTCCGATTACTGGAAAATGGAACTACTTAGGACATATACCCTTATATTAAAATAGACAAAGAAAGCACACAACATGAATTGAAACTGAAATAGGCGACACTTTAAAATTAAATAATTCCCCTTACATTTATATAAAGCATCTAAACCTAGAAGTGGGGACACTTTTTTGTTAAATTTCAAAATAACGGAAAGTTAAAAAATATTATTCTAATTGTAAATGTGGTACATTGTCTTGTAGAGGTACTTTTTAACTTAGTTTGTTAAAATCAATTTGAATATAAAGCAATCTTATTTTACAGGTTGTTTTATATACAAATAGAAGGTATATGAATCACTTGAATTTCCCTCGAAATAAATAGATCAGTTTTCGTATATACACGGAATCAGCACTTGAATAGACCAACGATTTTTAGTTTTTGCATCTAACTGAAGAACTGTATATAATGCAGGGTAGTTCGATGTTTTAGTTAGGTTAGTAGAATATTGATCACTATTTTGTTAAAGAACCTCTAAGTAAGCTTGATATTCAAGTTAAATATCGTTCTTACATTAAGGCAAAACTTTAAATATTCAGTATTGGCTAAAAATGCACTTTTTGGGATCCTTTATACATAATCTTTTTTTATATTATCTCGATGCTATAATATTAGGCGATATAGATTTTTTGTAAAAGTCTGATATTTAACAAAAATACCATTCTACCAGCAACAAAATTAAATATGGGAAAACGTTTATCTGAAACAGTATTGCTAATAAGCTTTTAGCTTCTTCCGGCTTTTAAACCATTATTTACGCATCAAGATTTTGAAAAATGAAAAATTCTATGTTAATATTAGGCAACATTTTAAAACTATTTCTACGTATGCATCTGTATCCGTAATGCATTGTTGTATAATTTTTGGATCCTAGCAAGATGTCAAAATTTTACAATAAAGCTCCTGCTACAGTTGATAGAGCTTCGGTTCCCTATAGGAATGTGTAATATGCACATGGAGGTGGAAGAAGAAAAACAACTGGAAGGCAAGACTGCATGATTGTGTTAAATATACATCGCGATACTCACAGAAATCTAACTTTGCTGAATGGGGATTTCAGTAGTGCAACAGGGCAATTAATATCCAATTTAACGTTACGTCATCGACTCCACATAATTGATATGAAGGCGAGAAGAAGAGCAGGTTGTCCATTATTAAATCACCATCATGGAGTTGCAATAGGTTTATCCTTTTCCGATTATATAGCAGACTCCTTGTCTGGCGGCGAGTAAACGAACGGAATTGGGAGGAGGCGAGAGGTGCTTTTGGTAGAGCCATAGTAACAGTTTGGGGTGGAATAATACATAACAGAATAACCGAACTGGCTGTTCTTCAAACATTTCGATGAACGCTGAAAGGTATAGAGACTTATGTCTTTTACCTCACGTAGTTCCGTTCGCCAGAAATTTTACATTATGTTGATGGTAATACTCCTCCACACCGTTCCATCATTGGCAATCACATTTTTGAAGAAAACAAGATACAAAGAATGAATTGGCCGCCACGTTCCCAGATTGCATCTTAATAAATAAAATTTGGGCTGAGTTAAGCAGAAAGTTGTCTCAGAAGGAAAATCATACTAATACAGTGTAGGAACTAACAATTATTAACAAGAATATCTAGTAGGTTAAATCGTGGACTAACTAAATATTTCATACTCCTGCAAATAGTGTTGCTTTATTAATTATTATTATGTTTATGTGATTTTTTTTTGCTTTCTAGTTTTTTATTAATATTGTTGCAGATAAACGTTTTCGCTTATCTATTTTTGTTTCTTTATTTGCAGGATGGCATTTTTGTTAAATATCAAACTTATACAAGGAAGTTTATATCGCTTACTATTGAAGTAACCTGTATAAAAAAATTGTCAACACTTACACTAAGAGTGTTTTAAAACATTTGTAACAAAAGTAAAAGTAAACACTTGTAAAAAATCGCGATTGCATTAAAAATAAATGTGTAAATGCCACACCACTCAAACTTCGTGAAGGAACTAAAACAATGTAAGTACCATCTGTATGCTGATGATATGGAGATTTACTACTCTTTCAATCCTCATTCTCTTCAGCTCGCCAATGAATCCATCAATAAAGACTTCACCTATATATGATATTTCGAAAAAACATGTTTTAAAAATAAATCCAAAAAACAGTGTTGCATTGCTATTTTGTAGTGAACCATTAAGAGCCGACATTAACGTTTAATGGATTAAATATATTAATTAAAATCAATCCCATATGATTTCAGGAAAGTGCCAGAAATCTAGGTCTGATTATTGACAATAAGCTGAGGTTAAAAGTACATACAACTTCAAAATTAAAAGTATCTTATGGTACTGTTTTTAACCATAGACATTTTTTAAATAAAAAAATCAAAATTTTGCTCTGTGACTCTGTAATGCTCTCTTTGCTTAATTGTTGTGAGGATGTGTATGGTCCGTGCTTGGATAATCTAGATAAGGAAAGTGCAAAAACTTCAAAATTCTTTCATTCGTTTCATTTTTGGCATTAGGCGCGGACGGGGTATCTGGCATAAAGAAGAACACCTCACTCTACATGTTTTATCTACAAAATAATTAAACATAAATCGCCAGCGTACTTATTTGAAAAATTATGGTTTAGGATTGATGTTCATAATTTAAATATACGGCGCAAAACCTTAATTACAATTCCAGCTCATAGAAAAGAAATTTTCAAAAGATCATTTTCATATTGGTCTGCCGCACTTGCCAATAAGTGTAATATTAACTGCTTCTCAATACAAGGTACTTGTACCAATGTCTGTTTGCTCTGTATAAGGCTTGTTTGAGGTGACTCAGCACTTTGATATGTACTCTTGTTTGTTTTAAGATCTTACTTTTTCCTCCCTCTATTTTTAACTCTCGCTCTTTCTTTCCTCTCTTTTTTTTCTTTTTTACTTTTCTTCTTATCTCTGTTTATTTCTTTTCCGTGTATATAATATAATTATCAATGTAAAATGGTTATATTTTATTTTTTTTTTATTAAATTCTGTTTTCTTGTATATTTTTAAGATAGATTTATTAATTTTTAAGAGCAAGGCCTCAACAGCACCTGAATTTCGTTCAGGAAGCTGACTCAACGGCCTTTTAATCCATTTTGTATATATATATATATATATATATATATATATATATATATATATATATATATATATATTATTAAAAAGTTATTACATAAATCTTTGTTGAGCCAAATGTTTTAGTGCATTATTAAGATTAGCTAACCTGTACTATTTCAAAGGTACGGTTGGTAACCTCAGTATCGGAAGAAAATTGAACGTGACACACCTCATATTCTTAAATTTTCAAACAGAACGGTTATTAAATAAGTTCAAAATGTACCTTTTAAATTCGAATTATTATCTTTTTAAACATACCATTAAGTAAAAATTTTGTTATTATGATATAAACTATAAGATATAAATTTGTAACAAAACCTTGTCTTAAAAATCAGTTAAAGTGTATGTATCCCATATATTTAGAAGAGTACGCAGAAATTTTGATGTCGGGAACTTCCGTATACATAATTTTGTATGTAGTCGTGTTTTATAAGTATCAGCACTGCCTTTTTGGTTAGCTCAGGTTAGACTTTTTTGTAATTGCCGTTAAAGCGATTTTTATCACACATGTTGTGTTGCCATCGCATGTATAAATCAAAATATACACAAATACTTTTACGAAAATTTTTTGAAAGCTGAATCACGTAGAGATCTAGACCTTTGTCCTAAATCTATGATACAGTGCAACATAAAATCAGCGTCTGCTTGCTTACATTTCGAACCACATATTTATAATTTTGCAACCATAAACAAAAATATTACAAAAAGTGGCAACTATCGCTTAGTACGGTTTAAATATTTAAAAAAACATTGCCGTTAAGGGTGCTTGATATCTAAATTTGGATTAAAAGTCAGTTTTAAAATATACCCAGTGTGGCGTGTAGCTAGATTTCAAAATCTTATGGCGTAAATTCGAGCAACCAAGCAAATCGCGAGGCACCAGATTTGAAATTGAAGTTTGATTTGATTGATTATACGTCAATTAAAAGAAGTAACTGATAAAAAAAACAACACTTTATTTATGCTAATCTCAGGCTCAGAAATGTTTTTAATCAATTGAAAATTGAAACACAAAATAGCCTAATCCCCAACCACGATACCAGTGTCCTACTTACTTAAAATTTTCACCAGTCATGGAGCTATACGGAAGACTTAATATATAGCCGAAAAGTTGGCCAAAGAAATTATCGTATTTTTCTCAAACTTAACCCGATCTTATCAATTATTTAAAAAAAAATATACGAATCCCATTGTTTTATTTATTTAAGAAAAAGTACGTTGCATGTCTCGTACGAAATATATTACATATTGTCATAAACTAAGTCTAGTCTAGAGTTTTGATTTTTATTTTCAGAATTTTCAGTTTCTTAATACATATTAGAATTAAATTTAGCAAGCAAGCATAGCTAAAGTGGGACCTAAATGTCTTGCAAAAAAAATACGTTTTTGTCAGCATTATAAAATTTAACAGTTTTAGTAGCATTTTATTTCTGAATTTAGACTTTATAATATTTATAATTGAATTGTTGATTTTGATTTTGATAGAAGGTGTATATAAATATCAAAACGTGTAGGTGTTTTGGGATAGGGGATAGGATGAGTTCTAATGAATACGTAAGCAAGGCAGCGACGACCTAAGTTGTAACGTTAGATAATAGATGGCTAAATTGAGTAGTTTTATGGGAAATGAAAAAACAAATAAAGGATAGCGAAAATCGCCCAAATTTCAAGTGCGATTTTGGCAAAAATCCTGGAGTAACTTTGTTTTCAAAATCGCCCAATTTGCAGTAAATCGCCCAATCTGACCTTCTGAATATAAACGATCATTGATCTAGAGTCACGCAGCCATTAGGCGCAGCCGACGTTACGCAGTATAATTTACAATAATGTGCTTTGGCTTTATCCACTACAGGCGTCTAAATCAAAGAGTTCCGAACAGGAATACATTACAGTAAAATAAAATATCTTTGTCTTTAAAGTCATAAAGGTAAATATTCAAATTTGAAACCTAGTGTAGAAAGTTTTAAGTCGGTAAGAGGAATAATAAAGCAACGCCTCGTATTTACCCTGCCAGCGTGCCTCTCATCAAATTTAAATCGGAGCAATTTGTCAAGAGATCGGCGAAAAAGACTTTCAACGCAAGGATATAATTCCGTTTTCTGTAATTGCTCATGAAGAAGTTGTGTAGCTAAGTTCTCGTTATTCGCGCTTGCAATCTCTATTGTGGCGGCTTCGCTCTTTGATCTTATAGTAATTAGTGAGACAAGTCTCGCCATAGCAATATTTCAACCCGTTATATTACGAGAAAGCCAGAAGGTTCGTTTTGACTCTCTTGCTTAATTCGTTACTATAAAGCTTAGAAAAAATAAATCTCTTTATATATTAGTGGTTCTAATAGTTTAGTAGAACCTGTCTGTAAGTAAAACTGAAACGCTATTTTAGGCTATAGAGTGTACAAGGATGTTCCACATATTTTATTCCATTTGTAGTATTAAATTTTTAAGTGAAAATGTGATTATACATTTGATTGATTTTTTGCACGACTTTCAAGGGACCTTCTGAAATTGGGCACCAATACATGTAGAACGGTTAGGTGAATTCGAAGCTGCGTGTGGTAGTAAAACATACTTCTATATTGATATACGAAATTGCGCTCCTGGGCATTCGTTCCTTAAGTTGTCGAGGTCTCACGGATACCTTTACTTTCGTGAATTTCCGTACACTTAATTTTGTATGCAATCGTGTTTTATAATTATAAGACTTTTAAGAGCTTTTTGGTTAGCCCAGGTCAGAGGTAGAACAAATCTTCCCAAACAGAATTAAGTTCCCGAATCAAACGATTTGAATAATTTTTCTCGAATCACGAATCCGAATCCTGGTATTTTTATTTATCAAACTCAGTTTATGTCGGTTTCCAAAAAAAAGGCCAAAAAATATTTTGCACCTTTAATTGAATATATATTGTTAAAAATGAAGAAGTTTGAACAATTTATAAATATACGTAAACAATAATATAAGTAGGGCATTTATGCTATATCAAATCAAGCTTTATTTTCAAATCAAACTTCAAGTTATCCTTCGTTCTTAAATTAAGTTTGATACATATTTACCTTTTCTATATATCTAAGCTAAAGGGGTATAAATTTAGACCAGGTCTAACTTATTAGTTATAGGTTTAAGAGGACATGTTTAACAATTGAACAAATAACTGGCGAACTAAGAGTTTTAACTACCACGGCAACTAGACCTGGTCTTAACTAACTCTTAAACCTTTTTAGTGATTACGGAAGTTAGTATTTATCTGTTTATAATCTAGAGTTAGTATTTTTCTAAACAGAGGCAGCCAGTGTTATTGCAGTCTTAAGAATTGTTTTCCACAAACATACAGAGGATATATGAAACGACATACTGGAAAATGCACGTGAGAGAGAAAAAGTAATCTTAGATTAAATACTTGTACTTAGTCTAATCAATTAATGGCAATCGTTCGATCAGGAACTTTGATAAAACTGCAACAACAACTAGCAACAAATTCACGCTGATGCGACATTGGCAGATTGATTGGAAATTAAAATGTATTCTAATAAAATCACTATTTTTATTTCCCTTCACTAGAAAGTATACAAAAACTAAATTTTGTTTGTAAATATCTTTACGTTTCAGATTCCCTAGATGCCGAAAAACGTGTTTTTTAATATCCACCCAAATGTAACAAAAATTATTGAAAAGCATATTTGACCAAGTTTTTCTCGGGTTTATAAGGGGTTTTCTTGTATTCTTGTAAAATGTTTGATTTTCTTGATATTTGAAAATTTTTAAAAATCCTGAATATTAACACCCTGTATTTCGGTAACAAAATTATTTTTTTTCGAGAATCTCCCTTCAATGTTTGTCGGGAGTACACCCGTATAATGGATGCAGTATGGCCACTATTTTTTTTATTTTATTAACGTTTTTGTTATAAAGGATTATAGTTCAGTAAAAAATAATCAGTTATTTTGCAAAAATTAATTATGACAGACAGAAGTGCTGTAAACATAATTTTTTTGCTCATTTTAATGAAATTTCGGCATGATTGTCCTTAAGGTTATCATATTTAATATAATATTAATTATAAAAAATTAACTATGGCGAGCAATAAGAATAAGTTTAGTTAAAAAAAATATATTATTCTTTAGATTAACGTAGAAATAAAACCAATTGAAATGCTTTATATTTTTATAAAGCAATCCGAAATTCGGGGTGGAAGTTCAAGTTTTCTAAATAACAACAAATGATAGAAATTTTTTTATAAAAGTCATACCTGAATTATTTATTATTACATTTTTAATTTAAATTTGTTAACAAAGATCGGCCACGCTGATACTGGAATTTTTTGTAGAATATTTGAGTTTATTGCTCGTTAGATCTTTATATTACATATATGTAATATATAATGCCTAATAAGAAAACGTCTTTATGGTTGGGTTCATGCTATTTTTTTTACGACTAATTCAAAAAAATATTAAGTAACGGGTAAGCGGAATAGAAACAGTATTGTGTCAAAGTTATTCCGTCCTATTTATTTTTTATAAAATTTTGCTTATATCTTGAGAATCATACGAAAAGCACAATCATAAAAATTTTGAATTTTTAATTTGATCTTGAATTAACGGTTTTCGAGTTATTTTTATTTTAAATTTGCCAATTTTGAAAAATTGTGCAGTTATTAATTATATTTAATTAACTTGTTATACAGACCGTTGGAGCTTAATTTCCATTAGATTCCCGTACGAGCAGCCCTACCCACAAAATGTATCGAACAATTTTTGATATATTCAAAAATATAATAACATTATGCAGATTGAATCTACAAGGTATAAAAACGAAAGAAGCAGAAGCTTTCAAATTTAAACGTTTAACACATTTAAACATTTCAACCACGACGTAGTTCGATATAATCATTAAAACTAAATAAAGATAAGCCAAAAAATCATATTTTGATTGTCAAAATATTAATGTTACAATTTTTTATAGTTCATATATAATAATAATAATAATAATGATAATAAGACGTCTTTATTAATACAATTACATATAGGCGATATTTAGCTATTATAAAGCTATTCTTACATATAACCTAAGTGTAAAGGGCTTTCCATGAAAATAAAGTTATTGACAGCGCAACATAAAGAAAATATAAGTATAATATATGCATTCTATAAACACCAACCGACCCGCCAGAAAACAGGCACCTAACCAAATTTGAATGAGAACAATGTGCCCAGTATATAGATGAGAAAAAAAAGTACGACAAGTTTAGTTATGTACCACTTATGAAATCATGCAAATACTTTAACTTAACTTTCTTTTTAAATGTTACTAAAGATAGAGATTTTGTACAGGGATTAACGCTATTATATAAATAAACCGAAATTTAATAAAAAGAACGTTGAAAGTAGGCTGTCCTGTACCGTGGGATAGCCAACAAGTTTCGATGTCGAACAAACACCTGATAAAAATTAGCCCTGTACATAAGTTTCGTCCTTAAGTACGAAGGAACCCCAATTGACATAAGACGATGCGTAAATGTTAGCAGCTGAGTTTGCCAAAGGCAGTTCATTGGCAACCATTGAAGTAGTTTTAATTTTCCTGAAACCGAGTCGTATTTTCTTTTAACAAAAACAAATCCACCACATATTCTTTGAACACCCTAGTTGAAGATTGAAAAAACGAGGCTCTCGCATAGTTACTTTGTAAACACATGTCACAGTATTTTTGGTTTCCAAAAAGCAAGAAATGAGATTTCTTCGCATTTAATTCGAGGTTGTGGTTGGTCGAGAAATCACTTATAAGCTATAATAAACCTGAAGGTCATCCGCGTAACCATGAATGGAGCATGCCTTAACCTTTTTAAATAAGTCAAATGTGTATACCAAAAACAAAAGGGGCCCCAGTATAGAACCTTGGGGTACCCCGGTCGTAATGGATAGACTATCAGATATGGAGCCATTTACAGAAACCCGCTGGCTCCTACCAGAGAGGTATTTTTCAAAGAAATTAAGTGGCGTTTCGTTCAGTCCAATATATTTTAGTTTCGAACATAAGATCTTGTGGTATTGCTGTGGGACTCCCGAAAACCGGACTACCTTTCTGGTAGAATGTTATTGTTATTGAGGAATGTTATGAGTTGTTTATGTACAACTTTTTCCAAAATTTTGGAAAATATTGGCAGGAGACTAATTGGACGTAAGTCAGAAAAAGCAGAACGGCTACTTACTTTGGGGATCGGATGAACATAAGCTTGTTTCCAAGTATGTGGAAAATAACCCGTTTCTAAACTTGAGTTAATAATGTGACATATTTGTGGCAGTATATGTGGCATACAGTACTCTATCATACGACGCGATAAATCATCACACCCCGAAGCATTTGACTTGATAGAATTAAAACATTGTCTAACATCGTCGATACTGGCCAATACAAAATCAAGCATCAGCACTCCACTTCAGAAAAATATTGATTAATACTATTCGGTTCAGCAAGGTTCATTGGAATCTCCCTACTTTTATTAATTTTAGTACCCAGACATTTAAGAGCCTTCCACCCTTTTTTCAGTTAAAGCAAACATTCTTGTAGCATAGATTTTCTTTTCCCGCCTAATGCAACTAAGAACAAAATTACGAAGTTCCTTGTATCGGTTATGATCATTAACAGATTCAGTTCGTCTATATTTTATTAAAGCTAAATCCCTCTCTTTCATCATTATTTTAATTACGTCCGTCAGCCAGAAAGCCGGCGGTTTACTTACTCGCATGTTCCTAACTGGAGCATGAACATTAAAGAGTTCAGTTATAGTTTCAGTTAAAATACTAATCTTCATATCAATATCTTTTGTATGATAGAAATCGTTCTAACATACGTTATTTAGATCTAAATGGAAGTTACTGACATTAAAATATTAAAAATCGCGTATTCTAATAAAGTGTTGCTTAAATTTTTTTACTGTAAAATTAAAATCACCATACACGAGTTTGTGATCACTAAAATCTACATTAAGGGTACCAGCTAGCCGACATTTGTCTGGAAAGCTAACATAAATGGGATCAAGCAAGGCTTCATTAGATTCTGTTATTCGCGTGGGTTCATTAATTAATTGGCTAAGTTCATATGTATTCATGCAACTCTCGAACGGATTGGATATATTAAAGAGGTTAATGTTAACATCCCCAAGAAGCATAAAATGATCCGCTGTGGGAACTAATATTGAGAGAATGTCATCAAGCTTCTCAATACAAGCATTAGCATTCTGATTTGGGGCTCTATAGATAACGCCCAATATAAATGTCTCCCCCTGAAAAACAAGCCTTAAAAAAAGATATTCGAAGCTACATTCTCTATCTATCCTGATATTTGTTATTTTAATTTCAAGTTTGTTAGCAATATAAATTAGAATTCCCCCACCCCGCCTATCATTTTTTCTATCCTTTCGATAAACACTATATTCATCAATATCAATATATTCAGACTCGATTCTACCATTTAGCCATGTTTCAATAGTACACACTATGTCAAATGAATTTTCCAGAACTAAATCTTTAAATTGATCAAAATGCAACATTTAAATGTGCTATTTTCATTTAGTTTAATAAGGGCAACAAAAATATATCAACAAGTGACCATCTAGCGGTATACAATTCGCAAGGAAAAAACACACAAAACATTATTTAATCAAGTAAATATAAAAAAAACGTATTCCAGTTGTTAGAAGGTAAATTCCAGTAGCTTGTATCAAGCGGGTAGGCTGATGTACAGAATAAAGTAAAAATAATTTTGGATATTAATTAATTAATTTATAACTAAGCACAATTATAATTATAGAAACATTGTTTCTAGTTATGTTTTACATATTAGTTCATCATATTTATAAATAATCGATAAATCAAGCAATAAATTGGACAAATAGCAATAATATACTAGACCCCTATTCAGACGTATAAAATGCGTTGTTTTCTTGTTTACCAACAAAACACAGAGGAAACAAAGAAATACTCTGAAAAATAAATTTTAGAAAGGATAAATAATTGTCTTATACATGCCATCCAAAACTATATTTTTTAATAGTCTTAATAGTCTTTGCACAAAAAAAAAGAGAAAAACAAAATTATAAACCTGAAACCGGCTCTAAGCATAATGAACAAATCTAAGTACAATTATTTCACATAGAAAATAGGATGATATATGTTGGACATTTAATGTTTTTTTAATATATTAGCAATAATATGACATATTATTCCTGTCTGTTATTATCCACATTATTAATTAAAAAAACTCACATGTTCTAGGCTTTAAACGTTATCCAACTCTTAGTGATCACAGACACGAGTCACAACACCATCACATTTTTTTATGTAAATTACACCATTCAAACACCAAACTGATTTCGATGAGAATTTTTCGACGGCTTTTTGAAATAGGACTAACCTACGCTGTGTTAGGTCCTCTGTTACAGTAATTCCCGTAGATTTTAAATGTTTTCGATTTGGTATTGACGTACGCGTAGCAGCACTGGTCATTGATATTCAGTTTCAATGATCTATTAAACACAGTTAAAACTTCCTTGCGTATGTCTTCTTTATCTGTGGATGGCAAACCAAAGATTCTTATATTTAGGCTTCTCGCTCTTTGCTCGCAGCTGTCCAGTTCCCGAGTCAGTGATATGTTTTCTGTTCTCAAATCTCTTACTTTCTGTACGAGGGCATCGATACGTTCATTTTGGGTATTGATAATACTTTGAAATTCTTCCTTTACCGTTTTCGAGATATGTAAGTGATTCAAACTAGTAAAAATGGAATCGAAAAGAAAAAAAAAGGAAAGAAAAAAGGATTCGAATCACCTATTCAAATCCTAAAAAATGGTTCAAATCCATAATACAGTTCATAAACGATTAGAATCCTTCTCAGCTCTGGCTCAGGATAAACTTTTTTTTTTTGGTTGGCGTAAAGCGTTTAGTCATATGCTTCTTATTTGTAATTAACAAAACTTCATATAATTACTTATTTTCAGCTCTTTTCCTTTTATTTTTATGTGTTTCTAAAAGGGGAACCGTTATTATACAATAAATTAATTACGAGGATAAAAACTAGACATAAGAGCGCTTTTCAGACCTACTGCTACAAAAGTTATTGGAGACGATTATGGGACAGACTAAGTAGTCGCAGAATAATAAACTACCGATTTTGTTCTTAAATCTTTATGTTTCCTTTATGTTTTATAAAAATAAAGAACAAATAAAGCTTCACGAAAGTAATCTTGAGCGTTTCTCAAACAACTTTAAAAAAATGCAAAACTTGTAGATAATGGAAAGGAAACAAAATAGTATACATCTCAGAAAAACAAGAAAGCAAAGTTTAAATAAATTATTTAAGTTACAGTAATCTATTCATAGATTCAAATATATAGCATTTTTTGAATTCTCTTATTTCTGATAGTATCTTACAACCTCAAAATTTGGTATATGTATTGACAACATTATACACACTACGGCGACCAAGGGGTTATCTTTGTGTGGATCTAGAGTAATGGTTTCACTTAATGTTATCCCTATTCCGAGAAGCAACGGGTCCTCAGACTATACGTTAAGGGATCTTTAAACATATCTGAAACTTAGTCATTACTGGAAAGATCAGAACCAGTTCCGAAAACCAATAACTTTCATATTGTTTCATTATAATGTTTGTATCTCTAGTGAACAAGCATAAAATGTATTTTATAGCAATTAGGTACGTCTTTAGCTAAAAATGTATAGTACTGCGCCAAAATTTACCAAAATATTCGTTAAACTTTTATTGTGTTAAAGTTGTAATATCCAAGAATGGAATTGAAAACTTAGAATATACTATAGAAAATAGAATTGAAATGTTAGAATGTACAAAAACCACAATAAATTGTCTTTTGTTTTAAAAGAAATGAAAACATGCTCATTCCTACCTAAGAATGAGCTCTAAGCTTATTATATATGGCAAGTTTTAGAGAAATTTAAATTTCATCCCAAAATGCACCTATCAGCATGTTAAATTTGTTTATAGTAACCTACCATTTTCTAGAGCAACCTCAAATAATATAAACAACTTTGTGAAAATGTTTGAACAAATTTATCAATGTTTTCAACAATATGACATATTGCTTTTTAATGAAAGTATTGTAATCGTGAAACAATCATCCTTCCAGTTGTTTTAGGGTCCCTAGATGGAAAAAAACATATTTTCTCAATTTCTTTGGTCTGTCTATCAGTTTGTCTGCTGGTCTGTCTGTCGGTCAAGTATTACATAAGAAAGAACTGGTATTATTTTGGTACAGATACAACATGAAACAAAATGTTGTCCTAATAAATTATTTAAAAAATCAGTATAAAAACAATTTATAAATTGGTTTCAACAAACTTCAAGTGTGATATAGCGATTAAAGTGTAATATAGAGGTAAACTGGTACAATTGTGTTGCGAATTCAAGATGGTTGAACAAACTAGCGGCCAAATAAAATATTTTAAAAAATCAAAGTAAAAAATGTTTTATTCAGTTGACTTGAAATTACAATGATATGTGGGTCAACCGGTAAAATTTTGGTGAGAGTTTAACATGACGGAACAAAATGGCGGTCTAATGAAATTTAAAAAAATATATCAATGTCAAAAACGGCTTATTCAATTTATTTTATAATATGCTCAAGTGTAGCTCAATAGATAGAAATTAGTATAATATTGGCACGAATCCAATATGGTAGAACAAAAGGGCGACCTATAAAAATGTTTGAAAATATAGTATGTTATGTGTCCTATATGAGTATGTGCTGAACTAAGTTATGTCACCATTTCTAAAACGGAAAGATTGATAACGAGGGATTAGGGAAGTTCCAGGTAAAGTAAATTTATTAATTTTTCTGTTATTGTAATATTACGGGATTGGATTAAACTATAAAAAATAGTCTATAAGTTAGTTTACAAAGTTATAAAACACTTTTTTTGAAGAATCAGTTAAAGAATGTGTTTCACATATTAGTTAACTTTAAACTACATTCAGAGACTTCGAGGCAAGTTTCATGGGCGTGTTTTATTTTATCCCAAAACAAAAAAATTAAAAAATATAGCAGTGTTATCTTGTAAATTAAATGCAAATTTTAAAAAATCATGCGTATTTACAGATTTACAGAATTGTAACAGAAACGCGAAAATCTCTCTAAGTCTAAGTTTTATCCTCGATGCCTACAGACTTTAACTTAAAAAAAAAGCAGAAGATTCGTAAATTCCCCAAAATACATACAACAATATAATCATCCCAATTTTCGTGATTGAAAATCTATGTTAAAAAGAATTTTTATAAGGCGTTTAATAATAGGGTCATTGTGGCTTTTCTATGATGATTGTAGAAAGTGCATAAATTTAAACAATACTATAAAACAAAGTACAGAAAATAAAGCCAAAGTTATTTACCGATATATAAAGTTAGGGCCAATGCATTTTATAAATTACATAATGAAAATCTAAAAAAAAAAATGAACCTTTTTGTTTTGACTTGCAACAAGTACATGTTCTCTGTTCCCTTCCTAAAACCCCAATGGAGGATGTTTTGTACTTGAGATAAATAAGTTTTTATGACTTTTGTTGCGTTGGTGCAAAGACGAAATCTTCATTTTTCTATATATGGATTGAAAACTAAGCTTGACGAGACTCAGCTGAAAGGGGCGCCGCTTTACTAACACATCGTAGATCTACCATTCTACAAAATGTAAATATTTTCAAATTATTTTGGGTTAGTTGCGCCAGCCAGAACAAGACTGTCCATAGTTTACACATTTTGTCTACCTGACATCAATATGAGCCCCTAAAGATTTTAAGAAACTGGTATTACATTAAATACCTACAAACATTCGTACCAACTATCTGATCGAGTATATGAAGGTGTCGAAAAAATATTAAAAGGAAAGAATGTCATTTACTAGCCCCGAAGAATACAATTTATTCTATTCTAAAGTAGAAGAAGTAAAAAACTTGGTGTGCACAATAACAAGGGTGCCCATACTCTAATATCAAACTACAGGTCAATTACAGAGCTCTTTTCTGTTTCTCAGCTGTTTGAAAAGAATTTTAAATTGTCTTGGATCATTCCGGTGAGATACAACCTAATATCAGAGAAACTACAGACTCTGCAGTTTATGATATCGAATTTATTTATGCATCTGTACTCAGTAACAACTAGACTATGGCATTGTTCTTTAATTTGATTCGTGTTTTTGACTGTGTTGACCCAAATTATTTTATAAGGAAGCCGGAGGCACTTTGTATTGAGGTCCACTGGATTTTGGAAGATTGTGGTTAGGATAGGCGAAATATTTTTAGAAAAGCAACTATTGAATTTGCGACTCCCACAAGGAAGTGTGCTGCCACCACCACCTTTTTGCTGTTTATCAACGACATCATGGATCACTTGATATCGAATCATGCAATGAATGATTTTATTTACATATGTCAGTTGATCGCTTTCTGTTGTTTTATAAGTTTATCTCAGTAGTATATTAAGTGTTATACATATTATTATATTTCTGTGACAATGTCAATGTATATTTTGCAAATACATAAGACACATAATAATAAATAAATAAAATTATTAAATAAATATGAAATTTACAGAGGTAACTAAAACAATAATATCCCTAGATGCGAGAAATGTTTTTTTTCCAGTTTAAATGATAGCTTGATAATGCGAAAGATATGCAGTAAAACCGTTGATTATCTTAAAACTGTATAGAAGACACTTGGGCTATTTAAATTGCATGTTAAAAGGATTTCAGAAATGTACATTCAATTTCGCATATAGAAATAGGCTCTACTAAACTATCGAAGTAAAAAATATTTAGACATTTTCGTCATTTTCCGTTGGACCAAAAGTGGGGTCCATTTTGTTATCATAGATAGAACACCCTGCATTTACCTACTAATTAATTTTGATTTCATATTCAATTTCGCATATAGAAATAGGCTCTACTAAACTATCGAGATAAAAAATATTTAGACATTTTCATCATTTTCCGTTGGACCGGAAGTGAGGTCAATTTCTTTATCATAGATGGAACACCCTGCATTTACCTAATAATTAATTTTGATTTCATATTTTTTTCTAAGTATTTTTTTTTTTTAAACAAACCTACCCTTATTTCTAACTGTTTTTGAAATATTCGCGATTTAATAAAAAATATAGAAAATAAATGTTACATGCGTATTTTATACAGGGAGGCTGGAAAAATAGTAAGGGATTAGCAAATTTTTGTGTTTTAACAGGGGAACTTAGCGAATATGGTTAAAATGTCTGTCTTTATGTCAATAATGAGATGACAGGTTTGCTAGTGATATTCTCAGTATTTTTCTTTATTACTCACGGAAAGTTTAATCAAATATTAGGATGAAAATGTAAAAAATTGAATGGACAATATCCTATCTACCACCAATGTGTCAATTTAATGTACTGAAAGCGATTTAGGAATTTATTATTTGCCATTTGAAAAGGTACATTACACATTTTAACCGGCGCCATTTTTAACAGAGGGAGATGCTGACCGAAAAAAATTTTTCAGCATGTTTCTCGTCAATAGGAAGGAATATGCTGTTTTTATAATAAAAAAGATTTGATTTGATTCCAAATTTATTCTAGAAGGGTTATTAATAGAAGGAATTCTGAGGTTTGGGTAAAGGAAACCCGGATTTTATTAAGGAAAGATGTTTCATGCAAAATTTGGGTTTAGCACTCTAACATATTAAAACTTCTTTAAATTGTTTTAAGACCGTTTCTAAAAACATTAACAGAAGAAGTCATAATACTGGAATCAGTTAGATAGTGCACCGACGCATACTTTATGACTGGTTTGATGACAGATTGATTAAACGACTGGGTACATGGTTGTAGCCGCCTTGGGCACCGGATTTTACCCCGTTGGACTACTACATGTGGAGCACTGCAACAGAGAGGATTTACAAAACGCCATTTAACTCCAAGAAAGATTTAGTTCAACAAGTATCTGATGCATTACAAAACCTCGACGAGCAAGTGAGAAAAGCTAGACATCATGTTGAGTCACGTATTTTAAAAAGCTTAGGTACTTTGCTTACAAATTAAGTGGATTAAAATGATCAGCAATGATTTTGACATATTTAAAACAATGATTGATTTATTTAGCCGTACATTTTCATAATCAAGATCCAAACTATTGTGTGCATGAAAGTAAAAACAAATAGAATGAATTATTATATTTTTGTTTGTTACATTTTTTGGAAGTTCTGGTAACAATGAGTGTATCGATTTGAAATTAAAAACACAGAATAATCAAACGATCTCCTTGGCGTAACCAGAGAAAGATCAGTGGTACAAACACAACATAAGAAAATCTACAACAAAACGTAATTCACGAAAATGCAACGGTGCCATGCTGAGTCAAACTCGTATTAAAAAGATCTCATCATCATTTTGCCAGGAAAAACTTTCGACACTGACATGCGCAGTCCACGATTACTATGGATAACGGCTTGCTTTAAAAGTTACTAAATAGCCAAATAAACTTATATTAGATATTTATTTTAATTGTTATTTTCGTATGTCTATCAAACTTTGTTTGTTGTATGTTACAATTTCAACAGTAGGTAGTATTTAAAATAGTTTAAAATGATATTAATTTGAGTTGGATAATATCTCCAAAGGCGTTGAAAGGTTTTACTAGGTGAATTTTAGACGCTTAATAATTAATGTGACTATTAAGGAGAACAATCCCTCATTTTCAACACATATCCTCCAAAATGTCCCCAAAAGCGCTTCCAATTTCATTTGAAACATACGTTCCCTAATTAAAACCAAAGATTAATGAAGACATTACGATAATGCAAAACTCATGACTTTTTTTTTTAAGTCATTCGTCGGTAATAGCTCTGGTTGTTTCCTAAATACAAAAAAGAGATGACTTTTTTTTCATCATCATTTATTTTTTGTCCATATATTTTATTTTTGCCGCCCATTGACTTCTCTGAAATTTAGTATAATTATTATTGTCCCCCATTGGATTCTCACAAATTTGATAACTCTATGATTTATTCTACGCGTTTTTTTCTAGCACATATTTACTAAATGCGTCATTTTTGATACCTAACCCTGATGGCAAAATACTCTTTAAACGGCCCTAAATATGTATGTTAAAATTTACACTTAATGAGCAATATTATTTAAGCCTCTAGAAATTTCTGAATAGGAAAATCTAAAAAATAAAATATAGGGTTTTATAATGAAAAGGGAAAAACAAAATTGGAATAATAAATATCTATTGCAGGAGCATAGGTATTGCGACATAAACAATACCTACTTACCAAGCATGATTTATAGCATAGTAGGCCCATAAAGCTCATAATGAGTATAAAGTGGAGCCGCACAGCGGCTTTCTTCTGGTTAGAAGTTGATCTCCACTTCCGTTTTATTGACGCTATTACGATGCTTGTTGTTTAAAATAAGGGTTCCCGAAGATGTTCATTACCCCGATGTAGAATTCAGATGATTTACAATGGATTACTAAAGATGTGTAGAGATTTTAAAGAAATTTATGCGATTATTTTATCTAAATAAAATTGTATATTAATTACGGTAAGACATAGATCTGGTTTACAGATCTCACCTGGTGTTTAGAAACGAGCTAATATGTTAAAGGGCGAAAATAGTAAAATATTTAATGAAGCAAATACTTAAAAAATAGTTAATTTAATGAGTGTGGTAAGGAATATTTTTCTAGAAAACTTCCGAATTTTATTAAATGTTTAAAAATGTCTTTTAATATATCAACTAACAAAAATATTATTTAAATTATTAGTATTATTACGCAAATAGTTGTTTCATATGAGGAAAATTGAAATATGACTGTTATGTTAAGCTAACATTTTAAGCATTAAAATCAGAAAAGCGTGTCTAGGACCGATTTTTTAGGAAATAAACATCAACATTGCGTAACGTCTTATTATTCAAAATATATTTTTTTATAAATTAAAAAATATCCTAGTGTCAGCATATTGCTAACTTTATTTACTACGGAAATAATACCTTCACCTATAAAAAATAAATATCATTACTCTTTTATCTTTTAAAATAACTAAACAACCTAACAATAGTTTTTATAATAATTACGAAATCTCAAACCTCAGAACACGCCTGACTTCAAAGAACCTTTGTTCAGAAGCATCCCATAGCAGTTTTAACCCCTTTTAGGTCAGTGCTGTATAATAGCCAGTGGATATTGCTTTTTAAGCGGACTTTTTTTAGACTAAAATAATTTAAAAGCTTTAGGTTTTTGTCTCACCTCAAGCTAGCATTCAAAATACAGGAGTACCCCAGCCAAGAGTAACCCATTTTAAATGCCTACAAATTTTAAACCAGGCATGCTAGCTATCTTTCTGAACATTGAAATTCTCAATTATTCTTAACGGAACATAGAACACCCTGTATATCACAAAGTCGAAAGTATTCATGTACAAATAAACAGCGGGTTTAAAACTGAAAATCTTAGCCTTATACTAGTATAAAAATTAAACTGGCGATATCTATCGATAATTTTGCAAAATATTTATTATCATAAATGTTGAAATTTTTGTTAAATGAGCGTTTGATAAACGAATAAATATTTAAAACAAATACTGAATGTGATGACCATTTTGCTCAACACATGTTTGGAATCCGAACGCCAAAAGTCAAACGTGCTTTGTAAAATGTCCTAGGGATTGCTTAGCATCTGTATTTTAAGTAACTCCACAATTGGGACTGTGAGGTCTGGAGAATAAGGTGATCATTCCATAGGGCCAGCATTCCCTAACCACCTTGCTTCAAATGCTCTTTAACTGCCTTGATGCAAGAGAGTACTGGGGAGGAGCCCCATCACTGTTAAAAATTGGGTTAAAATTGCATAATTTTAACTGAAAAAATAATAAATGGGTTCTGTTATTCTATACCTTAGTTAAAATTTTACTTAATTGTTATCAATGATTTACTATTAAAATGTGTTTTTACACTATTACATGTAAAAAAAAATTAATAATGTAAATGTATCAGTACTTCGGGAATTTACCGAAGATCTGTGAAAGTACTTCGCGAATTTACCAAACATCCGTGAAAATGCATTATGCATCCAAATTTTACTAAAAGGTTGATGTATGTTTCATGAGTTGTCATAATTTTACTCTACGTGGCACGTATCGCTGGTCAGAAGCAAGAGAAAAATAAAAGAAGAAGAAATTTTAACATCCAATCTCACATTTTTATTATCCTTATTCATTAATCGTTTGGCAGCGCATGGTTATTTTTAGGTTTAAAGTGTTTTAGTGCCCGTAGTGCAGTGATAGTAATATTTGAGTTCAAGTGAAGTATTTTGTGTAAAAATTAGGTAAGAATTTAGAAAATTGTTACGTGTTTATTGTAACATTAGATGCATTATTCACTATACTATAAGATTTCCATAAAAAAACTTGATTTCAATAATTTTAGTTATCATCTGTTTTTGTTTAGTTTTATATCATAAAATACATTTTTTAAAGCTAACTGTCTGTTTTTTTTTCGAATAAACCATATCTACCTACTTTTGTTTTTAACACCAAGCTCTTCGATGTTTGTTTAAAAGCCATCCTAGCGCAAGCAGTATATTTGGCATATTTAGCAATAACTTCAGACATAGGACTAAAACGCTTAGGTTATAACGTCGTTACCGATCTCTATTTCTGTCGTTAAAAAAATTAACGAAGAATGAGATTTTTAACAACATTTTAAGTCTTTAGCGTAAGGTTTATTATTTTTAGTTTTGCAAATCTCATCATTGCATATATAAAGTAATGTTCTTTTCCATCATTTTACCTAAGAAAGCAGGTATTTTTACATAAATTCCATACACATTTTCAGTAATATATTTAGTGTCTTTAATTAGTTTTTTTAATAAATTTGAGTAAGAATTGTTATTCACTAAAAACTAACTTAATTTTATTCACAGAAATAGAATTTTTAAGGGGCATTTTTCCCTGTAATAAGGTTTGGTTTAATGTGCAAAATTTAAGAATTAAATATATATTAAAATAATACTCCAAAAAATACGGTTTCAATAATTGAGTTTTAACAATAAATATGACGGTGAACTTTACCTCTATCAATGTATTTTTACAAATATTTGCTTATTTTTACAGTTTTAAGAGTAAAAATACGTAAAATTACGTTTTTAACATGATTACAACGGGTTTTTATGTAAAATCACTATTTCTTTTTTACAGTGATCTTGCTGAAAATAAACTTTATCAATAATTCCCTTCTGTCTGAGTTGAGGATAGAAGACATTTTTCAGCATATCTGCGGATATAACAACCATTACAGTTGGTTCATTAAAAAAAAAAAAATATATATATATATATATATACATTTTATCACCAGAGACTGTACACCATAACGTAACTTAGGAGAACCTCGTTGGCTTTCTTCGTATACTCTTAGATTTTCACTAGCCCAAATTCTACAATTATGCTTATTACACCACCCATCTATATGAAAAGTAGCGTCACCGGACATGATCAGTTTGGTAGTCGATATGTTCCTTCTCAACCTTATCTCCAAATATCCCTGTTTCGAGAACTTCTGCAACCATGTTTTAGTAGTGTTTGGATGGGGGATGCTTTTGAAACGTATTTCCAAATCTCTCTCTAAGAATGGCGCAAATAGTAGATGGGTAGCACACCTGATTTAAAAGTTATAGGCATTTAAAATGGGCCACTCTCGTATATAAGAAGACCCCTGTATATAAGAAGAGCACTCTCAAGCTATTTGTTTTTCAAAAAACATATTTTTCTATACATTCTGTGATTTGATATAATCTTAGATGATTTGACCCTCATTTACACACACACATATATATATATATATATATAATTTTTATTTCTACCATAACAGATTTTAGTTTAAAATGCAGCATGCGTTAACCGTAGACATCTGTTTAGTCGGCGTTCTTTTACACCGATACAATTTTACACAAGAGTAATGTAATAGTAGGATTCCGATAACCCAGCGGGCGTAACAGTCGCGTATTATGAATTAGTTCCGACGTTGCCAGACTTTCCTGACCTGGTTAAAATATTTTTGTTTATGGTAAGGTGTGTGCAAAATAAAAATAAGAAAAAACTTAAAGCAACCAATACGCTTTTATTTTAAGATTGTTTATTTTATTAGATGAAGAAGTTGGACTATATTAAAGTAACTTGTCAAGATAGAATGTGGGTGAAATATTTTTAATAATATTTAATTTATTTATTGTATCTGTCACTCTCCCTTAGATAATTCCTTCAACGAACTCTTCAACTCTCTTTCTAAAAAAGGAAACTGCTACTCTCTAAATTCTCTTTCTCTAAAATCATTATTCTTGAAGACTTTAATGTTCATAATAAAGTATAGTTAGGTTCTACTAAAACATCTTTACCAACCTCTTTAGAGAACCTACCTACTTGTTCTCACCCACCTCTTTTTCACCACTCATCCAGAGCCTTATAAGTCTTCAATTTCTGCTCCCCTGGGTTTTTTGACCACTGACATACCACACAATAGGAAGTTGTAGAATCCATGCCATCTCGTACTATTTGGAACTATAATTACGCTAATAGGGACGTATTGCGGGATTTTTACTCTTCTTACCCTTGGAATGATATTTGTTTCTCTTCGAGCGATCTTTCCGGAATTTCTTCAGAAATCTCGGACGCAAACCAATTAGGAAGAAATCATTTATACCACATTATATTAAGACTTTAAAACCTCCCAACAATAAACATTGTTTTCAAAAGCCTGCGATCATGCCAGACTAGAAAAAATTCGCAATTTTAACAATATCCATAAGAACCTTACTTCAAAATCAACAGGCTACAAACGAGAGACGAAATTATTACACTTACGCATATATTTCGACGCCAACAATGCCCTTAAAATACATTCTAAAGTCAGTCCCTTTGTTGCCAAAAAATTGAATCAAAACATCTGTGAAATCTCCTTTCCACTCTTAACTTCTGGTGATGAAATCGTCCACATGCCTTAATTAAAAGCTGAGCTTTTTGCAAATTCCACTTTAATCCCTTCTCTTCACTTCCTTCTTCCGTCAGTATCAACTTTGTCATATAATATTACCTTCAAAAAACTTAATACCAAAAAGTTTTCCAACCGCGATGGTATTCCGGTCACAGTTCTAAAAATGTGCGCTTCTAAACTGGCTTCTATTTTTACCAGGTTATTCTAAATATCTGATGAGATGGTCACTTTTCCTAGAAACTCTGCTCGTGTGCGGCCTATTCCCGAAAGAGATCCAAAACTCTTCCCTCTAACTACAGACCCATATGCTTACTCGCAATTATGAGTAAGGCAATGCAAAAGTATATCAATGCAGATCCTTTGAATTACCTTGAAAGGTAAAAACATATTTATGACAGGCAATACGGTTTCCGCCACTACGTTCAACAGCTGATCTTCCTACCTTTGTAAAACCACAACTGGAACAAGTCCATCGAATTCCTACTACTAGCAAATTATTTTTCACTAACCATATCATTCAAATAAATAATCAAATATTTGAGGCCAAAGATTCCTTTAGCCTACTTGGTATCACTTTTCAGTAAAATCTTTGCTGTCGTTCAGTCCTGCGAGGGAGACACGAGCATCGACTAACATGCATCACTCCACCGTCCAATTCCAAAGACCAAGGACCTCTCACTTTGTTTGCTCCTTTATTCCCAGAGTTCCCCTTTAATGGAATGTGTCACCAGCAAAGGCATTTCCCTTTTCTTGTAATCTGTAAGTCTTTAAAATTAATAAACTTCCTCTCTATTAACTTAAAGCAACCACGGTGTCTACTGCTACTACTACTTAAACTTTCGGCCTTCGTGGTCTGCTCCTAGATACTAACTAGTTTATATTCTCCATTATTTAGGCTCTGTCACATTTAAAATAGCTAATTTTAATGTCTCCATATTGTGGGGTTGAATTATATTTAAAAAATATTTAAAGGTTTTGCCACTAACCCTCTCTTTCTATTT
Source organism: Kuschelorhynchus macadamiae (assembly GCA_030620095.1). NCBI lineage: Eukaryota > Metazoa > Arthropoda > Insecta > Coleoptera > Curculionidae > Kuschelorhynchus > Kuschelorhynchus macadamiae. Next base: position 342,339 of record JAUTXW010002789.1, read on the forward strand.
AAAACTTTTCGTAAATATTGCGCCCCGCCGCATACACGAAATACACAGAGAAAGTAAATATATAGTCTGGTATTGCAGTGTGCTAATTATCAAATTTTTGTCTTGACTGGTTAAAAAAAAAGAAGTTCAATAAAATACCGCAGTACAGATGAGACACAACGGGCAAAATTATCAGAAGCTACAAAACTGTAGGCTAGCGTTACTAGCATTAAATAACTATAGGAACTTAGATTAAATACATTAAATAATAGCGACAGTGTATGTATGGTAATGTCACCATACTAGTAGCAACAAAGAAAATGAAGATGTAGCTATGACAGGAGTCTAAATAATTTTGGACCGGGACCCCTAAACTATTATAAGTTACAGCAGTGGCAAATCATTAAAAAGAACATCCAAAATGAATTTAAAAAGTTTAGTGGGATGAAATTAGCACCGGCAAGGAGGCGCCAATGAATTACATGGTTGTGTCGAGGAAAAATCTGCAATTTTCAACAGGATTTCTGACTGAACACTGTCAGCTGAGAAAACTTACAATGTGATGTTAGGTGACACTGCTTTACAGAGGTTACCAGCTCCTTTGCGACATCAATACCTATTTTAAATGAATACCCTGATTGAATAGCCGGAGATGGGCGATGTTTTCGGGGATTTAAGATGGGCTTTATGGAGTTTAGATAGGGTAGCTCTGGTAAGCCGCCCTCGTTTAACTACAGAATATAGAATGACACCTTTACATTCATTTACAACACCTGGTCTGATTGTCATGAAAAATGTATGTTGTTCTTTACTGTGTTTTTTTGTAACAATTAAACTTTTTTTTAAATGTAGATATTTATTTTTCCATAGGCAAATGTTACAGCAACCTCAAAGTTAAGGATAAATCGGTATTTTATTTAAATGCTTGATATTATCAAAGACCGTTTGTGCAGCAGTTTATTTAGAACGCACGTAAGAATATGTGGTTCAGTATTGCCAGAAGCATCTGTTTATTTGGAAATACAATACAAAAATTATGCCTATCTATAAAAGAATTTAATCGTAACAACCGATCTGATGCGGGTACGTCACAGACTGATAACTCTGGGCGTTGTGCAAGGTCAACAGCCAGCAGCGTCGGCCCCGAGCATTGTGCTACGCAGAAATATTTGGATGTTTCTGTTTTATAGGGAATATAATAATATAAGTTGGGATCCAGTTAATTTATTTAACACTGGAGGTAATTTATTTAACACTGGATGGATAGTCTGTTCAAAGTATCATCTGTCTTTGATATTATTAATCATGTTATAAGTTACAAAAACCCACCCCTGGTTAGAATTTGAAATTACAATGGTGTCAGTGTGGAGTTCTAATCTATGGTCTTGGAAGGGTTTGCAGTTAGTGCATAAGTAAAGTAAATAACATAATATCCATTAAGTTTAAACCGGCAACGTTGTAATGCGAGAAGTAGCTACGGAATCCCCTTACGTTGACAGGTACTACTTTAGCGGCAATATCAAAGGAGCCGACCTTCCCACACGCACCGGAACAAACGCAGCATTTTTCCATGCCAAATAAATTTTGATATTTTGCGTCATTGCAACTACTAAACTAGGACCTTTTTTTAAATGTGCGTAGTAAAAATTGTATGGTAAATTATTGTCAAATAAAAAAATCGTTAATAAGAAGTAAATTAATTTTAATTTTTATTTGGGCTGCTCCTAAAATTTCCCGGTGGTGCCACGAACGGACCTAAGACAAATTATTGTTGTAACAAATTTTCACTTTTGCGAGCGAAATAATAATTTTATTAACATAAAAATATATAATGTTTAAAATTAAAACACAGTTAGCAGTTAACTCAGAGTTCAGATTTTGATGTTAAAGACATTTCTGTTATACGATAATGTGATATCAAATAAAGTGGCTAGTGCCTTCCGGCTGCTACATTATTTTTATAGCCCTCTCAACTTTAAAATTCAGGGTGTGCAGGAACTTCGTTGTTAACATTATAGAGCAAGTTTCCCTCGTCAAAATAAGAAAAACAGTTTCCCTAAGGATGTATCCAAAAATACATGTAAAGGGAGCTTATAGCCGATAGATTCGTAATTAGTTAAAGGGCTTTTATTTAACTAAAGTAAAAGTTAAAAAAATGTAAGGGGCAATTTTTACGGGGTGGTGTATTATGTTAGTAATAACTTACAACCCCATTTATCTCCAATTATATAACATACTGGAAAAGATTGGAAATGGTAGGCTTGTTCAAAACAGAATACGTATGTATTTATTTTATCAGAAACTATTCGTATACCAGACCTACAAAAAATATATAATTAATAGAAAATTTCTATACAGCGTGCTGTGACACTTCACACATGAATGGTAATAGATAGTGAAACATTTCAATAGTAGCAAAGGTGCGGATTGTAAGATTAACTTATGAATAAACTTTTGCCTAGTTTTTTTAAAAATTTCGAATGAAAAACGATATATTTTGAACATACTTTTTTATTATGGGTTGTCCATGTCTGTCGATATTTAAGGAACACTGAATATTAACAAAGATCGATTATACTTCGCAAATACAGTCTATCAGGTACACAATAAAATCACCACTTTTCATCGTTCGTGTTGCCATTTCGAAAATTGAAATATGAGCTCACGCGCAACAAGATTTGGCACGAAGTTGCCAAGATTTATTGAGAAATATTTGTGAGCCTAATTTAATTCGAAGGTACAAGACTGCTACTTACTAAAAATACTACATACTGTTTTATTTATCATTGGATAGCTCGTCTATAGGGATCTGCCTTTGGTATTAGGTAACACAGATATATAAATCTTAATTAAATCTGAAAAGACATACTATAATATTATTTACATAATGTTCAAAGCCAATTAAAAACGCATTTCTTCATTTTTACTTCGAAATATATAAAATAAAGAACACGAATTTGTCCAGTATAATAAAGTAAATAGTAATGCAAACATAAAATGTGCTTCTTTTTTGCAAGAAGTTATATAGATAGAACTGCATAGCAGTATTTAACATTGTAGCCCTGAAGAAAGTAATAAATATTACCGAAAACTTGGCGTACCTAAAACGCTATTTACTTTTAAGCCATAACATTAATTTGTTTCTTTTATAAATGTTAATAACAACCTTATTCAACTGCTATGTTTACGAAAAACTGCTCTCTTGTCCTCTTACGCCTGATATGCCTATCCCTTTGGACTTAATTGTTATTATGATTTTTCCTGTTTTATGTCTTTAAATTTTGTTCCTTCCTATATGCTCTCTTACTGACATATAAAACTGTAATCGGCTTTAGCAAATCCGCCCCAGAGATTATTCGAAAAGTGGAGATTTTTGTTTCTGTTTAATAATACCCTTCTTTGTGTAAATTCGGCTATTACCCTTGATGTAAATTGTCCTCAAACGAGCTTAAAACATCAAAGGTGCCGCCGACAATGAAGATATATTGCTTTTAAATAAGTCGCATGGCTGTAGCCAAATTACTATTTACTTAAAAAGGCAATTTGCACCTTTTTCGGGCTCCATGCAGGTGTCTAATATTTTATTACACTACAATACTAATAATAGCCTAGTTAGTTTCAGTCAAATTTGCTGCTTTTGATGGACGGGTCTTAAAATTATTTTTTGGTATATATAGATAGGGATTATAATAAAAATTATTTCTTAAGAAAGCATAAGCAAAATTTAATAAAATTATTCATTAAAATTATCGTCACTAAACAATTTTATCTTTAAAAGAATCCATCAGTTTATTAATGAAGAAAATGTTCTTTAAAAAAAACAGGTAGCCCTTTATTGTTATTCTATCCTAAATTGTCGTTACTCAGTATGTAGGACAATTTGTGATAGATTAGAAAAATTAAAAAGGCTCAAGTAGGATCTATGTCGCAAGACAGAAGTTAATAGGTAACAAAATGTAAACATCAACATCAATATAATTTACTGGTGTTATTACACAGTTGAAATGGTAGGGACATATGCCAAAAAAAAAATACTGCATAAAAATTGTAAAGTATTGTGACAGGCACGTGAATATTTAAGAAAGTATATCTAATAAACTAATCGATCATGGATATTTTTAACGACACCACAATCTTTACCTATGTACAGACTCTTCGAACTTTGTTATTTCTTCCTGCATACTAATTTGCAATTAAACGCTCCTGTGTAGATGTTTGCTTTTGCAAGCTAGACGTAAATCCAATAAATCCCATATATAAAGAGAAATAAGTTATGGCTTAAAATATCTTCAATTTTTTATCATGATCAGATCAGCTGGACGGTATCAAATTATTGTACTGTCATCCGAATTACATACACTTTCAAAGTTTCAAATCCATACGACAATATTAATGTTTTTCCATAAAAACCTTGCCACCTCCGTTTACCCTCTTATTAAAAGATACATTTTTAAAAATAACGAAACAAGTGTTATTTTATTTATTTTGAAGACTACATAAATTTTAAAAGTGTCATCATCGTAACTTAAAAAAATGTTTTCTTCTTACAAACTTTAGCACCCCTTTTCACCCTTTTACGAGTGGAATTTTGTAAACATTTCTCCTTAGCGCATTTCTAGGGTACTCAAGGAATATTTTCTCTAAATTAAAAATCTCTAGATCCACTTGTTTAAGCTGTGCGTTGTCTGCCAGTCAGTCAGAGTACTGTTTTGCACCCCCCTCGTTCACCCCTTTAATTTAATTGAATTTTCAGCGCGGGTTATTTTTTTTTTGAGAACTATATTTACAAAAAATTGTTTTCCGCCATACACACCTTACCACCCCTTTTCACAGCCCTAGAGTACTCAAGGAAGATTTTCTCAAAATTTCAATTCTCTAGGACTACCGTTTTAGGCTGTGCGTTGTCTGTCAGTCAGTCACAGTGTTGTTTAATAGGTACAGATATCGTAAACACGTTAAAAATTTCAAAATATTCAAATCGTGCTAACTCGCTAAGACAAATATGCTTCTGTAGTCTAAGTGGACATTACATCTCATCTCAGAATCAAGCATCAGTCCTAAGGATTTAATAGTAACTCGGTTAAATCAGTCGTCGAGAGTGGGTCACAGGCAGTTGTGTTGATGATGATGTTTGATGACTTACAGATGTCCTTTTTGTTTTTAGGTACTGCGGTTTAGAAGAACCTAGAATGTTTGTTTTTTGGATTTAATTTTGTACCAGATAACATCATTATTATGTAGGTACGTTATAATATCTTATTATGATATTCTCTTGCTATTTGTGTAGTGCTAGGGGATAATTAAGACCACTTCACTTAACCAAAAATTTTAGGATCGCCGTCATTTGGATGGTTCCATAATCTGATTGATCAGATTGATCTGGATAACATTAATTTGTCGATTTAAGCCTTTTTTCTTTTTAGCGAAGAAGCTGTTTAATGCTAATACTACTATTATTTTCTTTAAAAATATTATTTTTGTATGTAGTGTCGTCAACTAGTCCTTTGATATACTTGTAATGTAATTTCTCTTTCAAATTCTACACTACTACTTTTTTTTATAATTTTAGGGTTTTTTTGCGCTAGTGGATTTTTCTTTTTCTGTTCGGCAAGTGGATTCTCCAATTGTACAGTTCTTCTAAAATAAATATTTTATTATTCAGGTTTTTTAATTTAGGAAATGTGCAATGTCGGACCTTGAAAAATAGGTATATTACACTACAGTAGGTATGCTCTCATGAAAATATATCATCATATTTAGAAAAGATATTAGCCTATTACTTGAGAAAAAATAAAAATGTCTTGAAAAAAAAATTTAAAATCACAGTTGTTAAATTTCAAATAGATTTTACAGTACTATTATTAAAATTAGTTTTGTACGTGCAGACAGATTATGTTCGTTGATGCAGTTTTTGTAGATATTTGCACCATTTGCAAAAAAAAATCTTTAAATATGTGTCAGATCACAGAGCAGTATAAAGATAAATTTTTCCAACGTTTAGTGGCCTCCACATAACTTTAATTTAATAAAACATTTCCGTTTAGGTTTTCGTGGACAGATGTAATATGCCTTTTCTTTCACCAAATTGAAAAATTAATTTAGTTAATACTGTTGGTATTAGCATTCATCTTCAGGAACACTATTATATTTTACAAGACAATTTTGGAACATTCTCAATAGGAAATTAATTAATCTTATGTATAACCTAATTATAAACGAAAGTATCGAGCTCTGATAGGGCCTTATCCACGATATCAGACTGTCTGTCGAACTCCCCTTTCTTTTGTCTGTTCTATAAATTGTCCGATTGTAAGAACTATTATAAATAGGAGAGTTTTTTTCGTATTTTTATAAATGTGTTCGTATAGATGTAATGTCTTGATGTTCTCCAGATGACTTTTCCAGATGATACCTGTTGTCGATAAAATGATCAGAATGGTTCTCACAGTTGTTATTCTCCACAGCTTCCATTTATGCTTTTCTAAATCATTTTATGTTTAATATCGGCTTAGTTAGCACAGTTCAACTACAAATTGGATGCATTATTTTCGAGAACTTGCTTCAGGCAATATTCGGTATAAAGGGGGTGTATGTGTTTGTAGTAGATAAGATTGATTGCTAATTTATGATTTAGAATCTAGGCCTCCGGGTCATTTCTTCCTTTGCAGTTCATTCCTCGCAGTCCCTGACGCAAGCCAGTTAATGTTTTGGATAGTTTTCCAAGCTTGAGATTTTACTCTACGCATGTCATGAGGTATCCCCGACGATTCTCTGTTAGTATCATCTGTAACTGGATTATCACCTTCCAGCCGTTAGTCCCCAGGAACATCTGCGCCATGAAGTCACCCTGTCACCCGGTAATTTGACGCTGTCTTGTCGACATATTTCTAGATGAGCTCGATGAAATATGTCCTAATCTTGAGCTAAAAATTGCCGGCATCTTCTTAAGTCCATCCAACAATAAGCAAAAATGCGGAACCAGTATTAAAACCAGTGTATTAAACTCCTTGTTTAGTTTCCGCTGTTGAATCTGGTTTCTTTCGATAAACCAGTGGCGGCTTTCAAAAATAGACAGGTTACAACAATTTTATGCGAAATATACGAACTGTAATGTCGCGACCGAATCAGGCAACGTGCGAACGAATTTAGCTCAGTGGTGTATGGTTTCCTGCCATTTGCGGGTGAGCCTTGTTTTTTAGTTTAATTCTGTTTAAACTGTTGCCTCGTAAACGATGGTCACGTTTTTCTCAGAGCTTATTTGTCATGATCGTTAATTAGTGGTACGCTGACAGGCATAAAAAATTAATTGAAGGTAAGTTGACTTACCCTCTACTAGTAGCAATGATTCTTCTGACATTATTATTTCCTTGCTATATGTTTTTCCTTAGCAAAAAGAACAAAGAAATAATATTATTGTGTGTATACGATCTATTCCAAAATTAAGTATTGGTCAGAGAAATGGACCAAAAATGCGTACGTTTAAATGTTCTTAGTACCATATAAATAAGTAGTTATGTGGCAGTGTAAATAAAAACAAATTATATTGGTGGACGTGCTTGTTATTTTGGAAAAAGAAAAGTGGGTGGACCTGTGAAGGTTACGCTGGTACCAAAAATCACAGAATCAAGTTTTCTCGGTTCATTATGTTATACATGAACAAGAAAGTGTTTCAAAAGTTAGGTATAATGCAAAAGTTAAACTAAATAGGGAAATTATTAAAATATTTATAGAGTTAATTTGACGAATCAGGAGATTTCTTAAATCTTGGAAATTTTAGAGCAATATGGAGAATAATACTAAACAGTTATCAAGAAACAACATTGGAACCAAAAAAAAAAATTTCAAGGTATCTCTAAAACAATCCAGACTGAACTTATAGATAGCATACAAGACGAGATTAGTAATTTCATTGACAATGCTATAAATGAAGCTAATTCTTTTGCCTTCATCATCGACGAAACAACGGATAAAACCGACCAAGTGTAGTGTATAACTGTAAAGGTTAGTGGATAAAAAAGGTATAGTGCAAGAATATTTCATGGGTTTTTGGACTTAGAAGAAGACAGAAGTGCTGTAGTATTGCACAAATTTTACTGCAAAAACAAGTTACCCATTATGGAACCGGTGTTATGGTAGGTCAACTTAATAGACTTCAAAAATTGGTTAAAGACACTGCGCCACAGGTACTATTTATTCATTGCTTGGCTCATCGCCTTAATTTAGTTTTGCAACAAAGCTGTTTTAGTATCACATGTGTTAAAATATTTTTTCTGGCCTTCAAGGCATTCTTGCTGTTTTCCGCCAATCATCAAATCGATTTTACTTTTTAAACAATATTATCGAAAAACGCATTCCATTAATTGCGAGTTAAGTGGAACCCAAATGTATGCGAAATTATTGCCGCTATTACAACAGAAAGAATAAAATTAATTGAAATTTTCCAGGAAATTGTGAACAACCCTGAATTAAATGCAGAGCCATTGAGACAAGCAGAGTGCAAAAAAAATATGTTTAATTTTGCAACAGCGCGGTATCCAGGTGCATAGCAATTTTAAAGAGCTGGAAAAGTAACTCACTCTATTCGGAACACCAAAGATACCTAATGGGCATTTCAGAAGAATGTAGTTCCAAATTTAGAATGATTTCTTTTTAATTTTACACAATAATGTTACTGAATTAGAAGTTTGTTTTTCTGATTATGGAAGATTTTGAATTTCACAATAAGGTAATCCAAAACAATTTGCAGAATATAAAATAAAATTTCCACAACGCTCACTAGAGTCTTTGATGGAAACATATGGACCGATATTTGTTAAATACGGAATTAGAAGAAATTTTCACCAGTTCATCGAAATAATTTTCTTTCCAAAGTTTAGTGGACCCAGTGGCGTAACTACAAATTTCGCCCTTCCCACGCAGTTTTCATTAGAAGGCCCTCAATATGCATAAACATTTGTGGTTTTCCTTGGGTTCCAGTGGGCCCCCAGTATTGCGGGGGCTGATGGGGGTGTAGCTACGCCATTGAGTGAACCTAGTTAGAACGATGAATCAAAACTTGTGAAAATCTTCCTGACTGCTACAAATTTATCTTTACTTATTAGTTTATCTAATCTGTTCAATTCCCGCACCCAGAGCATCTGTGGAAAGGATCTTTTCATTCATATATTAGTATGTTTGTTTTGCCTAGTACTAGTAAAAATATGATGGAAAGTTAAAAATATCATTATTTCTGCTTCCCCTCACATACCGGGAATCCAGATGAATAAATGACATTTTGTCGCAATCACATATTTTTAATAACCATAGTTATTATTCAAAAATCTGTAAAAAATTATTACAGCTTATTGCCATTTTTTAATTGGCTTCATCTCGGACATTTATGGTCGGCGATTTTTGTTTTCTCAAGAGTTACGATATTTCTTATGGTTAATACTATTCGTGTATCTTTAGAAAAGGCAACTCTAACGACCAGTTAACAAAACTTGATTTTTGTCGGCAAATCGTAAAAAGTTATAATGTAGATTTTATTCCCTATTTATTTAACTGAGAACACATTAAAATTGTCACAATTATGAGAATTTAAAACCATTTTATTGTTGGGATTACTAATGAAGGATATTAATTAATAATGGAATTAAACTTTAATAAAAAATAACAAAGATATAAACCTGGTGCTTACAACGTAGCTGTATCGTTTAACGATTAAATATATTTTTATGCTTAGTGCCATATGCGTATAAATTAAAAAAAAACTACTGAGATTTTTCTTTGATGGAGTTTAAACACTGTCTAAAATTGTCTAGGTTATAGACGAATATAAATATGGTGATTTATAAAACAAAGCAATTTCTTTTTTGCGTTATCTTATTGTATCTTATGTTTCGGTTGGGATATATCTAATCCTCACTCTTAGGGCTACTTGTTATGAACTAGTTATGTTCGCTGAAACCTGAAATCCATCATTCCGTGATAGCAATATACGACATTCGATAATAGGTAAAAAAAATTACTTACTTTTTTTGTTGCTCTACATTGTTTGTTATGTTGACACATATTTTCCAGTAAGGTGAAATAAATGTATGGTGTTTACATTATTATAATAATTATAATATACGTTGAAAAATTCTTTGTATTATTGCTAATCTCTTTTAAATTAAATATTCTTTCCAGCATCTAATTTTTTTAATATATATTCAATATTCAAGTTCCTATAAATATTACAAGTTTTTCAGTATAGTGAATTTTACATTAAACAATTTGATATTACATTGGGATTTTGGATAGAATTTGGATTCTAACCTCCAAAAACTAATCTGGCAAGGTCAATGTGAAAACTGAGATTTGTAGCACCTTCACGATATGAAGCTAACGCATAGATTTTTTTAAGGTAAACAAGAAGATGAAACAAATACTCGTTTCTTTTACAGCTGATTTGCTATTTATTAATCAGAGGGCACATATATATTCGAGAAAAATGTTAGCTGAATATCGTTAACTGAAAATAACATTTAGGTGACATCTTGAAGAGACTATGGTTATAATAATCAATTCTTTCTAGTTTAGAATATTTCTCTGTTGACAGTTAACTTAAAATGCAATGTTAACTAAGATATGTTCAAAAAATAGCATAGCTAAATTAATATCCCTTTATATACATATATAAAATAAATAGTGCTAGCAAAGTCAAGAATAATTAAATATATTCAATTTATTATTAAAAACATGGAAAAAATGATGAATTAATTATTAAAAATATATTTTTTATTTGAGTCAAAGCAGTGACTGGCTAAGAAACCTAAATAATATAATTTATTTCTGAATATCTCGTAAACAAGTTTTTAGGATTCCTAAGAAATGAATTTATGAAAGTTAGCACGATCAATTTGACCAATCAAGGAGTGAATGAACAGAGGAAAATATTTTGTTTTCAACCATAAATAAAAAACCTTACTTTTGTAAAGAGTTAAATCGAGATTTTTATAAGAACAATTTTACGCATTCATAGTTGATATGCCTTTTTCAAGAGTATAAAAATAGCATTTCAAGAGTATAACAAACAGCAATATAGTAAAATTGTGAATTTTATTATATTGCTGTATATATGCTGACATAGCCTTCAGTAATCTAAGAAATTATGTGAAGGTTCCATAAAATTTAGAAACACTAGTTGCCTTACTTTTGTTTATAAAACACTGTACATATTTTTGTTAAATAGAAATTTTAAATTTTCTTGAGTTGAGAAATGTATATATTTCTATGTAATAAAAATAACGTGTGTAATTATTATGTATTAAAAGATAATTAAGTGACTTTATTGCTTGTGTAATACTTTTCAAATACGGTGATGTTTTATTGTTATTATTATTATTATTATTTTTCACCTGTCTCAGTACATACAGGGGTTAGAGTAAAGTCATTGTTTGTAAAGAATTTTTCTGACTATACAAGTATTAAGCATGTTTGCTTTCTGTAATGCTATGTACATATTAGGGTTAATTCTAATCGTCACCCGTGTTAAAACTATAAGATCCTTAAATTTTTTTATTTATTTACAAGTTTTCCAAGATATGTTCTGCTTTGTATTTATAGTTCGGCTCATAATTGATTTCACGTTTTGACAATACATACTAACATTTTTCTTTCATATTTATTCTAAAATACACCAAAGTATTTAAAAATTATTTTTATTCTTTTTTTTTTTTGGTCGAAATGTAGCCCGCGAAGGAAATATCCTTACAAATTGCGTATATACAATACCGCCACCTCCCAGCTGGATAAGTAACAATAAAGAAGAAGTTGAAGATTTTTCTACTTAGTAGTAGTTCTTTCGTGGTATCTCAGGATTTACAGGGATCCTAGTCCACCAGTCGTTGCATCTGGGTAAGTAAAGACGAAGCATTTCTTTTACATCTAATTACTTTTTGAATACTATTCCGGAGATCTGGCAATAAGAATTTGGGCAAAGGTAACATTTAAGTCAGAGTAGGTTGTCTGGATGCTGGCTCACACTTTTTAGTGTGCTTGAGAAGAATTATGCTTTTCTCGCCAGCAGATAAAAACTGTGTCTTCTTTTTCTGGATCTTATTAATTAGGACTAGATTGGTTTAATGACTTCGTTCTGTTGTGACAAGTGTTCAGAAAAAAATTACAAACATCATTCAAGATTACGCTAGAAATATCTGAGCTACATAGGTTTAGTGTTTTAATTCCGAAAACCGTCGAAAGCTTTCTATGAAATGTGTTGTGTGCATTGTCATGCCTCTTAATATTTAGGCTTGTTGCGTAAGTTATACAAGATCAGAATAAGTTCATCAATATTTTAATTGCGTTGTTATATCAGCTTCCATGACATACCCCGATATGAAAAGGTATTATAAACTCCATCTTCTCATGCTTCTACAGTAAACCACTCTCTTTTTGATCTAAGTCCTGTAGAGTTGAGAAATCCAAAAGAAATCTACAAGAAGTTGAACGAACCACCCGAACCACAATAACCAAATACAGGGTGTGCCTTCCCAAGGCATCTATACTATACAGAATACCCTGCTCAGAAACGAAGAAGGAAGAGCTCTTGTTGACACAATAACTCTATATTCTAGCCACTTAAGTAAATTCAGAGATTTCTTTTTCAGGAAAGCTGAAATTTCCCACTGCCACCAAAATTCAAAAACCAATCAACACTTAACATCAAGATGCACTTACTTAGCCAACACAGATGATTTAAATAGGCGCAACCAGTTATCCAACATCGTACATCAAAAGTTAGATAAAAAAGATAGGCCAACATACCATATCGCAAATACCAACCTGCTTTAGTATTAGAAAACGATTGTTTTAGACTATGATTAGTGGCGTGCCAAAAGGGCCAGCGTTGCGGGGGGGCCCGGAGGTCCAGGATCCCGTCGACCCCCAGCAAGCTTCTTACATAATAATAAATATAATATAATGGATTCTATAGCGGCAGAATTTACTTATACCCTATAATTTTCCAAAATCAAATAAACCTATGGAGAACTTAAAAATCCCGACATCGTCCAATATAAGAAGGGCGTATCTCTTACTCTTTTCTGTCTTGGTCTCTGTCGATTGCGCTTGAAAAAATGGCGGATATAAGGCTGGCACTTCTGGTAATAGAAGACACATTAACTTACTTGTTTTATGTAGGCGAACTTAAAATGTATGCCCGGAACCAAAGATACCTAGAAGTGACCTCCAACATTGCGGGCGAATTTAGTAGAGATGTTGGCATGAACACCGATGTAGAGGTAAATGTCAAGAAGGGGCAAATAACATGACTCTTATGGATGGCAGCGTTATAAGGCATCTACAGGATAACGATGCATACACTTCTCTGGGAGTGCCTCAAATTATTCCGCAAGGTATGGAAATCCGAGCTATCAGCAAAAATAAGTTCTCTGCAACGAACATGTTAGGTAAATCACTAGTAGCCCGTACTTTTGGAAGCATAAAATGAAATGCTGAAGATTTGCTAAGCTTACACAAATTGATACGTCGGATAACGACAGAGGAGCGCAGCCCCCACCCGAAATTATTTAAAGAAAGGATGTACTTGCCAAGAGCAATTGCTGCTGCAGAATTTTAAGTGTGGAATAAATGTATGAACGCGCTATTATCGACAGAGCTACTTAACATATAAGGGAATAGACAAACTCCTGACATTTATAAGAACCTATGAACAACTATACCTAGGAGCATTTGTATTGAAAGCGGCAAAACAGTAGCTGAGTAGCTCTAACTCAGTGTTTCGTTCCGGGACAACGACGAAGATAATTTTTTAGACCACATCAAAACATCTTATTTTGGATTTCTCAAGTTTCCGGAATTTAGATCGGAAAAGTATATTGCAGCAGCACAATAAGTACTGCAATAAATACCGCTTAGGTATTTATTCCACAAATAGGGTTTCTTACGTTTAGCTCGGTCTTCAGTAGCCCTCTGACTCTCTTATTCATATTCTTGTTTGCGTTTCCTCTAATCTTCCATTACTTAGACTATACCTTCTATTGGAAGGGTAATATCGCCGTTAACCGTTTTACCCTTTAAAATATTTAGAGTTTTACACTTGTCTAATACAAACTTTATGTGAATATCCCTGGAAAATGTGTAAATAGTTTTCATTAGCTCGTCTATTTATTTTTGATATCCGGCTTATAGTTTAATATCGTCCATATAAAGGAGGGGAGACGCTGTATATTTGGTTTTATATTAATGCAGGTTTTGATCTTATAGCTCGAGTTTGCATTGTTTGGTATGTTGGAGAGTGGATTGATTCATGTGTCACAGTGGTCTCACGGAGTCACCTTGGAAGATTCCTCTTTTTATAGAAATCTCCTTAATATTTACAGATATATTGGCATTATTAAAATGGAGTTCTGTACCCCACTCTTGCCTGATGTTACCTAGAAAACTAAAAGCTTTAGGAGGTATTTTATACATTCATAGTTGTTCCAGATTCGTTCGTAAATTCTGTTGGTAATGCAAGCTGCAGGAATTGTAAGCAAAGTTGGCAGACATCTAATAAGTCGATACTACGATGGATCAACTGTTTTTACCCTTTTTGGCAGCATATAGGCATATAGTTATAGTTGTGGGAGAACTTCATGCATCGGTTAAATTTCTTGTACTTGTAGTTTTGGATTTTATTAGGTCCTCTTGCTTTTCAGTTATTAGTGGATTTGATGGTCTCTATAACCTTGTTCACACTGATGTTTGGAAATTATATCTCAGGGATGTTTTTCTTCGCTCTTTCTGTCCTTATCAAGTTGGCGTTCATATTGTGCTTCTTAGGCTCAGCCCAAATGCCGGATCGGTATTCCTTGTACTGTTCTGGCAGCTTGACTTCATTTACACTTATGTTCATTGTTATCGAGCTCTTTACAAAACTTAAAAATTAATGTTAAAAAGTTAATTTTGCCTCTTCCAAATTGAGCATTTTAGATATCTGCTAAGTCGTTTTGACTTAACCTTTAGTTGTGGTTTCGGGGTATTCAACTATTCACGTAGGTGTTGCTCTAATAATACTGGTATTGCCTACTCGAAACACAAATAAGTCAAAGTGTCTCGTATTCAGTGACGTGGCATCATTTTCCACATTTTTATTTTTTGCTGTTCTTAAATTCCTAACTAATAATAATTAATATGAGAGAAAAAGTAATATTCAGTTAGCGTTTTCTTCTGTTTATGTTCGTACTTGTTTTTTATTTCTCGTATCTTTATCGGACAGAATGACACTGATATCAAAAAATGTTTTTATCAAAATCAAAAGAAATGGAGCAAATAAGGTATACGCTCTGCATACTATAAAAGGTAAACAAAACAAACGAGATAGATACCTTAGCAGGCCGACAGTGGAAGATAATAACGGTGAGCTGGTTTTTCATCTTTGCCGACAAGAACCTACAATTTCATTAAATATATTTTTTGATATTCTCTAATCAACCTGACTATTGCTATCATTTTTTTATAGGCCAAACTAAATTGATTTCATGTTTTGACACCACATACTAATATGTTTATTTCACACTTATTCCAACTGTAATTCAGAACAATAAAATAAAGAACAAAACAATGATTATTTTGATGATTTTATTTTTGAATTAAATTTTTTATTTATATTATATAATATTATATAATTGGCACTATTTATTACTTCTATGTCTATCTACTTATTGTAACTGTTACTTTTATTATTATCTTAGGCATGTGGGAAAAAAAGTTATGAATTTGGGATGTCCCAGGAATAACTTGAATTATAAAAGCGTATATTTTCCTTATTTCGCAGCAGCTATAACTTTTGAAGGACTTTATCGCTCAGCTAAGTCAGTTGCTCTTAAAGATTATGGTAACTGCTGTCTCGGATTATGGATTATATTAGTTATATTAAGGTGTTTTTCAAGAAAAAACTACACAGTGAATTAAGCATTTATTTTTACGGCCACAATTTCATTAGAGTGGATATTTATAGCCACTCCATAAAACTGACATGTGTTATCTAGGATGGTATTGAACATCAAGAGAACATTTGGATTAGCATCCTGTTGTTTATAGCTAAATACCAGTGGAAAGTGGTTTGTTAATTCCACAACCACTGGTATCATCTAAATTATAGTACTAAATAGTATGAGGTAGTATAATTTCTCCAACTTTTGGTTGAATTGATAATTAGATCAGGATCAAAGAAACCCCAAAGGATTTGTAAAATCGTGGGTGGAGAGCAAGTCGTTTCAAGTTTTCATATGTAATTCCATTAGAGGATCTAACCTTTGCATAAAAGTATATAGGTAAACAACCTTACTATAAATAATAATGTATATTTTTTTACGCAAAGGGTATTTTGGAAACACATTTTGGACATGGATATTCTTCATGAAATTATAACAGTTGTGTAATTATTTAAGTTTTCCAGATGACGTTCTACCACGTGTTAGCTGTAGTCAAAGTTTCATACAAAAAGAAACTATTCCGCTTTATTCAATTAAATACATTTAACGCAGAATTCATTTAGAACAGCTAGTACAATAAAGTTGCTTTTCGTATGGTAATAACAAATTAAACATGCAGTTAAAAAACCGTATTTTGTGGTGTTGGTTTTGTAAAGTATGAAAGTCACTGATAACAAACTTAAGTGCCCTTTATACATACAGTTCGCCTGCCGGACTAGATCTGACAATTTTACCGTCATGGTTCTGTCCGTTTTCAGCCTATACTATAAGAGACCGATTATACTTCGCATAGACGGTCCATCAGATACACAATAAATAATTCACCACTTTTAATCATTTATGTGACCGCTTAATTAAAATATTACCCGGCGTGCAACAAGATTAAGGTTAAGTCTAGTCGTTTAGAAATAATGGTAAGCGTAATTCAATTCCGAAATACGAGACTGCTATATTTACTGGCAATACCGGCCGTGAAATTGTGCTGAGCTATGCGGAAATCTGTCGATAGATCCCTACTATAAGGTATACAATATGACAAATTTCTAATCCATTTAGGGAATGTTACATTTATTTTATAATAATTCGTGTATATGAAGTATTATCTGTCTTCGCCAACACTAAACCGACTTGAACTTACGACCTTCCCGTAAACATCTGAACGATAGTTCCGTTATTCCGTACTGTGCATGTCTAGAGAAAAGTACATAAAGAACCATCCCTCATCATTGGAAGGAACCAAAATAAGTTCAAACTTCGAAAAGATCAGGAACATCGACGAGCATTGTATATCGCCTTGCATGTCTCTGGAATGTTTTCCTAAGGGTTGTAATGATATTTCCGAACATTTTAATTCCTACAGAGTTCGCCTGTGGCTAAATATCTTAAAGTTCCCAATAGCCTTGCTTCTGCTGTTATTGCACTGCTCATCTTCATTTGTTTTTTGTAATGTGTGGTTTAAATAATAGTAATAATTTAAAGGAGTTTTTATTCATTCGCAATTATTTTACAGATCTTCATTACTGTATTTTTTACATGTCCGTGAAATAGCAACGGTTTTCAGCGAGAATTACGTTCGCAGGACATTCGCACCAATATAATTTATATTCTTCGATGTAGTAAAAAGAGTTTTTGCATAAATAAAAGTGGAATCTACATTTTTAATACAAATCATAGAAAGGATTACATATTTTCCATTTAAGGGACAAATAATAGAGTACCAAACAGGTACTTTTGACTAATAATACGGCTGTCACTACCAAAAAAGGCCATGTAAAGAAACTTTACTTTTTTCCAGATTTTATTCGAGGTTACACATTAATGGTGAAATAAAAAGGACATAAAAAGTGCCTCCGTCTAATATTACTGCATAAGGGATTGAAAACTAGGAATAATCTTTTGTTAAGAAACGATTCAAAGATACTTTAGTTTTTTTCCAGATTTTGAATGAAGTTACACCTTCATCTTTTTAGGAATAACTTAGAGGGTACCAAAGAGAGCTTCTAGTAAATATTCCTATTGTCAAAGAAACTTTACTTTTTTATTCCAGATACTTGGTTGGGGTTATACCTTCATCTCTATAGGAATGACTAATATTACCGTTGTCAGTGCCGTACAAGGGGGCTAAAAACGCGGAAAAATATAAAAAGTTAAAAGCTATTCAAAGATAATTTATTTTTTTATTCTAGATTTTGGATAGGGCTATATCTTCATCTTTTTAAGAACAACTTAGGGGTACCAAAAAATACTTCTGGTAAATATGAGGGAACAATATATATAAAATGCCATTTTAAGAAATATTATATTTTTATTTCAGTTTTTAGATGGAGATACACTTTTATCTCTTTAGAATAAATTAAAAGGGCACTTCAGAATACCTCTGGTAAATATTACTGCGGTATGTTATATGTTAAAATGCATTCAAACAAACTATTTATTTATTCCAGATTTTGGATAAGGTTACATGTTCATCTGTTTAGTAATAACTGAGAAGGTACTAAAAAGTATTTCTGTCAAATATTGCTGCTGTAAGTGAGGTACAAGTGGGTAAAAAACGATGAAAATTATATGAAGTTAAAAACCATTCAAAGATAGTCTACCTTTTTGTTCCAGATTTTGGATGAGGTTACACCTTCATCTTATTACGTTAGGTTAGGGGGCACCAAGGAGTACCACTAATAAATATTATTTCTATCAGTGCCGTGCAAGGGGGTAGAAACTGGGAATAATATATAATGTTAAAGTGTCATTCAATAAAACTTTATTTTTTATTGTAGATTCTGGATAGTGTTACATCTGTCAAATATTACTGTTGTCACTTTAGTACAAGAGGATGACAATACCGTATAATATATAAAGTAAAAAAGCCTTTCAAAGATACTTTATTTTTTATTCCAGATCTTAGATATGGTTGCAACTTTGTCTTTAGGAAGATCTAAAAGGGTACCAAAAAGTACTTTTGCTAAATATCTATAAATATATTTTGCTATCAGTGCCGTACATAGAGGTAGAAATGGAGAATAATATATAATGGTAAAAGGCCATTCATGAAAAATATAAAATATCTTTGAATAGCCTTTTAACCTTATAAATTATACCGCATTTTCACTCTCTTGTACGACACTGTCATCAGTAATGTTTACCAGAAGTACTTTTTTTTACCCCTAAATAATTCTTATAAAGATTAAGGTGTAACCCTATCCAAAATAATAATAATAAATAAATAAATGAAGTATCGTTGATTGTCTTATACGACATCGACAGTTATATTATTCGGTAGAAGTTATTCCTAAAGAGATAAAAGTGTAACCCTATCTAATATCTAAAATATAAAATAAAGTTTCTTTGAATGTTATTTTAACATTATATATTATTAGCCATTTTTACCCATTTGTACGGCACTGACACCAGTAATATTTTCCAGAAGTAGTTTCTGGTACCCAGTAAGTTATTCGTAAAAAGATGAAAATGTATCTATGCAAAATTTGGAATAAAAAATAAAGTATCTTTAAATGGCTTTTTTTCTTTATATTATACAGTGGTTTTACGTGCGGCACTGATAGCAGTAATATTTGACAGAAGTACTCTTTAGTATTTTCTCAGCTTTTCCTAAAAGGATGAAACCAAAATCTAGAATAAAAAATTAAATTTCTTTTAATGGCACTTTAGAATTATATATTATTCCCCATTTCTACACCCTTGTACGGCACTGACAGCAGTAATATTTACCAGAAGTACTCTCTGAGATCCCATAAGTGATTCTTAAAAATCTGGAATAAAAAAATAAAGTTTTTTTGAACTGCATTATAACATATTCTATATATTTAAAATACCAAGCCAGATTTTTCAGCAAGTCCGGGAGAAAGTTATACAGCATCAATTTACATGATTTTTTTGAAATGATCGTCTGGTTACCGAAACCTTTCAACACTATTTTTTTTAATTGTTTTATTGCGTTTGTGTTCTATAAAGCCAAATCTAGATAATTTAAATTTGTAGCTGACGAATTCCGATGGGATCTCAGTTGTTATATATTATTTCAGGTTTTTACCCCCCCGTGCGACACTAACAGTACTAACCTTTACGAGAAGTACTCTTTAGTACCTCCTTAATTTATCTTAAAGATACGAGGATGTCACTCAATCCAAAATCTGGATTAAAAAAATATAATTTCTTTGAATGGTATTTTAACATTATACATTATTTCCTGTTTCTGCCCACTTCTACGTCACTCATAGCAACAAGTTTTACCTGAAGTCCTCTTTGGTACCCCTTAAGTTATTATTTTAAATATGGAGGTTTATCCCGATCCAAAATCTGGAATAAAAAGTAATGAATCTTTGAATAGCTTTTTAACATAATGTTACTCCTTGCCTTTAACCTCTTATGCGGTACCAATAGCAGTAACATTACTCGGAGGGATTATTTGGTATCTTTTTAGTTGACCCTTAAGGATAACCCCTATTAAAATCTGGAAAAAAAAATTTCTATGAATTGCCTTTTTTTTTCTTTATCGTTCTTAATATTCACCCTCTTATTCCGTACTGACAGCCGTAATATTAGTCACAAGTACTCTTTGCTACCTTCTTATTTGTTCCTTAAATGGAGAATGTATAATATTTTCAATAATTTGTATTAAAAATGTAGAATACACTTTTATTTATGCGAAAACACCTTTTAAAATTATACGTCGAATAATGTGAATTTGGTACAAATGCTCTGCGAACGTAATTTGATGGATATATTTTTTGCTAAATTAAAGTGAGTAAATTTTGACCTCACTAAAAGCCATTTTCAACCCATAATCTATTCTTGCATTGCTCAGTCCTCTCACACAATAATAGGGAAAGAAGAAACAGAATTTGTTAACTTTTTGTACACCGAAAAAGCATATTATAAAACAGGCGGCACAATTTTTCCAACAACGACTACTCAAACTGAATATTTGGAAAAGCGCCGATCCGGCCAATGATCGCCCTGAGAGATGTACTGGTATTATGTTTCGACTCATAGATCTGTCGGATGACCTATCTAGTGTATGGCGATGCCGATTCCTCGTTTTCTGATTAACTGGGCAGTCCGTGGCTGACCAGCGACTTGTATGTGTATGCACTACTTTTTTTTTCGGAATTTGATTGTACTAATTTAAAAACCCGCACCAACTAAAATATATTTCATAAAGGTTAATTAAATATTCGTAGTTGTCCATAAATTTCAATGATTTGTCTCGGCAGATGTTTGGCGAAAACGTGTAACTAATATATAAAGTACCTGGTATTTCCTCCAAGAGGTTCATAAGAATATTATAACATAACCAGATGGAACAAAAATACTAAAACAAGATGGAGGTAATTTACCTTTCAACTACAATCTATTGTAAGACGCTAGGGTAAATTTGACCAAAAAAAACTTTCTGGAAGGCAAGTTTAACAATAATAATAATAAAAAAGAATAGTGCCTCTACATCTCGATCGATAGCAACCACGCTTTTGTGAAATTCATATTTTGTGTAAGCATTGATTTTTGTGTCTAGAAAATGATCCAAAATCATGTCTTTGATGTTTGTTCACACTCCTCTTAAAAGTGAGATGAGGGCTGCTACTCCCCCTTAAAGGCGGTTTCATCTTTTTTAGATAGCTGTTGAAAATTGAATTTTATGGGTGCAAAAATAAATTAGTCTATGTGCACTAATAAACACTTATTAAATTGTTTAGAGAAGGGCTCTTTCATATTATTAAAAGTGGTTTTATGTTTTATAGATACGTATGAAAAGTTGATTTTACATTTGTAAATTGGTTCAAAGTAAGCAGATTTAATAAGTGTTAGGACTCCTTAAGAAATTCAGTGCGGGTATCATGGTTTATAAAAAGGGTTTTTATATTTCACACTTTTATTGTGCAAAACTGCATATGCAAAATTTCTTTGAATTAAATAAGAAAGTATAACAAAGTAGTGAAGTGCTACTATTTTTTTTTAAGATGTATAGTAACTGAGTACCTGTGTTATAGCTATACAAAATATTGCAAAGATTACAGTGCTTTTTAGGCTTCTGAAAACAAAAAAGGAAGAAAAATAACCACCAAATAGTTTCTAGTATATTGGTGCAAAAATACGAAGTGGTTTAATAATACTGTGCAAACTAACAGCTTAACGCTTAAATGTTTTTATGAAATAACTTCTGCCACTTGAATCTATAAAAAATTGCTGGCTTATCAGAAACAAAAGTCGTATAAAGTACAACACACACATGATGTACTCAAGAAAAAAAATTAATGATATCGGTGCTCTTGATCGGTTTTTAATTAACTTTTAATTTACGCCGCGCGGCGACTGTGGCAAGTACCGAACCACTATGCAAATTGCATTTAATTGGTCGGAGATTTCGCTGAATTTTTGAAACATAATTTAGTGCATTGTTCTTAATGAGCTATAGCAAAAGTCCAATTTTGTTTTGGTTGCCTTTTTTCTCCAAAATTCTCTGAAATTTTAGGAGCTTGTATTTTACCAGATATTAGATATTGTTGAACTCTGTGCCATGATATGAATCAAAAATATCGCGTCTTACTTTGAGCACTTCTTTCAAATTATGACAAGTATCAAAACTTGAAGAGAAACCTTGAGTATTTGGATATTTTTAAAATATGTATCTGCCCTAAAATGTTACTACTTTGACATCATAATAACGAGACTTATTATATTAATATATATATATATATATATATATATATATATATATATATATATATATATATATATATATATATATATATATATATATATATATATATATATATATATATATATATATACTTATATATACTTTTGGGTCACTTGTAAACATATGGCAGAAAAATATTTTTTAATTATGCTATATAGGTTATTTTAAGTTAATAACAAACTAAAAGAACTACCATCCGCAATCATTATGTACTGTTATGCACAATGTTTTTCTTGTAAATAAATTATATACAAATAATAATTTTTTTATGTTGAACAAAATGGCGTACTACTTTCGCTATTTTGATTTTTTATAATCAGACCTAAAGTCTATTTAAATTTAAATAGGCTGCATGTAAAAGAAAGTTATTGTGCGTTTAATAAAAACTTACATTATAATCGGCCACTTTTATTTAAAGGCGTATTGCACGCAAAGTAACTTTTGTTTACGTGCACTCTATTTTAAATTTGAATAGACTTTAGGTAAGAACTCTTGCGAGATAGAGACGAATTTATTGATGCCTCACTCATGAAAATCGATCTCGGCGTTTAGCCTATAGGTGGTAATAAACAATAGATACATACTTACATGCATGACTGTTAAACACATTTCCTTCCTTTGTTAACGCAGTCGGCTAAAAGTATAAAAAATAAAAAATTGTTTATAACGTAAACTAAAAATCGGTAAATTTCCTCTACCGGAACTTCCCTCGTTATGAACCTTTCCTTTTATTAGGAATAGTGAAGTGTGACACCGTTTAGTACAGTACATAGTCATTTAGTAACATATATATACTGTCTTTTAAAACATTTTTATTCGTCGCCATTTTGTTAGAACATATTGGATTCCTACCAATATTTTACTAGTGTCTAGCTATGCCACACTTGATTTTTGGGCATAATTTAAAATAAATTCAATAAATAGTTTTTATATTAACACATACACCGCCATTTTGTTACGTCATGTTGAATTCGTACCAGTTTATTTATATATAACATTTAATTTTTCTACAAAATTTAAAGTCAATTAAATAGGACTTTTTTACGTTGATTAATTTTTAATTTTATTTGGTCGCCGTTTTGTTCCGCCATCTTGAATTCGTACCACAACTTTACCAGTTTATCTCTATATTACACTTAATGCTTGCACAAAGTTTTGAAATTAATCTAATAAGTCGTGTTTTCAGGTTGATTTCTTAAATATTTTCTTCGGCCGCCATTTTGATGTGCTATCTTATATCTATACCAAAATGTTGCTAATTCATTCCTATACAACACTTGATTTTTGTGCAAATTTGACGTAAAATTGGATAATTAGTTTTCTCAGCAATAATGTTTTTAACGTTTCACTGGCCTATCTCATTCCAGCATATTGGATTTTTACCAGCATATTATCACAAGATCATCCCCATATGACCCTTAGTTTTTGACCAAAATTTGAAGTCACTTTGATAAGTAATTTAAACTATGCCGTAAACTGATAGATAGACCGAGAAACCGACGGAATTGATAAAACATATTTTTTGGCATCTAGGGGCGCTAAAACGTCAAAATATATAAAATCTGAGAAGACGATTTTTTCACGATTACAAATGTTATATTTAGCCGCCATTTTCTTCCGTCAAATTGAATTAGTACAACAGTTTTACTCGTTCATCTGTATACCACAATTATTTTTGGCACGCAATTTAAATTCAGTCCTTTAAGTAGTTTTTCAGGCCGAATTTTTAAATGTTTTTCCAAACCACCATTTTCTTCCGCCATCTTGAATTCGTACCAAATTTTACCAGTTGATTCTTACATAATACTTGATTCTTGTGCAAAATTTGGGCTAAATTGATAACTAGCTTTTTAATAATAATTTTTTTAACATTTCACTAGGCCTCCATTTTGTTTTGCCATATTGGATTTTTACCAAAATGTTAGCATGGGGATAACCCATATGACCCTTAATCTTTGACCAAAATTTGAAGTCACTCGTTTAGCTATGCCGCGAACAGACAGACCGGCAGACAGACAGACCGACGGGATTGAGAAAACATGTTTTTGCATCTAGGGTCCCAAAAACGTAAAGATCTGGAAAAATCTCGGAGGGTGATTTTTTTACGAATACTTCCCTTTTACGAGGGAAGAGAAAACTGAAAAATAAAATTTGTCTGTAGGTGTATATCAAAAAATTTTAGGTCACAGATATATCATTTTGTTAGACGAAAAAGAATCAGCCTCCAGTTATAATGCTAATCACAGATAGTAAAATGATTCCCAATGCTTTTTTTGTCCTTGAATAAATTCATATGCCTGTGTTATACATTTATATAACTGTAAAAATTTTATTTTTTTTATTTTTAGTTCACTTTATAAAAAAGTGGTATTTAGATTTTTACAAAGATTATTTATGTTCTGCTTTTTAGTTTTGGAAAGGCTAAAAATTCATAATTTGCACTTTTAAATATCCTCAGCTACCGAGTTTTAGAAAAATATACACAAATGACAAATTTTTTTCTTGCGCCGCTGTTTTAACTTTTTAAATGTTGACTAAAAATTTTTAATTTGGGCTTTTACACCCAAATACAGAATTTTAGTCGAATGTGCACAAATGTCAAAATTTCCGCCATTTTAATTTTGTGAATTATAATGAAAAATTGTATTATGTATTGTATGCAAACTGCGTACGCGTACAAATTGATGTTAGTCGATTATTCAGAAGTAGGTCAAATATCCATTACACGATTTGAACTATACCAATACACAGAGAACTGAAGCTAATAAAAGCGTAGTAAAAACAAAAATATTGCAAGAAATGTGAAACACCAAAAATTCCTGACATGTCAAAAACTAGGACTAGAACTGAGTTAGACTAAAAATATTTCAATTTGACATACCAAATTTTTACTAAATTCATTTCTCTATAAATATTGCACGCATAGTCTTTTAAATTCTCAACATCAGTTAATTGGAATTTTGCAGGGAGCCCTGTAGACATTTTTTTGGTTATTGGCTTTATAATAAATTTATCTGATAAGTAAATAGTATTTTAATAATATGCAATAAAAGCAACTGTCATTGGACGAGGATCCATAACGTCATATTTCGTGTTTCTAATTAAAGGTAAATAGCAATCGATGTGATTGGACCAAATACCTAAATTTATATTTATACAATTTTTCACATCAAAACCAGTTTTTCCTTACTTAAATTATTAACCCCTAACATCAGTTTAAAAATTTTTATTTTAACTAAGAATTTTTTCTTTAATTCTATAAAAAAAAGAAATATCATTCTAGTTTCTAGTGAACATAAAACAATAATCACAAATCATAATAACTAAACTATTTTGTATTACAAGTATTAATAATAAAATAAATAAAGATCAAAAAAGTGCGCGACTAATAATTAAAATTAAACAGTTTTATGATATGTTAGAAAAAAAAAGTTTTTCTGCTAATCTAATTCAATAAGTCAAAATGGTGTTAACTCTTGCTACTGCTAGTAAAAATATAAGTGAAGGCTCATTGGACTCACACTCAAAATCCGCAATTTTAACAGAAGTTTGCACTTTTTGGCAAATAATTCGGAAACTATTAACATTTAAGAAATTAAAACAAAGGATTTGTAAAGTGGAAGAAAGTTCCAACATAAAAGATTCTACTCTCGGAACTCTAGCTCTATTATTAATAAATTTAATTTATTGTTAAATATAGAGCTCCGCGCAGCGAGCGCTAAGCTATTTCGATGCCCCAGAACAGTCCGTAACAAATAAAAAAAAATCATATGCTATTAAATTTTGTTTTTAAAATTAATTTAATACAGATGATCTCACTTGCCTTTCACCTGAAGATGGTCTAACATGGACCGAAGCGTAGAGAATAAAACAGATTTAGATCTTCAAAAATTATGACATTGCGATATTTTTAACTTTTATAATCTTTTAGGTATTAATTATTGAAGCTATTGTTAGCTTCGGTAATATAATTCATAACCAATAGATTAAGTGTCAAAAATAGCGCGATGCTCTATTTTTAACACTAAATTAAAATAGCATTCCGACAGTCCGGATTATTTAATTGTAAATTTGTTTCTGTTTAAGAATATTTTTTCTTATTTTTTAAATATTAATAGTTTCTGCAATATTTGTAAAAATCTAAATTCAAGTAGCATGTCAGTTAGCTGGATATTTCCAGCGATGTATAATATTCAGTTATTTCGTATTGCTTTATTTTAACTTTTTATTTACTCTATTTTCTGCTTAAATATATACAGAAACTTGGAGTAAGTGAGCTATTATTTATAGAGGATCATCATCTACTAATGAAGTATTTACAAAACGATTCGTCCCGTTATTACCTCCCACCCATTTTACCCTTAATTGTATCAAAAATGATCCTTAAATCGAATACAAAATATAGTATGCATCCACTTAACATAATCATAATTATTCATTATTCACAATTAATTAACATCCACATGTAATGGACGGAAATCAGATTATTACAGCTACTGGTTTTAAAAGTGAACCGTCGGCGGAGATCAAAGCAGATCGACGAGAACAAGGTTGCCGCATCTGATTACTGAATTTGCTACTGACAAAAAGACCTAAAAATTTAGGAATATAAATAATGGCGGTCAGTTTTAAAGCATGGGAGATACTAGTCAAAACACATAGTTCCACAACGTTTTTATTATTTTAATATAGACATAATTATTGGCTCTATAAACTTTTACAGAACAGTTTGTTTCGGACTAACGCTGCAACATAATTTACTGATTTGCAGATTCACCATGATTACTATACAGCCGGTAAAAGTGATTTGTTTTCCACGGTTTGGTGTTTTAAATTACTAAAAAAAATTAAGTGGAACTCTGTAAACTAATTTTTTAAGATTATTTTTAGGTTAAAGTTTTCTTTTTTTTTGAAAATCTAGTTTGTTATATTCAAAATATATAACCCTTTTCATAGAACGTACATAGTCGATTTTAATGGTTTAGATCAGATCTGATTTCTCTTAATACTGAACAATATCAAGCTCAGTATATTCATAAAATACATAAAATGTGTTTAGTAGTGTTGTGTGTACCTGTTAGGTTACTATCTAGTTTTACCTATATTAATACACACATAATCATCAATTATTTAAATTATTAGTAATATCTTGATTCCAAGTATTATATTAATTTAAATTATATTAGATGTTATAGATTTATTAATTAGTAGGCTTTTAGCATTAGGTTTGAATTGCTTCATATCCACTACAGCAAAAAAATAAGGTATTGGAAGTGGTTATGATGTCAACATCTAGGCATACTTAAAGAAACATAATCTGTTGCTGATCAGATTATGACGTTCTGTGGGGAGGAAGACTTTAGTTGTTTATGAAAAAAAGGATATAAACACGCGTTTTATGGAAGTTTCTTAAGATGTTTCTTCAGTCTTCAGCTGTTCTCTTAAATACCGTACAAGATTTCCTAAATAATAAGTCTTTCAATTAATTTTTTTTTAGACTTACATTAACTTTACCATCACAATTTTTTGGCATGGATGTAGCACTAACCTATTTTAAGGAGCAGACTGCCATAATGCCCTTATCATATTTATAATAGGTAATTTCCAAAACACGTTCTGAAAAAATTAATACATTTTCTACACGACTTTGAAGTAGAGTGTCCTATATTTCTGTGTAAGACAAGGTAATGTACCTGATTCGTACTAATCAAAAGTTTTAAGAATTTAAGGAACTATCGTCTTTTTCAAAATATCTAAAAAATGCAACTATAGTTTTTTGGTCTCGGGGTATGAAAAGGTTATTTGTAAATTTATTATTATCGACTTTGTACATACTCGTGGCTTTTTTTTTCAAACTACAGCATCAAGTAAGTTATAAAGTACTTATTTTAAGCAATATTTACAAAAATCCTATTAAGATTAACATTCAAAGATTTTGGCGGTCCAAATTGGAATTGATAAATCATAAGAGATTAACTTTCATAACCCAAGCAGCAATTAAAGAGGCGATTTAAACAAAGTGTCGACACTATATCGGCACTCATTTTTGGGCACAACACGTTGTAAAGGAACAATTTTCTCTTTACAGCTAGTATGGGTGAGAAATATTAACAAAATGGTGACACAAACGTTTACTAAACTCTAAAAAATACCAAAAGCTTGGTCCAAAATAAGCCTTAATTGTTGCTAACATTTGCCTAGAATGTAACCTTTGCATCCAAAATGTTTCTAAAAAGGAACTTAACTGCGTCCAAATTGTTTCTATTTCGTTTCCATAACAAATTTACTGCGATCTTGTTTTGAGGCCAATTGTGTCTAAAATTGACCAGTTTTATATCTATGGTCGCAA
Organism: Kuschelorhynchus macadamiae; assembly: GCA_030620095.1. NCBI lineage: Eukaryota > Metazoa > Arthropoda > Insecta > Coleoptera > Curculionidae > Kuschelorhynchus > Kuschelorhynchus macadamiae. The sequence continues at coordinate 371,344 of JAUTXW010002789.1, forward strand.
AATCGACATACGCTAATCCAAATTGTGTTTAGAATTTTATTCAGGTGTACTAAATCAAATCCCAAAAGATTACAAATATATTTCTCTTGGAAACTAATTTATAAATGGCCGTATAATTATTTAACTCTTTTACTCATTTTGAAGTTGTCTGTCTGCAGATGCTAAATTTCGTATATTAATATTGTTACTATTTGTGACCTTTGTTTATACTGCAGACTCAAAATTTTTAATAGTGGACAAACTAACTAAGGCGCCTTATAAGTAATGGATATTTCCAAATAGCTATTTTCTTTTCGGAATTCATGGAACATTTTATTTTAAAATGTTTTTTAACAAAAATCGATGCCAGTGCGTTTATTATAGTACCAGACGTTGGCACCTTTCTCTCCTTAAAAGAGTCAAAAATTGTAATTTAAAGTAGAGTTATTTTTCCCACCCTTTTTTAATAGAATACCCTGACTCTTATCAATATAACATGGCGCATTTGTTTACTGTGTATTGGCGAAAATACTGCTTTTGAACTATCGAAGTACCATCGATGTTGAAACTTAATGGTAGATGTACTCATTTGTCCAAATTTTTAAAACCATAAAGTAAACAAGCTTTTAGACTATTATATCACTATTGGCCTAACCCCATTGGAATGATATTTAGTTTTAAGAATGTTTCAAATAATGTCCTTTTGTCTTCCTCGGCAGAAAGTTAGGAGTAGGTTGTAATAGGTTTAATACCTCATTTGGTGCATGATGTGTGACTCTATTCTTAAGGCCCCATAGCCTTTATAAATAGTAAGTTTGCTTCTAGTGCATGATTGAAATCATCTTTTATTTAACCATCACAATAAACTTCCCCATCATCACAAATTGCACTCAAATATGATTTCAAGCCCGGCTTACTTATGCATATTGGCTCACTTGTTAGATCTAGATTATTTATGTTACTGTTTTGTTTACCTAATACAGTATTTTCTTTTTCTTTATTCTTCTCTTTTTCTTATCCGCTGTGAAGTCGATGGCATCTGCTTTTTTGTTTCTTTCCTGAATTTATCCAGTTTTCTTTGAAACTTCTTTACTTTATTTTGTACACTACGATAATAGGTTGTAATAAAAAATTTTGACCGGAAGTTCCTTTAACTTTTAGCACTTTTTAGAACGGTTCCTGAGGATCTATCTATTTAGCAACGTAAGTAAAGTTCTATATTTCAGTAACAAATTTAAAATTGTGTGTATAAAATAAATTCATATGGATTTTATTAACCTCATCCAACATATTTAGGAAACCAAACGGAACGCACATGTTCAATCTGAAATCAGATGGACATTTTTGTGCACACTAAACACATTTGAATAACAACGGGAAAACATTTTGTGTCAAAATACAGACACAATGTGTCCATTAAGCGCTAACTCAGATGTGTCTAAATTGTGCTATAATGTTAAAATCAACCCAAAAAAAAACATTTTAAACGCATGCGTTTATGGCACATTGAGTGGGTAATATCTCGACACATTTCCCAGCCATATTTTTAAATTGGGCATAGTGTCTACAAAGGCGCAAATAACTGAAAAAGTGTCGAGAAAAATAAGATTCATTAAAGTTGTGTACAAATCTAGCTCCTCGAGAAATATGTACACTATTGACATTTACTATATTTATTTATATTATATTATCTATGCTGATTGGCGAATGTGGCGAACTGGCTTTTAAAGTTCCCAGCGCGATCGTGAGGAGAACCAAATTTCATTCGAAATAAAGCGCGGCGGTAGCGCGCTTCTTCAGTAATACGCTAGAATCACTTACCAAATCGTGCCGTTCGAATCCGAGGATAAATGGTAGGTCTTATATGCTTTATAAAAACATCTAAACCCACGATATAGGTATATGTGCAACACAGACCGATATTCAAGCGTAGGCAGATATTCAGTAGTGGATAAAAAAGGATTAACGACTACGTCCATGTTAAATTCATGACTAGAATATATACAAAAGTTAGTGACATTTTTGGTATGATTGCTTAGTGGTAAGGTGTTGGATTAGCATTGCAAAGGTCCTGTGTTCCATCAGCAGTGGGGGGTGACTTTTTTTTATTTTTTTTTAACAAAATCTATAATTATGTATGTAGTCGGATTTCGTTTTGGTTAGCCCTTTTTTAGGTTGACGTAAAAAATATATTTATATAAAAGAAGTTATGGATTCACTTAGCATTTAACTTCTCTTAAAAAGGCTAATGTTGATTATGATCTAAACTGTTAAAAACCCTTAAATATTTTCTGGTGAAATCGGCCATTATTGAACTTACCAAATTTTTCATACTCCACTTATGATCGATCTGTTATTCAGTTGTGTCGATTAGATTTTTACATACAGGATTATCCATTAGCATGATAAATTCCAATACTTTCCTAGATGTAAGGTCTAAAACAAAATTTAAATACAAAAGTTTTACGATGCAAGACTGTAACTGTAAAAATATTTTTAATACAGACTATTTCGAAAAGATGTGACGACACCGGCTCATATTTTCAAATACACTACGAAATATTTTGCATTGTTTGTTAATGTGTCAAATTTTACGTATTTTTAGGAAAGTTAAAATGATAAAATAACTCGGAGACGGTAATAATTTGAGATATACCTAAATGAGGTACGTCTTTTTCTTCAAAATTGTTTAGATTATCGAAATTTTTTTTACTTAAAATCGTAAAAATCTACTATTTAGTAAGAAAGGTATGGCTCAATGGAAGCAATCTATGAAAATCAATTTCAAATGCCCTTTGATGTATTACACAGCTTTACCATTTGGCATTAAGTAGCTGCTCGTAAATGGTCAATAGCTGTAAAATAGTATTTCTATTCTAAACTGTTATTGCAATATCGCACAAAGTATTCATTTTAGGCAACTTATCAATATGTTTTTTAACAGATAAACCCAAAGGCTGAATACGTTCTTTAAAAACTAATATTGTGACTTGCATGTAAAACGAATTTTGTTTTTGGACTTTAAAAAGTTACTTATTATTGTTAATTAGATTTTCAGTTTATGAAATGTCTATAACTTTTTTCCTGGCTAGAAACTAAATCCAATATTCAAAGCCGTCAAATCAATCGAATTAATGGTTATTATATTACAATAGCTTCTTTATACTGATTATGAGATTATTAAATCACTTTGAATAATACTATTTACAAGTTCCTTTTAAGTTATATTATTAGCAGAACGAAAGTTTAAGAAAAATCAGATATAAATAAACAAATATCCATTTATTAACATTAATGTTGCTGTATAAGATAGTAGTTCTATAAATGATTTAGATGGAATTATACTCCTCTCGCGGATTTTAGAACATATCAAATTCTCGTTTTGTAGTCTCTAGAGATATTTTTATATACGACTTAGGGTTTAGTGCTGAATCCTAACAGCACTATTCGAGACTTTGGTTATTTTCATCAACTTTCTATCAGGATTCAGGTTACGCAATGGTAAGTAAAATTCATTGGTCTGACTCAAGGTGATACCCAGGAATAGAAATTCATTGCGAACACTTGTATTATCACGTACTATAGTTTATAATATTATATTACCATCAAAGATACGCCACTGTCGTGATCTGGTGTCGGGCATTGTAGACAAAAACGCCGCGGCACCTCAAAAGTATCGAATTATACGGTGAACCTTAATCGGATTTCACGCCTATTTTCCACATAATTTCTCTTTGACTGGCTGTAAGCACTGCCTCACCAAACTATGTGGCCGATGTCATCGGTGTAATTTTGGTTTTTGAGGACATGTGCTATTTCGAACATTCCGAGATAGCTTTGATATGTGGATGTTTAAAAGAGGTTTTTTATTCTTTTACATTAGTTGGAAAACATCACTTGAACAGTTCTTAGAGCTAAACCGACACATTTTTTTTAATCGAAAGATAATTGATTTAACGTATGTTTAATTAGAAAACAGCACAAATCCACTGTAGAAGTAATGGAAAATATTCTAAAATTTTGGTATAAAATCTGAAAGCAAAATTTTAAACTAAATACTTTTTTTTAGAAAATATTTATGACCTAAAATAGCCTACTTACCTCAATTCCTTCCCACCTTCATCTGTTAATTTTCATGTAACTAGATGAGTTTGGTCAATGAGCTCCGAGAGATCCTATTTAGTTTTTATACCCGGCTTGTGCTCGGGGAACCGTGACCCAGTGTTATTATCGGTATCTTCAAGTGACTTACACCGTAATCAATATCCCTATTAACATTTTACGGAGGTTTATAATTTTCAATAGACTCTCCTTGTGTTGAGTTGTCGAATCTTTCTTGTCTCTGATGCTACGTACCAAGAGGACATCAACACTCCTTATCTCTCTTTCTGTCAAGGAGTAGGATTACTTTAATACTTAGAAATATTAGAGGATTTCTCTGTTCATGTGGTCACAAGAAAACAAATATTTTAATTTTGATGGAGATAATGTCTTCCATGAATATGTTAGTTCCCATTGGTGATATGGAAGATTCATGGCTGGTCCCGTGGTCTTTCCATAAAGTCAATATATTACAGGTCTATCGGTATTTTGCCAAGATTCTTATGTTGAAATATCTCGGATATTACAGAAACTGAATGGGTAACAGGAATATTCGTATATAGTGATTGGCCCATATGTTTCTTTTAAAATATGTATAGTTTTTAAACAAGAATCAATTTTTTCTCTAAATGGTTCGTGCCTCAGTTATGATAAATATTTTTTATCTTCTGGCGTGTCATTTTTAGTGTAAAATAACATATTTTTTTGGACTGTATTGGAGTAATGGATTCATTATAGTCCTGAGACAAAGAACTTAGCAACAAGAAAACAGCTGTCTTTCGGGAATATTTTATAACAAAATTTGCACAGTCTTTGACTCCAAAAGATAATGTCTTATATGTTATTTGGATCGAAGACAATCATTATGAGACACGTCGTAGGATCAGCTTCGGCTAACGACTCGTCTTATAATATTTACGGCTAGTCGCATAATGATCGTTATTTCGATTCTTATAACATAAATATCTACTACTACTACTAAGATAACCAGATAATCTCACTAGATTACTGAAAATATAAAACGGTTTTTATAGCTATTAAGTGTCAAAGTTAGGTCAAAAACAAAGGTCCTTGAGGTCCGTTAAATAAGTTTCTATTTTTGTAAGTTAACCTTAACGACTCTGCTTTCATTATATTTGACCGGATATGTAAGGGGGCCGCTAAAATTGTCATGTGTTTAATTTTTTTGAAATTAATTTCAATAGATTTCAAGTTCTACACACTATTTTTTATGTAGCACAACCTTAGCGGTTTTTGCGCATGCATAGTAGCAGTTTGCTCTAGTTGTTGCGCCTGAAGACACTGTCATGTAATTATGGTTTTAAGAAACCTTAATGATGAACCTGGCGCTAATTCAGTGCAGATTGACCTAGCTATACCGATAGTTGATTTGGAATTAAAATAGTAAGAAAATTTAAAAATACTGTTAAAATGGATAAGTTTCGAACAACAAATATTTTATGAACTGTTGAGAATATTTTAGAGAGGTTGGTTTATAATCGGTTATTAAATTGTATAGAATGTGATCAAATTTTCAGTTCGGTTTTAGAAAAAATTATAATTGTGAATTTTTACAGATGAAATAAAATATTATTTTTCACTTTTTAGTGCATTTTTTAAAGTGGGTTTTATTTTTTTTTTATCCATTTTAGTTCTATTTATACGAGTTTTATTATAAAAGCCAAGTTTAGCAAATAGCCACTGGATTCTTGCATATTATGTAACATCATTTTATAATAACATGTCTTATACAATATTCAATAGTAACACATATTTTTTCTTCCTGACAGAATGGTGGACGCATATATTGTTCAATCATACTTCGAAAACACAGTTAAAAATGGCGTCATTCGGCAATTTTTTACATTTTTTCAATATGCTTGCTATGGGACCGCTCCTGTAATATCCTGAAAATTTCAACCAAATTGGTCAACCCATCGCGGAGTAATCGATGTATATACATACATAAAAAATCATAGGATTGAATTTATAACCTCCTATCCTACTATCGTAGCATTAATCTTGAGACTCTTAACCATTTTAGGCCTGTATTATTTTTTTTTATTAGTAGTTGTAGAATTTTTACCTAAAAAAATTGACATTGATAAGTCTAAAAAACGTGGTATTTAAATATTCGGTTTTGAAAAAATTGTATTGCCACCTTTACTTTAAGAAGCGAAACGTTACTGTTATTAGAATTATTTTTTTTTTGAACATTTGATTTTCGATATGTTCTAAACGAAAAACAGCATTTTTATCTACAATAATGGTGTACAGCACAGCTAAACGTGTGAAAATGATTTTGTATATATGGTTCCCAAAATCATGATCGTTAAGAATAGCTCAAATATTTAACCAGAGGCAACCAAATAATAATGTAAGTCACGTGTACATTCGCCAACTAGTTACAAAATTTTAAGAAACTGGTTGTGTCGCAAATAAAAAATCAACCAGGATTACTGAACGAAGCAACGCAAATTGAAGTTCTCGGACATTTTGCAATAAATCCTACTTTATCGACTCGTCAGGCAGCTACAGCAACAGGATTATCCCGCGAATCAATAAGGAGAGTACTCAGATTAAATAAGTTTCATCCCTATAAAATGCAAGTCCTTCAGGAACTTGATGACTATGACCCCAACAGAAGGAATGAGTTTTGTGAAATTATGACAGCTAGAATTACTCGGCTCTTTAAAAATATTTGCTTTAGTGATGTTTCAGTTAGGTAATGGTTAGATAATCCTTATCCTAATCAATGGATTGGAAGAAGAGGTCCCGTTGAATGGCTTCCTAGATTTCTGGATCTAATGCCTCTTGATTTCTTCCTGTGGAATCACCTACAAAATTGCAACCTGAAAATCATGATTTACCCAAATTTAAAATCAACTTAAAGAGTGAACTTTTATCAAAAATGAGTTACTTATCTAGCATAATTTCAAATATTTTATATAAAATCAATATATTGTGATTTTAAAGAATATTGTAAATAGCCACTAAACTAAATACATTTAAAAATAAAATAAATAACCCATACAAACTCCAAGAGGGAAAAAGAAAGGAAATCAGATGATTGTCAATTAAATAAACCTATACTGCTTACTTGCTGCATATAGACTATGAATAGGCAAAAACAATAATGTAAGTTTATTATAATATTCATTAATGGTGCAGAAATTATGAAAAAGTCATTCTATAGAGGCATTGTAAAATGTATATATATTTATAACGAGATTGCATATGGAAATCATTTAAAAATCCCAGCTAAAACCTAATATGATTCGTAAAAAAACTGAATTTTATGTTCCGACGTGATGTAGTCGAATTTCGTAAGCTATTAGTACATTCAGAGAATTATAGACAGCTCGCATCAAAGTTTATGCAATTTGAATTTGATGAAAATGTATGTGTAATGTTTTTTCAAACGTGCTTTTTTAAAGACCTAGCAAAAAACCTTAAATACAGGAGTCAAATCCAATTAACTACCTACCCACCAATCAAACTTGGTTTTTCGATGAAAAATTCGTATCTTTGAAATGGTTTAAGCATTCGATCTGAAATGTTTAGGGTTTTTAACCAAGTTATTAATCAATAACGACAGGAAATAGGTGGAAACTTCAAAAGCTCTTTAATAATAATAAAAATATATTGTGTTTATTAAGTATGAAATAAAACTACTCAGTCAATACAAAATACAACCATATTTAATTATCCATTTTACTTTAGCATCAGGTTTAACACATAAATTTATATACCACATATAAAATATCATTTTATATGTGGTTGCTAAAATTTCCCTGTTTGCAAGAAATTGGACAATTTTCTACAAAAAAATCCAAAATTGCGGTATATTAAAAATTTTAAAGAAAAGAAAAGAAAATAGTACTAAAGAAGACATCAGATCAAATTTTTGTACATTTTTCCTCGTTTTAATAAAATAAATACTAAACTTATATTTACGGTTTTTTTTTGGGAAAAAATTTGAATTCTAATATTTATGCATGCAGGGATACATTTCTATGAGATACTACGGTGAGTTCCGAAAATAGTAAATATTTTAACATAATGGCCCATAAGTATTACTAGCTGTAATATATCGAGAATTTTTCTCAAAATAAACATGGTCTAATTTAAAACTGTTTTACCAACGAAACTATATTTCTGAACGCGATGCATTATGTTTCTTTTTGACATTTATTATCTCGGGTATTTTATATAGACATGGAAAACGTAAATGTTTTCTAATTGGAATTAAAATCAAAATAAACTATCCTTAATTTAAAACTCCTATACGACTTGTTTTTGAATATAGTGGAGCGTTATTACTCAGCTTATTACTTCGTTTATTTCATTATATGTCTGTACATATTTAAAACATAGAATATTCATAATATTTAAATTTAAATATCTAAAATTCAGAGTGCTCAAGGAATTTTATAACCTAATACCAAAGTTAAAAATCTGAAATTAGAAGAAAGATATTTGAAAACGGCCTAATTTAGGCCCTTGTTTCATGTTGATAAATTAGTCTTGTTGATTTTTATAAAATATAATGTATAGGTGAACCTTCCTAGCAGGGACAAAACTAAGTGGAGAAAAACGATGTGTTGAAATTAAAACTAAGTAATGCTATTTTACAAAAGGCAAAGACCCCGTAGATCAATTCCAGCAATTGATATTTTTCAATTTGCGTTATCGATTATAATTAAAGCCTAAATAATACATTAGAAACTAAAACTTTGGAAAGTGAAAGTGAAAAACTGCTATCATGAATTATTCTCAAATATTTTTAGATGTACACGCTATACTCCAGGTTGAAAGCTAAATAATATGTCAACAAACATTGGTAATAAATTTAAACTAAATTATGGATAGTTTTATAGATTAAATGTTTAAAAATCATTAGAACGTTAAAAATATACGTAACCTATGTTTTTCTTTAATGGGACACCCTGTATATTACTATTTCATTAAATGCGCATTTTCTGATCGATTGTAAATATACCAGGTGTTATACCTTTATCTTGAAAGACAACCGACAAAATTCGTAAAAACCGTTCTCTTCTAACAGTCCATAAGAACAATAGTAAATTTGAACTTTTTAAAATGTATTCTTTAAATTAATTATTTTTGAATAAATGAAATGAGATGCTGAATATTATATATTACAGCCTATTTGTAATATTAAGAATGCAAATTCTTGGAAAATAACCTTAAAATCATAATTTGGGGAGCAGAGACTTGAAATAAAAAATTTTTAATAGAATACTAAAATTAATTTTTCAATAAAAAAAAACGTAAGAGATAGAAGTGAAGTTTTATGACAATGTTTTTCAGTTTTTTTACAGATATATTGTTTGCAGTGATGCAAAATATTCGGCACAATATGTTTAGGACGGCATGTATTTAATTTTTTAGCCATTTTATTTTTATTAATTTTATATAGAGATAAGCAACATTAGATAAATAGAGTTTTTCAAGTCATTTGAGGAAATGGGAGCAAAATAATGTTGTTTAACAATGGACTTCTTTTAATAAATAAGTTTATCACAAAAACTCTAAATTCTGATGGAAAAATCAGTCATTTCCGATCATTTTAAATTTGATACATTGGATATTTTGAGGTACTGTGCATATTAAAACAATAGTCTGTTTAACAAGATATATAGTTATGCGAATGTTATTGTGCTTCACTCGGACACTAGATTAAAATATATTTAAACAATTACTTGAATTTAAAAAGTTTATTTTTTACTTTCCAGATTCTATTTATCTGCCTAAGTGTAAGTGCCGCATTGCCTAACGCTGTCAAAGATTCACAGCATTTAATTTTTACAAATGCTATCCAAAGGGATGTTCCCAGTAAATCTAACTCTACTCCATCGGAGGTTAAACCGTTAAAAAAGGTGTTTTTATCAAATAGATCTACTACTTGCAACGATGGATCGCAAGCGGGGTAAGTGATACTACTGCCTAGTGACATTATAGTTATCTATGAAATTGTTATTATAAAAATATTATGTGAATGTTTCCTTTTAGTGTGGCTACATAGGTACAATTACAAAAACCAGAGAAATATTAGCAGTGAATGCAATTCTAATTAAAAAAAAATATTTGAATTGCACTTTCTTCTAAATATAATAGATAGTAATACCAAAATAATACCGCTTTATACTATGTGGCCCTATTAAAATAATCATATGTTCGCTAAGTCATTATCCAACACATTACTATAAATGGCATTATCGGAAATAATGCATACATAATTAAAATTTTAAAACAGTATCTGACTATTTTAGATAAAATTGCTTTAAATTTACTGTTATAAATAAACATATGCATTTAAAATGTGGAATAATAGCCTGTTCTATTACATTTAATTATATACTTAAAAGCTCTCTATTCACGAGTTTCCTAAAATAGAGACTATTATTTATTTTAATTAAAATAACAGCTTAAAGGATAATTGTTGTTTGTCATTTGAATTGTCCCATGAGAATCACGAAAGTAGGAAATTATGTGTTCTCAGTTATAGTTTCTTGAAATTAGTGCTTAGCATGTACTTCGTTTGGTTTTTGTCAAATCTGTTTGAGTATTTTATGCTTTAAACAGTAATAAATATTTACGAAAAAGTCGGTAAATTTTGTTTACACGTAACTTCCCTCGTTGTCACTATTTCCTTTTATTAGAAATAGTGGAGTGTGGCCTAATTTAGAACCATACAGTCATGTACGTCACATATACACGATATTGTTTATGGGTCATTTTGTTCCACAATATTGGATTCGTACCAATATTTTACCAGGTTCTACTTATGCCACACTTGATTTTTGGCTATAATTTAAAATAAATTGAATAAGTAGTTTTTACACGGATTTTTTAGACCCCTATTTTGTTCCGTCATGTCATGTTTAATTCGTGCCGGTTTATCGCTTTATCACATCTAATTTTTGAGCAAAATTTAAAGTTAATTGCATAAAAAGATTTTTTTTATGTTGACTTTTTAACCATTTTATTTGGCAGCCATTTTGAGTCCGTACTACAATTTTACTAGTTAATCTCTATATCGCGCTTAATGCTTGAACAAAATTTGAAATTAATCTAATAAGTATTTTTATTAGACCGCCATCTTGGATTCATACCAAAATGTTACTAGTTCATTTCTTAATTTTTGGGCAAACTTGCAGAAAAATTGGATAATTACTTTTTTGGTAAAGCCACCATTTTGTTCCGCCATTTTGAGTTTCACCAAAATTTCACTAGATGACCCTCGAATGACCCCGAATTTTTAACCAAAATTAAGAGTTTCTTTAGCTATGCCGCAACCTGATAGACAGACAGATCGAAGGAATTTCAAATAAATTGAATAAGTAGTTTTTTAGTTGGCTAAGATGTGGTGAAGATATATATAACGATTACAATTTTCCGAGGGAAGTAAAAATAGAAGAAGTTTGACATATTTCACCGTTGTTTGAATTTTTTTTTCGTTCTCATGGGGTTGCCTCCATTCTTTTTGGGATATCCCATATATTGAACAAAAATTATTTCTTATAAAAAAATAACATAAACTGGACGTGTTTTGTCATTTTCCGTAATAATACGTCATTATGGCTCCCGATTGTTTTGACGATAAAAAAAACTTTTATTTGTAGTTTTACGAAAAAAAATTTACTCGTCATAAAAATGTTTGCTTTTCTTAAAACTCTCAAAAATTTCTTTATTTTAAATTATAATTATGTTCAAAATTTTAAAAAATTAAATAGGAAAAAGTAAAGAAAATACCTTTATTTTTATGGATGCACAGAAAAGTAATTAATATAAAAGTGGTTTAGAATTATATTTAATATCTAAATGTAAAATACTTTATTTCTATGATCGCCCTGTATACTAAATTTGAAAAATGAGAAGTTACGTAACTTACAGAAATCTAATAAATGAAGCTTCAAAAATATATCTTTCAAATTTCATGTTCGTAAAATTTCAGAAAGTTTAAAAAAAGTAAAGAGTACAGTACCTTATTTTTAAAAATATGCAAGAAGATGATTAAGAAAAGTGGTTTAGAATTAACTTGTACATCTAACTACTAAATCATAGCTAAATATTCACAATTTGACATTTTCTAAAACTCCTTGATTTTATGATCGCCCTGTATACTAAATGTGGAAAATAATAATACAAATAATAATAATAAAGTTGTTTTTTTTTCCATTTCCTTTTTTATTTTTTGTACTGACTTGGTATAATCCCGTCAGTATAAAATACAACCACAGAAATACTGTGAGACAAGAAGTCATAATAATAGAACGTGCCGAACTGTCCGGCGAGCCCTTACCCTTGATTAGGCTGTTGGCTTATTGAGCCCCGGCCTATCCAAGAGCAACCGACAAAAAGTCGTGAATAAAAAAAAATAAAATAAATAAAAAATAATAATAACCTCTGACAGGAGCTTTTTAAGATCCAACATAATTGGAGATGGAAATGGCCTCTAGAGGTCCGTCAGCCTACACATATACGGCCACCAAGACAATCACAAGGATCTAAGAGGAACAGCGTTTAGATATATTAGGCAAAACTGGTCGGAGCTTCAGAATTATGCGTTACTTGAAGATAAAATGTTGCAAAATCTCGATAACTACTATGCACATACGCAAAAATTAACAATATATAGCCCAAGTCTTGCGATATTCGCTCTCTTTAAACTCAGGAACCTCACTTATACATATACAATAGGCAAACAAAGACAAAAACAAAGAAAATAATAATGAAAGGCCAGTCAACAATAATAAATAAACAACAGCACCCTAGTACAATATACTTTTAGGTGACAAACAAGGGGACATTTTGAATTACTAACGTCAGAGAACAGCACCGAACCAAAGAATAATAACCAACCACAAGAGAGTCACCAAAGATTACATCCAGCCAGCACTCACTCAAGCGGGACGACCCAGAATAAGCATGAAATGGACAAGCTCTATAAACGAAACTATAACGCGTTTATTTTAAAAGTTTACAAAACTAGAACCTGACATGATCGAATATCGACAAAGATTACGTCTAGAACTTTGCCAAGAATACCCACAAGTCCAAATATCTGAACAGCAAGTAGCAGATCAATATAAAGTTATTTTCAGAAATAAGTTAGTCCCTGAAGCGCGACTCAATGCCATCAAGAGTGACGTTAAAAATTATTTACTAGACATGAACAATTTAATACCATAAATAATGACACATCAAATAAATAGTGACGATCAACAACAAGAAAATAGCCAGAATAATGAAAGTGAGCAACTTTACCAAAGCCTTTATACCAAAATGAAAAAAGCAGTTTTGGAATATTGTGACACTAATCCCCTAAGTAGACCACCTTTGCCTAGGCTCAAGGCTTCCAAAAAACTTGCAATGCTACTTAATATCATGAACAACGAATATATGAGAAGGTATCAAGTCAGCAATGCGAGAAAGCATGATAACGCTTTATTTGTAAGATCAGATTTACATTAATTTATTGAATGGATTAGCTATTTGTACCAGTAACTTGCAAGACAAATAAACGCCTAAATTATGTTAGTTTTGCTTGCGCAACTACATGTACAGGGTGTCCGGATTTGGTTGCAAAAGCAGGGTATCTCGCTTATTTTTAAAGATAGAACCTTGCGGTTTTCACGAACCCAAGCTAGTTTTTTGTGAAACTCATGAAGCCGTAAACAAAATTTTCATAACCTTCTTCGTTTATGAGATACAGGGCGAAATAGAAAATTTTGTATTTTGGGACCCCCCTCGTATCTCGGTTATCCTTTAACTTAACGCAAAGGGACAAATTGCTGCTTATGCAGTTTTTTACGCTAGATTCAGTGGCGTAGTCATATTTTTCATTTGAGTTGTTATTTTTTAGATATGACCCAAAGTTGTGTTTTTTTTAATGGGACACCCTGTTTATTTGTCCACAAATTGATTTGTCCTTTTAAAAACTTCTCAAAAATATATAATAGTATGGGTCTATTTTAATAAACAACAACAAAAATCCTAATTTATATAATTATCATCCCAAATTTTGCAGTAGGCCATGCAAAACAACGCTGCCTTTTATTTAAAGTCGTTAACAATATCTACATCCTAACAATAAATCAAAATAAATATGTAATTAAATCTATTTATCAAAATATGTATTGATAATTTCGCACCAAAAAAGTACCACCTACCTAGATTTATGTAACACAAGAACAAAACAGTAATAAATTATTATGTAACAAGCCTTTCAGCAGTAATCAAGGAAATCAAAAGAACTGTTCAAACTGATTTCCATTTTGTTCTATGCATGCTTCGCACAATTTTCGTATTCATTTTAGGCAATTAAGCAAAATAACGGGATGATTTTGTAAATAGCGAAAATTTTCTCTTATTGCATTTCCTAAATCTTGGACATTATCATAGTGGTCTTTGTAAATTCTATTTTCCAGATATCCCCATAGAAAGAAATCTAAAATCGACAAATCTGGGGACCTAGGGGGCCATCTTATAGGTCCATTTGTTCCGATCCATTGATTGGTAAAATTATTGTCCAGAAATAATCTCGTCATTCCAGAATTGTGTGCAGGAGCACCGTCCTGTTGAAAATAAATTTCTTTAATTTGCGCTAGAGGAACATCGTCAAGTAATTCAGGTATAGCTGCCTCTAAAATTTCTATATAGCGATTGGCTGTTAGATTTCCCTCAAATATATAAAATTTTATATGTGTTCCTATTATGAAGCAGGACACATTTAGACCAAACCTGCCCTGCTGTCTTCTGGGAAATATTTGGTGTTGATTTTCCTGGGACCAGAATCTACTATTGTGTCTATTGAGTATACCAGAATTACTGAAATGTGCTTCTTCTGACCATATAACCTTCCTTTCAAAATCTCTAACCATATCGCATCTTTCTCGAAACCAATTGCAGAAGACTACCCGACGCTCTGCATCCCCTGGCTGTAAGTGCTGCACGACCCTAAATTTGTATTGGGTGGTATTTGTGCTTTTTTAGAATTTCTTGAACTCTAGTTTTTGGAATCCCTTTGCTCTTTTCATTGGCCCTACAAGAGTTTGTAGGGTAAGCTTCTGCATTAGCCAAAACCATAATTTCTTCAGCCTCCCGATTTTCTTTATTATACGTTTTCGTACGAGTTTTGATAAATGATCCGTGATTAGGTAAATTCTTTTTTATCCGATAAAAAGTGGATATATTAGGTTGCTTCCTTTCTGGATATCTAAATAAAAATTAAGCAATAGTATTTCAACATACCTAAAAATTAACTATTTACCTGTTAAAATACATCTCAGAAGCCGCTTCAACATTTTCATTACTTAATATAAAACAAGCTAAAATATCGTACTTTTCATAATGTTCGAAAGTTTGGTTTTCTTCCATAATAATACAAATATATTTTTACACAATAAATCAATACAAAAAACTAGTGCTATATTTTATATACGCGTACAAAATTGGGAAATGTCATTTGATTCCAAGAAAACAAAAGAAAACGGCATCGTTTTGCATGGCCTACTGCAAAATTTGGGATGATAATTATAAAAATTAGGATTTTTGTTGTTGTTTATTAAAATAGACCCATACTATTATATATTTTTGAGAAGCTTTTAAAAGGACAAATCAATTTCTGGACAAATATATAGGGTGTCCCATTAAAAAAAACAACTTTGGGTCATATCTAAAAAATAACAACTCAAATGAAAAATATGACTACGCCACTGGATCCAGCGTAAAAAACTGCATCAGCCGCAATTTTTCCCTTTGCGTTAAGTTAAAGGATAACCGAGATACGAGGGGGGTCCCAAAATGCAAAATTTTCTATTTCGCCCTGTATCTCATAAAAGAAGAAGGCTATGAAAATTTTGTTTACGGCTTCATGAGTTTCACAAAAAATTAGCTCAGGTTCGTGAAAACCGCAAGGTTCTATCTTTAAAAATAAGCGAGATACCCTGCTTTTGCAACCAAATCCGGACACCCTGTACATACATTTAAACTTTTTTATAATTTTAATGGAATTTTAAAAATAAAGTAATTTTTGCATGTTTCAAGAAACGCAAACATGTTTATAAACAGTGAGTTTTTTCATAAACCAACAAATAAAAAAGTTTTTTCTATCGTTAGAACAATCGCGGGAAACCTTGTGCATAATCGAAAAACAATCAAGTATCTACGCCAATAACTCGGAATTTTTACCACAACTATTTCTGTTTTTGAGTTTGATTTATCGATTTGTGTACTCTCAAATTACTAAGTTTGTATCATCTTCATATCGCTTTAAAATATCGAAGATCTATGCCATTGACGCCCAAAATCTAATCCCTTCGAGCCACTGATACATACACACATACACACACACATCCATACAGACAGCATGAAGTTTTTTCTAAAAATATGTTTTACGTATTCAAGGTTAGAGCCCTTCGATTCAAGTTCGATCAACCACAACTTATATTTTTCGAAAATGTTTATATAGCCTATATAGCGTATTAATAATAATAATATAATGGCTGTTTTATGTGGATGTAAAAGCTCTTTCAGCACAACAGAAGGGAGGTTTGCGACAAAGCAATGAGGAACTAACAAAGCGAGACTGACCTGAAAGACTTGTGACCTAATTTATTCAGATTAAGTTGTATTAATTTAAGAAAATCTAGAATCTTAAGCAGGTCTAAGAATTGTAAGATAGATGTATTAGAATGCGCTCAAATGCACCTTATGCTCTCCCGCAGGTAAATAAACGTTTCTTGAGAAAAAGAAAATATAGCGCAATGTGTATATGCGAACATCTGAGTGGCGGTTAATACATTTTTAACACAGTCCCATTCTAAAATAAACTTTTCTTAAGAAAGGGAAAGTATAGCGCTATGTGTATATGCGAGCATCTGAGTGGCGGTTAATATATTTTTAACACATAGTCTCGTTCTTACCTATGAATATGTTATTTTTAACTACTTTTTTCAGATTTTACTTACGCAAATCCTCACATAGTAAAAAATGGATCGTTTTTCTGGAAGGTGGATGGTATTGCTACGACCATCAAAGTTGTAGAAATCGATGGATTAAACAGCGACATTACATGACATCTTCAAACTGGCCTGAAACTAAAGAGGGTAAGTTTATAGTGTAAGTTATTGTTTCTTAAATTGTTCGTGCGTTTCAATCTTATTTTTTTTGTATATGCATATCGTTTATAATAATAATAACCATATAACAAATATAGGGAGTGTAAACATTGCTAGTATTATCAAGTCTTGCGTCCAATACTAAATGCGGGTTTACATTGATTTATTGAATGGATTAGCTACTTGTACCAGCAACTTGCAAGACAAATAAACGCCTACATTATGTAAGTTTTGCTTGTGCAACTACATGTACAGGGTTTTCCTTAGAGTTTGGCATGCTTTTAAAGGTATTACTTGAAGGAATACTTACAAAAAAAAGGTTAAGATAAAAGCTTTTATATTTTTTACGATGATTTTAGATATGACATTTAAAAAACAACTGACAATCTGAAAAATCAATATTTTTTCAAATGGAATACCCAATATTTTATTTAAAATATAATATCTCCTCGTTTTCCTATTTTCAAACATATATAGTTTACCTATGTTTGAATAAGAGCTTTCTGTAATAATTCGACTTTAAACTTTAATTTTAATTGTAATATAGCATCCCTTCTTTAGTCTAGCAAGCTATGAAAGCCAAACAGAATTTGATGAATTTTGGATCATGCTTAGCCATGGAGGACGACAGATAACAAAACAAATGAATTGAAATAAGCTTTCTGTTTCGACTTTAAACTTTTATTTTAATTGTAATAGAGCATCCCTTCTTTGGTCTAGCAAGCCATTAAGGCGAAACAGAATTTGATGATTTGGTTCTTGCTTAGCTATGTATGACGATAGATAACAAAATAAATGAATTGAAATAATAACTATTCATGCATAGACGTCATAGTAACAGTAATAATTTTTCTTCTTTACCTATAAAAATCTCGAAACGAAAAAGAGAGCCTGGAAAGACAATAGTAAAAAAGATTTAAATATAATTTAATAAGTCATATTGATAAAATTGAAAACTTGCTAAAAATAAATTTTCTTCTAGAAAATCCGTGTTGCTCTATACCGGATGTTTTACACGTTACGGGTAAGTCATGGAAGAAACACATACTATCCTGCAAAAGTATGGATATCATCCTTATAAAATCGGGCCAGTTCAACATTTATCAGAAGACAATAAAACACCGAGATATCGATTTTCTGCAGGAGATTAGATGTCGATAAAGAACTTGACAAAGTACTGGGGTCAGATGAAGCCTCGTTTACGACAGCGGGTATTTTTAACAGGAGAACTAAGCATTTCTGGGCAACGCAAAATCCCCATGAACTAGTGTTGTGTACTAAGAAATGGAGTAATAGGACCCATCATGTTTGAGGGAGCTTTAACAGGTGATCGCTATTTAAGTTTTCTAAGGCATGGAGTAGAGAAGTTTTTGGAGAATATTTCAATTCGCCAGTATAGAGATATTATTTGGCATAAAATTCAAACGGTTTTCCAGGATGTGGAATTTGTGGATAGGAAGACACGGACCCCTTCACTGGCCAGCAAAAAGCAGTGATCTTACCCCACTAGATAATCTCTTGTGGAGGTATTTGAAGGACAAAGTTTACTTCAATAGGATACATAATTTGGCAGAATTACGGCAGAAAATTGAAGAAATTATGATTTTAAATAACGAATATCATTTTTATATTAGCAACGCAATTCAAAAATTATGTAAATTGTATCAAGATTGTTTTAATAATAGAGGTTCCTATATAAATATTTACCTAATTTGTTCAAATATTTACTGCTATTTCTAACTGTTGAAATTCAAACTTTTCTTAATATATTATAAGTTCATTTGTTTTGTTATCCGTCGTCATCTATGGCTAAGCAAGATCCAACATTCATCAAATTGTATTTGTCTTTCATGGCTTGCTAGACCAAAAAAGGGCTGTTCTATTGCTTTAAAATAAAAGTTTAAAGTCGAATTATTACAGAAAGCACTTACAAACATAGACAAACTATATTTTTGCAAAGAGGAAAACGAAGAAATTTTATATTTGAGATACAATATAGGGTATTCCATTTGAAAAAGTATTGATTTTTTCGATTTTTGTATTTCACGGTTGTCAGTTGTTTTTTAAATGTCATATCTAAAATATTCGTAAAAAATCAAAAATTTTTTTTATTAAACTTTTTGTTTTTATTCCTTCAAATAATACTTTTAAAAGCGTGCCAAATTATAAGGGAAAAAACCCTGTACATGATTTCAAGTACTTCCATTGTTTTGTTTGAAAACTATATGTTTACGGACTTCAAGTAGTAAACCAAATTTTTAAATAGGTAGCTTATCATGAACTCTCTAAACGGAATAAAAACTTATCCCGGCCTTAAAATGATTTGTTTATTCTAGTGGGAGGCATACTTTCACCCAACATGCAGGAAAATCCATACTGGTGGAGCGCAAACCACGTCTTCGTACCTTATTGCACTAGTGATTCATGGAGCGGATCAAAAAGTTCTGACAGACAAGGAATGTTTAGCTTTATGGGATCTTCAATCGTTCTGCAAGTAGTTCGGGACCTGATTCCTCTTGGTCTTGAAAATAGTACTGATTTATTGTTAGCAGGTACAAATTCAATATTTCATAAAGATAAAGAACAAAACAGAAATAAGAGTTCACGAGATCAGCCCCATTTTCGCGAAAAATATTGTATTAGCTATTATCAATTTGTAATAAATAGGTTTAGTAGCTTTACTATGACTGACAAAAGAGGGTCAAAAACATAATTCGCTGAAACTCATAATTACCTAACGAACAATTTAAAGAAGTGCCCGTAAATTTTTCAGCAAAAGTATCCCTCTTTAAACCGCAAAACAATGAACATAATTAACTTGCGAACTTGTATTGTCTTTATTATCAATTTCTTCACAACGTTTCAACTAATTAATATCTTTAGTCGTTATCGAGCGTAATTTTAAGGCTAGTTTTAAGAGCACGTGCAATGAGTAAATCCGAGAGACACAGTAAAGGTCACCAGACATTAGGTATTAAATTTTCTTTTTCTCCAGTATTGTTCTTTGGCCTCAGATCACTATATTAAATGGTGTTTAGGCCAACCACAAATTGTTACATTATGAGGTCTTTTTATTTCGTCTATATAGGATTCACCGCAGTCACAGGATATTTGATACACACAGATCTTTTTATCACTAATTGTATTTGTTTTAGTTTTTAACCGACTTCAAAAAAGGAAAAGGTTATCAATTTGACCCTATGTATTTTTTATGTATGTACATCGATTACTCCTCGATAGTTTGACCAATTTGGATGAAATTTTCAGAGATTATTCAGAATATTACCGGAGTGGTTACATAACAACCATGTTTAAAAATGTAAAAAATGGCGGAGTGCCTCAGTTTTCAATTATTTAAACGAGCGCCGATGCCAATATATGTTCCGTTCACCATATCATAACAAAAAAAAGTGTGCTTTTCGATATTGTGTTTCATATGGTTTTTTTAATTTTTAATGGCACGAACTACAATTTTACTCATCTTTTTAAATTTTGACAATTTTTATAAGATTTTATATGCAGTGGACCCAGTAGCTAATTATTTATTTTATAAGGGATCTCCAACATTTTAACCTAAGGTTGAGACTTCATAAAAAAGCACTAAAAAGTAAAAAATAATATTTTATTCGACATTGAAAATTTGATTTATGAAGTCAGTGTCAAAGTAAAAAAGGCCGTATTTATTTAATGTCGTATATATGGAGACACTCAATATGTGAATGTCTGCTTGTAATTAAGTATATAAGAATTAGTTTGACGCCGACTTCATAAATCAAATTTTCAGTGAGGAATAAAATATTATTTTTTACTTTCAAGTGCTTTTTTTTAACTCGGTTCTATTTTTTTATAAACATTTTTATAGTTGTAGTCAACAAGGGTATGTCCGGATTTAAAAGCCGAGTTAATTCCTATTGTGTTGCCAAATATCTTCTTATCTTTTTCTGGCGTATAGAATTGTCATAAGAGTTGATGACTGGTCTTCAATTGGACAAACATCGTTTTTTATTGATATATGATAATTTTGTTTAGAAGCAGTTTTTTGGTATTACCACTGTGCATGAGGTTTTTTTAATATTGCTTATTTCTACGTCTAGGGTTTGCTGATCTGTGCATGTCGTCACTGCTCAATTATATAGAGACTTTACAATCCCTTGCTTCGTTCCTGCAGAATGCTTAGATTTCTGGTTAAGATATTATTCTTAGTGAGTACGTTTTCTCTAGACAGAGGTCTTAATAACGTTATCACCTCTGCTAACAAAAACATCAAGGAAGATTAAGATAGGGTGGAATAGGTGTGTTGCAAACTTTAAAAAGTTTATATATTTACCTTGACTTCAAACAAAGCATTTAAGATATGAAATTCATATTTTAATAAAATAAAGTGCCTATGGGTATTTCTGAAAGGTACTTACCATTGCAGCTGTTTACAATGATCTTTAAGAAAGTAATTATAATTTTTTAAAACGTCCATATTATTTCTCCTTAAATGGAGATATTGTGTATGCGAGTCAGTATTTCTATAAAAATGAAGAGAATATGGGTTTGGGGTAAGTGTGAAAACATAAAATTTAATATTTCAGTAACTTTTTATATATATTTATTGCTTCCAAAACGTTTAAACAACAACATCTTATAAAATTTACAAAACAAAAAACATTATTTTTTTGCAAATTTTAAATTCTATAACAACTACTACTGAATTTTATAATTAGTGAAAGGTAATCCAAATGGATGTAATCATCTCTTACTAACAACCTGTTGTGGAAGAATCATTATAACATCTTGCGTATCCACAGATCAACATTCTTTAGAATCTGCCCATATAAAGGAATTCGTGGCATTTCATCGTCTATTTTCTTTGCGGACAGCGCTTGTCCAATATAATGTCTACGATACTTTTTAGACGCATAACCTGGTGGCCACTCATTAATATTTGGATCTGTTTACTCTTTTCTCTTTTCATCTATATACTTAGTAGATTCTTGTTCTTTTCTAAGTTCTTCTTCAATATCATTGTCAATGTCTTTATAAATCACTTCTTTGCCACATGACGTCCCTGACTCAAGAATTTTGGATACTTTCTTTTTTTTTTGATGGTTTTTTATTTTCTTTTCCTTGCTAACGTTTAAATACCTCTGGAATGGTATATTTTTGTTTTACGCTCTACCAGCGTTACAAAAGGCACCACGACCCCTGTCTGGAATATGTCCTGCAATGCCCCAGGCGGTATTAGCCAGCGGAGTAGTTGTTTCTGTGATTCCAATTTGTACCTGTATTGCCTGTTCGTTATTTACAGGTTCATTTACGTTCATATTGAGAATTTTTTTATAGGTTTCCAAACGCTTAAATGCCAATAGATCATAGTGATTTCAAGAGATAACTTTAGAATTAAAGGGAAATATTCCTCTTTTTTTAAAACCACTAGTTATTTTTTAGGGTTTGTTTGTGTCCATAGTTTTCCTATTAATTTATTAAAGTATTTTTTGGGAATTCGTTGACCGTGGTTATGCCTTTGCCACTGGATAGTTTTGGCATTCCACCTCGACTTCAAAGAACGAAATACGAACAGATCGAGTGGTTGCAGCAAGTGACTCGAGTAAGGGATCACTTTTATTATAGTTATTGTTTCGCAATGCACACGATATTAGACGGATATCTACACGAAATATATATCCGTCATATAATAATAAAACCGACCTAACTGAACCAATTTCTCTTAAAAAAAATCTTCTTAAAATAGGTTAAAAAATTCCTGATTCTTAACAGGTCCATAACTCCGTATGTGAGAGAAATTTCATTTCAAAAAAGATAAAGATTTGGCAATACAAAAGAAATCAAAACGGCTTTTAAACCCGGAAATACCTTAACGAGCTTGTTAGCTAAAACCAAACCAGATAAAATTAGTGACCGAAAGAACAGTATTTAGGTATCAAAACCCTTGTACGTGCGGTGAATCTCATATAGGTGAAACAAAGAGACCTCTTTTTGTATAAAGTTCTGAACACCGAAAACCCACGCATAGATAACCAAAATTATAGCAAACAGCTTTCACCGAATACAATAACAGCATTTTGAGCAAACCTAGTGCAAAATACTTAATATTCTATCAAACTTTGTAACTAGGAGGCGGGGCTTCAGGCATCATTGCACATAACTATAGATACTAACTAGTCGAAACGTTTTGCAATAAAAACAATGCAAGTCCGACATATAAGTTTTAGAGAATCCGCATAACAAGTCATTATTTAAAATGGCATCACAACCTATATATAAGCTCAGTGCGGCTCTTTCGTTCCCGTATTATCCGAATTTGCAAATGTTCTCCTAACAATAAGCTTCTAAAGCTAAACTATATAAAATGCAATAATGAATAAAAGGCGGGACGACAAAAAGTTTCACAGATCGGCTAATAAGGTAGCGGTCAGCTTTGATTTACAGGGTGTTCTAATCTTTTATAAATTCAATTTTTGTTTTATAAAATACCCTGTAGCTAGAAAAGTACTTGGACATCCTACTCATGAACATATTCTTGGTGTCAGGAGAAAGATAACTAAAAACTAAGATAGAAAAGTGCAGTCCATTACATTCAAAATTAACGGTTCGGAGTTACAGAGCTTTAAAGGATCAAAAATGTCAATTTTTAAGCATCATTTTCTCGAAAAGATTTGAATTAAGGTATGGAGAACATATCACAAAAAGTATTTAGAATATTCAGAAAAATACAAAAGTGTAATAATATATAGAGCATCCATTTAGAAAAAAAACGGATATGCCACCGGTTTAAGCCAGAAGCGGTAACACCGCACAATTTAAAATATATATATATATATATATATATATATATATATATATATATATATATATATATATATATATATATATATATATATATATATATATATATATATATATATATATATATATATATATATATATATATATATATATAATATATATATATATATATATATATATATATATATATATATATATATATATATATATATATATATATATATATATATATATATATATATAAGATAGATAGATACTTCAATTTGTGAAAGTCATTGTCGCACATATACGGAGTTGAACAATTTTTTGGTACAAAATGAAAACACTGTACTGCCGCATAAACAGAAATGGATCATTGTGACGTTAATGTAACGTGAAGTAAAAATATATTAACACTTTTTTGGTACATAAGTTAATTTACAGTTTGATTCAAGCAAGGCAGATAAAATCAATTTACAAGAACAGTACCATACCTGGAAATTTTCGTTATTAACCGATCAAATGACACAACATCACATCCGAAACTTTCTCAGCAATAATTCACTACGTATATATATTTTCTTAACAACTTTTAAATCAATAATAATTAAGGCGCTTAAATAGAAATAAAAAAACAACTGAAACAATTTTAGGAAGTAGCGCTGGAGGTACAGGAGTTATGATCAACCTCGACTTTGTTGAAGAACTTTTACATGAGCAAATGTCACTTAGAAAAATTAGAGTTAAAGGAGTAACGGATTCAGGATGGTTTTTGGATCGGACACCCTTTGCACCAACCATAAAGCCTGCAGCAGATGCGATCAGGAAAGGCATGGATCTGTGGCAAGGTAGAGTTCCAAGGAGATGTCGTGAACAATATCTAGATGAACCTTGGCGATGTTATTTTGGATATAGAATATATCCAACGCTTAAAAGTGAGTTTTATATCAGATGTTATAATTTTCTTAACGAAAACAAAATTCGTAGGAATAATGCTAAACTAAAGCAACATACAAATTAAATACTAAATTAAATAAATAAATCAGATTAAGAAAAAGTATTTATACATTTGTTAATATAGTATACAAGGTGTCCTAAATATAAGCAATAAAAAAATTAACTCCGTAGAACTTAAACGGCTGATAATATCGTACATTTGAGGTTGAGTTTTTGTTATCTGTCTCAGGCATTTATCAAAAAAATGTTTTCTACTCTGTACAATAACTTGTCTTAATTTTGACTATAGATTCTGTTAGGGGATATTAATAAATTGAGGTTGTGCATTTAATTATTAAAATTGCCTAAATTTACAATGGAGAATTAATACCTAAAAATAATAAAAAAAATTTATTATTCAAAAAAAAAAACAAAAACTATATATATATATATATATATATATATATATATATATATGTATATATAGAATTATAAATTTACTATCTTATTTTCTTCTTTTTGGTCAGCTATTCAGTATATCTTCCTTTCTAAGCAGTGGTGTTTTTGTTTTTTTTTTTTAATAATTAATATGTTTTCATTTTGTCGATAATTGTTTGAAGACTGTCATATACTTTTTTATAATATTTTTGTTATAACAAATGCTATAACAAAACAGAAATACTGAAATTCTTTTACTTCGTAGTTTAAAGTTGATAACTCATTCTTTAAAGCATTAGTTTATTTCCATCTCATCATTTTATTAATTGAATTTTTTTGAAAATTTGACAAATACTTTAGCAAACATCATAAGAAGCTTAATTTATTTTCGTATTTTTAGCCCAACTCTTTGTGTTTCAATGGCTTTTTGATGAAGCACAAATGGACGCAGATAATGTAGGTGCACCAGTAACCAAGCAACAATGGGACTATATTCACAAGATGGGTGATGCATTACGTCATAGTTTTCAAAATGTGTCAGCTGTTTTTGCACCGTCTTGCATTTCCCATTCAGTACTTACGAAAAAAGACTGGCAAGAGGTTAAAATAGATGACATTTCTATCGCTGACGCATTGCATTGTTGGGAACAAAAAGCCAACAGAAAGAGGTACCTTTCAAAAATTATTTTTGTTTTAGCATCTAGCTCGTAGGTAATAATTTTTAAACCTGTCAGATATAAAAATCACTTGTTTATGAATAAGGTTTAGGTAATTAAGCTTTTAATTTCAATAAACTAACAATAGATAATTTTACTTTTTTATATTTTCTTTGTTAAATTCACACTTGCTTTTGAATGACATAATTTTGAATTCACTTAAGCCTCATATTTCAAAATTAAACCTAATTATTTTAAGTTTACAATTAAAATATCTACTTTCTTATAGAATAAAAAGACGAAAAAATACTAAACGAAAGAAATCCCGAAATCAGAATGTAATCAAAAGTTTAGAAAATGCTTTGGAACCAATCGGAATTCAAAATATTACAACAGAGGCAAACGTAAATAACAATAAGAAGAAAAAGAAGAACCAGCATAAAACTAAAAGAAGAAAGAATAAAGGTAATGTGTTTATGTAAGCCCCAATAAAAATACTTAATAAACAAATTTTAAAACCAGCAAAAATTCAAGTATTTAGTACTATTCTTCTCTGACCTTAAAACATTATTGGTTCCAGTCATCTTGATTTAGATCTGCGCATTTTTGGATTCCTTTTTTCCTTCTCTGCAGCCCCCTAAAAAATTAATATTTTATTTTGGATTGAAGAAACAATTTCTTTCTTCGTGGGACTGGCATCATCTCTTACTACATTATATTTGATCACCTGAACAAGTTTTAAAACCAGCAAAAATTCATGTATTTGGTACTATTCTTCTCGTGACTTTAAAAAAAATTACTAGTTCCAGTTATCTTGATTTAGATCTGCGCAATTTTGGTTTTCTTTTTTCCTTCTCCACCGCCCCTAAAAGATTCATATTTTTTATTTTTCATTAAAGAAAAAATTTCTTTCCTCGTGGGACTGGCATTATCTCTAACTACATTATATTTGCTTGCTACAGCAAAATAATATGTACTGGATAATAGTTCCTTTAGCATTCCGTTACAAGAGAATAAACCAGTATTCCTTATAATTCGTGAATTACTAACTGTATACCCACCTACTTGGAATTTTATTCTAAAAATTATATCTTAATTTTAATTTTTAAAAATTTCTATTATTGCGACAGTAACAATCAATCAAAAGTTATAAAATATATAACGCGGCAAGAACTAGTGTTTAGTATAAAATGGATTCTCTGGAATGACCGCTAAAACAATGGAATTTTGCTAACCATAGGCACGTGTTTCTGACTTAAGGTCTCCATCAATATAGTCAACTAGTTGAAAGACGAGTACAACTAGCGCCAAAATAAATACACAAAACAATACCAGAGTCATCAACAGGAGCAAAACCGACATTTGTGATTACCAAGAGAACATCCGAAATCTTCGCCGGACTTGATACTCTATTTACCACGGAGTAGCATATAGCCATCTGTGGCGAAACTCTAACCCAAAAGTATAAATCCATATATATATATATATATATATATATATATATATATATATATATATATATATATATATATATATATATATATATATATATATATATATATATATATATATATATATATATATATATATATATATATATATATATTATAATTTTGATTGATTTTTGTCCATAGATAAAGGTCAGTTTGCTATAATATAGATAGGCAACTTAATATAAAAAAAGGATCCATGTATTTGGCTCCCTTTAACGTTTGTAGTCTAGCCTTAATATTCAAGAAAACGGAAAACTTGCTTAACTTCCCCAATTTTTTCTTTTGATTATTTTATATTAGTGCGAGTATGCTAGTGATCATTTGTACAAGCTATGCTCATGACATGCGTACGTATTAAGGTTTTATTACGGAGAGCAACTAAAGAAATGTTATTATGAAAATGGTATTTGTTTCAATTTCTCTAAAGCTAAACAAAAAATGTAATTGAAACATGGATTTTTAATTATAAAAAAGCTAAATTTTCAAATGTTACAAGCAGATTGTAATTTATATTTTGGCATAAACTTTCTTAAATAAATTCAGTTTTGCAGTAGTAAACATAGTACATACAAGTACGCTGGCAGCATCAATCTAGAATAGGCGGCTGTAATATTGATCGATCACCGATAATCCAAAAAGGGACAAACAAATATAAAACATATACTTAATTCCTAAAATTTGAGTAACTCAAATTCGAAAATGTCACAATAATGACAAGCGGATTATTGTTGGCATTCCTCGTTTTCGTGATATAACATAGTTAATGTGCTGCCCTTCAACGAACGTAGTCTGCGTGGAACGAGTATACGGATTGAATCATAAGTTAGCATGCTTTTACCAACAAAGTATAAACAGGGATTTAAATTAAAACTGCTGACAGTACTGGTTTCTCTAAGTGTTTCTGTTAGATCGTTTAAAATAAAAGTTCTTACTGGCATTTCCCCCATACCATTTATTTCTTTCGCATGGTTAATTTATTTTGTACTGATTCTTCAACTTCTCCCTCCATAACACACACATATATAAATATATGTAGATATATATTTATATATATATATATATATATATATATATATATATATATATATATATATTATGTTAAAGTTTCTTGGGTTTGGGTCCTTAAATAATTTCAGTTGATTTTTGATAGTCAAATAATTTTTTTATTATTTTTCTGCGTGACGTTTCAGCCGGTTTCCCTGGTTTTTTTTTAAACTACGATATTTAAATCTATTTTTTTTTAAATATGTTATAAAAATTACTCACCACAGGTCGCAATGGCCAGGGTGAATATAAGTCGGTTTTTCTTCTCCTTTACTTTTCTTTAATTTCTAGCTTCTTCCTTATTACATCCAATGTTATTTCTCATTCACCCAATATATGTGTCTTCAGTAAAAACCTCAACTCTGCTCATCACTATCTCCAATTCCCATATTTTCTTCCTAACCGAAACTCAAATAAGCCGTAAAAATGTAACCAATCACCTTTTCTTTCCTGGCTATGAACTTCTTCCATCATTTCTCCTGGGCGGTGGCGTTTGCTCTTAAGTTCGTAGAATCGAACAGATCCGTTATCTTCCACTAAATTTATTTGTTGTATCTATCGCTTTCCCTCAGGCAATTTCTTCAAAGAGCTTTTTTACTTCCCACGCACCGTCACACACAGCCAAAATCCATTAGACCTCTTTCTCATTAATCACACAGAGCCTTATACCAAAC
The DNA here is from genome assembly GCA_030620095.1 of Kuschelorhynchus macadamiae. Classification (NCBI taxonomy): domain Eukaryota; kingdom Metazoa; phylum Arthropoda; class Insecta; order Coleoptera; family Curculionidae; genus Kuschelorhynchus; species Kuschelorhynchus macadamiae. The sequence goes on from JAUTXW010002789.1 coordinate 400,587, forward strand.
TAGAGAAAATCCGTACTCATAACAATTTTCTTTAGGAGGAAGGACCATACTTCAGAAAATCTACAGGCTAAAACCGAAGCACGAAATCATTACAACCGCATAATTCTCAAGGACAAAAATGCCTTTAACATACTCATAAGAGGCAAAGTTTTTTCTTGCCAAAACGGGAGTCAATTCTTTTGGTCGCTTGCCAAAAACATTAATCAAAACTTCTGCGAAAGATGATTTCCACATATAACTTCTGGTGACGAAATCGTCTCCACGTCTAAAGTAAAAGCTGAGCTTTTTCCAAAACAATTCGCCTCAAATTCTACTTTAATCCCTCCTCTAAACTTCCCCCTTCCATCAGTAGCAGCTTTGCCATACAATATACACGAAATTACCTTCAGGGATAAAAAGGTATAACGTGTTCTTAAAATACCAAAAAGTCCTTTGACCATGATGGTATTCTGAGTGTAGCCCAAAAAGAATGCTCTTTTGAATTGGCCCCTATCCTTATTAGGTTATTCCAAGCGTCCTTTGACAAGGGCATTTTTTAAAACTTTTAACTGTTACTACAGACTCATATACCTCCTCTTAATTAAGATAAGTAATATAATGGAGAAGTATATTAATAAAGATATTTTAAATTACCTTGAAAGGTATAAACATTTCGATGACAGGCAATACGGCTTCCGCCACCAAAGATTCTCAGCATATCTTCTTACCTTCGTAACCTATAACTGGAATAAGCCCATCGAATTCCACGGAGAAGCCCAAATTATTGCCCTCGACATATCCAAAGCATTTGATCAAGGGCTCTTCTTAACAAACGTCCTGCCCAATTTTGTACTTGGATACTTTCGAACCTAAGTATTTCTGTAGGGGTTGACGGCCATTTATCAAACTTTCACTAAATGAATCAGGCGTTCCACAAGATTCAGTGTTGGCATCTACTCTATTGCTCCTGCATATTAATGCTCTGCTTTCTCCTAATGCAGTACCAGCATTTCTATTTACAGCTATGCTGACGATATATACTCCAATCCAAGTTTGTGGAATGTGTTTCTCCTAATCTGCGCCTGGTCTTTAAATCCCGCATCAAAAATCTTGCCTTCTAGTCACTTAAAGCAACCACGATACCTAGTATCTAGGATATTTGCGATTTGGTTTTTAGTTTTTTCTCACTCTGTTTGATTAGATAATAAATTTGACATTCTCGTTGTTACTTTTTCTGTTCTATAAGATGGTGTTTTCAAATTTTCAATCCGACGTTTGATCTTTGAGCGACCATCATCAACTTTGTTTTTTTTAATACGGCCTTGTATTTTTTTATCGTTGATCGTTTCTTTTTGATGCCCTTAAAATTACTACGTATTAGAAACCTAGCACTTTGCACTGTGAAAATCAACCTTCTCTGTCTATCACATATGAAAGTGATTTGTTTTAGTTTGAAGTTTATCATCGGACTTGGAAAATTATAAGAGATGGGTTACACATTTACAGTATTAATGATAAAAAAAATTGGAACTTTTTTTTAGATTATTACCTATTTCGACTTTTCATCTTCTTCTGTCATTAAAACGTTAAGTAAAAGCTATTTTGCAAAAACGATTTTTTTTGTGTTAAGCTTCAGGATTAAATATTTATTTATTAAAAACTGAAATGTAAGAACTATTTAACAATAACAATAACAAACAACAGAACCATTAACAAATAATTAAAGAATTAAGAAATTTAAATAGAAAATACGTAATAATTTTTAAACACACATGGAAGCAGCAAAAATAAACATTATAATTCAAAATGAAAACCTTCAGCTTCAGTACATTTTTGCGTTAAACAATTTATTTCATAAATTGCGCGCTGAATATTTCTTGCTCGTATAGCCGTAGCACATTCCTGTATAAAAATAAGAGATAATAATCTAATGCGTTTAGGTCAGGGCTTCTGGGTGGCCAGAGTACAACATCTTGATTCCCAATCCAGAAAATACATTATTAAGAACTTCTGTCACTCCTCTACCATTATGGGAAGGAGCACCATTTTGTTGCCAACATAGTTGTCTTAATACTTCTAAAATCTCGTCTGAAAGGGCATCCATTCTGTGGAATTAAATCCATATATTTTGTGATGTAAAGTGGCCTTCCAATATGATTGGGCCAATAATCTTGTTGCGATACATTCCTACTCATACAATAAAAGATTCCCTTCCCTGGGGTGTGATCTGCTGATTTTGTCGCGGATTATTCACCGACCAATAATGTTCATTCTGACTGTAAAATTCCAGACGTGGACAAACTACACTCGTCCTTCCAAATTACCTTATTTAAAATCCCCATCTTCTTCTAGTTTATTTTGAAGCCAATGGCAAAATTCTAGGCGCTTTCCGGAATCACCAGGTTTTAAAGTCTGACTATATGAATTTTATACGGTTTGTATGTGATTTAAGAATTCGTTAAATTCTCACTCTTGGTTTTGCTAACTCGTCCTCAAATGCTGTGTGAGAAAATCTAGGTGCAGTTTCGATCTGTAATAAAGTAATTGGGAAATAATTACCCTCTGATACTGCTATCTATAAACTTACAGCATCTAAAATAAGCCTTATTTTCTTCGGGATCCATTCGCCTGCCATATCTTTCTCTTGGTTTTTTAAAAACGCCTTGATCTCCTACATTTTTACCAAGCCTTGCAAAATAAGAAAAACAGGATAGTTGCCTTTTAGGGTATTCCTGCAGATATCTTTCGCATGCTATTTGCGCCTTTCTGTTAAAAATTTTATAATATCGCGTTTTTCTAAAGAGGAGAAAGACATTTTTATTAATTATAATTCAAATTGGGAATAATGCAGTCTCAAAATAAAGAGGAACGTCAATACATTTATGCAATTTTAAAACAAAAAAAAATGAAAAGAAATTCCATGGCCAAGTATGATATTTTATTAGTTTATCTTACGTGCAAATTATTATCGTTATGAAGAACAATATTAAGATAACTTAAAAGAGACATTCTGAAAAAATCGACGTCAGTCAGTGTTTAGAATTCTTGCCATTTGATAACAGTTATTAGTTTGTAACTTAGGATAGGGCACTTGGATATTGGTAATTAATATTATTAATAATAATAAATAGTTTAGTAATAATTGTTATGAATTTGTAAGAAAGATAAGATCGACTTTCTTAGTTGATAAAATCGAGTTTTAAGTTGTCCTGGTATTATTCTAGTTCAGCGATATGACAATAATGAGTGAGAAAGATGGATTTATTGAGAAAAGCACATAAAAGTCAGAGAAGGGTGATTCATACATGCAAACTGTTATTTTTCTTAAAAAGGACAACTTTTTCAAAGTTTGTGATCCATAATAGCTTCAAGGTGGCAAAAAGAATCTAATGGCAATAAAAAAGGTATAAGGCCGTCTTTAAGAAAATGAAGTTGATAATGGTGGCTCAAAGACGAAACCTCGGATTGGAAAGAATGCCCTCCTGTAAAGCAGCAAAAGTAACAATGAGAATGTGAAGTTTATTTTGATATAAGTATTCAAATAGAGTGATAAAAAAAAACGTAGTACTCGGAATTTCCAACCTTCTAAGGGAGCATTTTGGGAAGCACCAAATTACGTAACTTTGCCCTTGTTTAACCAATTTTGTAGTTTTTATAGTTACTTTCATAAGCTTTCCGTTTGTAGACACGAAATAAAATATGTATAAGCCCTGGATTTTTATCACAAATATGTTACTCCCGTAATGCAATCATGAATCCTGACGCAATAGTTGAAAACCACTTTCAAGAGCAATTTTCTGCAAACGTGTTCATTGGAAATTTTCTAATTGCCCTCATTTTCTTCCTTATAGACTAAATAACCTTCAGAAATGATCGTTTCTAGAATACGTTGTTCCTAAACTTTTAAAAAATATTCCATTGTTGCAAACAAGTCAGCTGTGGTGTATGTACGATGGTGCGATATCGCACTTTAGCTTAGTTGTGCGTGAGTACTGAACTGGATGGACCACACATGGCCATCTAGAATATGAATGCACGAATGAATTCTTTGAATTCCCTAAATCGAGTAACCGGTTAGCTGATTATCCGGATTAAATAATTAACCGGTTAAAGATTTACATTACTACACTAAAGATTTACATACCTTGGAATAGTTAAAAAATATGTGTGGCCGCAAATGCTTTATTTTCGACTAACAGGGTCTTAAAAAAACGATGATTTTTTTTTAGTAGTGGGTTATCATCCCTAACTTTCCTAATACAAAATAGTACGCCACTAGTTTAAAAAAATATCTCTATTACTTGGAGCAAGTAAAGATACACAAAAAATGCCTGTTAGTATTTGTTGTGATATAAGTCATTTTCAAAAAAAAAGCAAATTCCATTTTGATGCACGTTTTTGGCACAACTTACTACTTCTGGTCTAGTTTTATAAATATATGTCCGTAAATGCCCTATTTTTTTTTAAGTTTTAATTTTTTTTTCAACTTTAACACCCTGTAGGGCTTTTGCGAATATATATTTATTAAAATTTTTCTTATTAAAATAATAATCCAAGAAATCACTTTTGTAGAGTTTTGAGCAACTCTGACTCTAAGTAAAACTGGGCTAGATATGCCAGGGGCGTGCACCAAAATAGAATTTTATTTTTTTACCCAAAACCGACTAGGAGGATAAAACAGATCTCTGAAAGTAAAAAAAAAATAAAAAATTTTTAGCTTTTTGTATAGGTATAAATTCATTTTTTCCACTATATATGTTAGCCCTATAAATATACCGGAAAGTACTATATAATATGAAACACATTTTTATTGTTGTGATTGCTAATTATTCGTGAGTATTTTTGTGAAAAAAATCTTCTAATCGCCTAAAAATAAATTAAACTTTAATAAACATGGCTTTATTTATAAATTAAATATAATAATATCTAAAGTTAATCTTTTGTTTCAGGGCAAAAAGTAAATAACCGAAGAACTAACCTTATCAGAACAGAGAATACGGTCCTTACAAACAATCTAAATTCTTTCAATAACCAAACATGGAGGCCGCCTATGCAAAAGCAGCGACGATCATACAACAGACATTGTGTTCATAGAAGACTGGAACGATGTTCTTGGCCACAAGTGAGTTTATTATATATATTTCTACAAAAATATTTTTTATCTATTTTTATATTTACTGAGCGATATTCGTTTGTTTATGTAAATAATTTGCGTCCAGTATCAAATGCCATAGCATTGCTAGGCATAATCTGCTATTCTAATATGAATTTTTGTCAATGATTTTTACATCGTAAATTGAATGAATGTCAATACTTTTAATGGAACGCTATTAGCATATATTTTTGTCGATTGATGTATCTTGCTATTTCTTTAAATACTATGTCGAATTATAGGTAAAAATTAATAATATATTCTAAAAAAAGCAGTCTCTGACATATATGCCACAAGGGTTATACAGTTTAATTTAATTAGTTAAACTAATTGGGCTTTTTATTGGTCTCCAACCAAAACCTTAGTGAAGAAAATAATACCTATCTAATGTATGTAACTTTTTTTCAGTGCAACCACTCTTGTCCAAAGCTGCACAATCCTTTTACCGGTGAAGAAATGGATTTCATTGAACTTCTCAAGTCATTTGGGCTGGACATGGAAAGCGTAGCAAATGCATTAGGAATTGATATGGATACTCTTAATAATATGGATCAAGGAGAATTACTTAATTTACTTACACAGCAAGCAAATTGAAGATTGAAATAAAACTACTGACAACTATTTTGGTTTGTAAGCTTTAAAGATCTAAGATCAAGGTCGTAAAGGTGGATCAATTGAAACGAATACTATTTTGAGAAGAATTACAACATAATAACGTTCGAATCTGTCAATTTTGTGTCAAAGAATGGATTGGTTATAAGTAGTGACAACACTTTAACTAGAATTTAAAACAGTATTAAAATTAGTTGGAATTACTACATATTTTAAAGTTACTTTCCTTTACTTTAAACTTAGATTTCCCATGTATTTATATTCAAAACCATATACACTTTCATGTTGTATTAGTTCAGGATGTCTGCTACCCGCCTTATTATATTAATTTTGTGAAAAACCTGTTAATCCTGGCTGTATATTCTTCCAAAAGATTGGGTTTGTTAAAAAAATTACTAGATCAGTTAGAAATATCACACGGGGAAAGAAAGAGAATAAAAAACGTTATTTCTTTGGATTTTAATAAGAGTTGTGGCGCAAGTAAAATACCTATATTAGACAAAAAAATAAAACTCTTAGATATATCAAAAAATATTGTATACAAAAGTTTTATATTTCTCTCGGAAGCTTAAGTGCCAATTGGAAATTAAAGAAATGATTAAGGAGTTTGTAATTTCAAATGGAATACCCTGTATAATATTATTTCAATAAATGAATATATTCTTGCTGATTATGTATATAAGTTTCAAGTATTTATCTTTAAAGGCAACCGAGAAATTTGGCAAAAACCCTGCCACAATGGGCAATGTAATAGAAATGAAGACACATACATATAAGGGACATCATTAGAAAGGAATACGCAACCTCTTATGGCAGGGTTTTTGTCAATTTTCTCAGTTGTCTTTAGAGATAAATGTATTAAACCTGGTATCTTCATAATCAACAAGAAGATGTCCATTTATTGATGAGTCGATGCTCATTTTTTTACTTTCCAGTTGTTATTTGTTTAGCATATCCTAACAGTTCAAAGAAAACTATAAAACGTTTGTTACAATATTTTTTGATATCCCGTTTAAAATATAACCAAACACCCTGTACAAATAGGTGTAATGCATCAAATCATCAGTTTAAAAAAAAATAAGCAAAATATGTGAAGGATACACGGGCAGGAACAGCTCATAGCATATTTTCTTAGCATTTTTATACAACATTCAAAACTAGAAAAAAAACCTTCTGATTTAGATTAGATTCATTTTAAAAGGGAGCTCATTGCAATAGAACTAGACTGAAAGGGACTGATTTATTTGAAGTCGGTGCAAATAGTAAAAACTACGCGAAAAAAGCTTAATTTTCATATAGATCCAATAAACACTGGACAATAAAAATACTAGAAATATTCTATTGAATGTATCAGTCCACATACTATGGACAATGGAAGTCAGCTTCTCTAAAAGGAAGATACCGATCAACTTCAACACACAATCAAATACATAGTGTTTAAAAAAATTATGTTGGTTATTGAATTATGGTTACAAAGGTACTAACGAAAATTTTCTTAATAATAGATGGTCACCAGCTGACATTTTTTACCGGATTTGCAGCATATAAGAAGATTTTATTACCAGTATTTCACACAAATAGTCGTTACGATAAAATTTCATTTTTAACTTTTCGCTTTACAACAAACTTTTATAAAAGAGTATTATTCTTAGGTAAGAAAAATCAGTTCTTAGCATTTTGCACACTCTCAAGGTCTATCATGGTTATTGAAACCGCGCAAAAAAAAGCTTTTTATATAAATCAGCCACTCCTTTCCACACAGAATTTGTAGGTCAGTTTGAATGTTGCATTTTTGCATTCTTTTTTAATAAAAAGCTGCAAACAGTTTTAGGTGATCTTTCATTTGTATTCAGATTTTGATTAGGTTGGAAAAGTCACTATATATTTTGTGGTTCGTAAATAAAGATGCGTTAAATTTAGCCTGATGTAAAAAATTAAATTTTCAAGAGGCTCTTCTTTCCCTATACCCTTCACGTTTGTAATGATATTTGAACGAAAATTAAGATTATGTTGATTTAATTCCCAGTATTTATTTTTACAAAACTCCCAAATGAGGTAGTAGCATTTAGACAAATATGCTAAAACTGAAAGAGTTAACATAGCACGGAAGCTTTAGTGCAACTTACGGGTTCAAATCTCGGCGAAGGCAAGTTAAGTATTTTATTTTTTTTAATTATAAACCATTTGACATATTTTTTTTGTGTTGGTATTTACCCCAGTTGCGATTTGAATTTGAAATTACATTTTAATTTGTCACAAATGTATAAGCATAATTAACAGTAATTTGCAGAATTTCTCTAATTGCCTTGTATTTTTATATACAATTTTCGTTATGAAGTTAAGATAAAATATACAAATTCCTTCTTTTTTTTAATAAAAATTTTAATTGTAAGCCGCAACAAAATAGATGGAGGGCTTTTAAATTATGAATAATTTCTCCCCATGTATATTTATAATTTTTGAAGACAATTAAATTAAATAACATAATATTGTTAAAGCGCCAAGGTAAATTATATTAAAAACGTGTGAAATAGAAATATAAAAATAAAGCCCTAAAAAAAATATGGACTTTTGCATTACAGGGTTACTATTAATTACCTTTTTTATCGTATGTTAAACTGTAAAAATGGTTTTACCTTAGAGTTTTTATATCTATTCAACATATTTGCTATTGACACATTTTATTGATTTTTTTTTGTATTTATTGTAATTACATTTAAATTAAACTATTTAATTCTGCTTATTTTAAATTATTATGTAAATCTAATTTATATTTTACTATAAAAACAAGTCAAATTTTAGGAATTCTTAAACTGTTGCTTGGTATGTATGAGCAAAATTATTTAAAATTCACAATCAAGTTTTAAATATTTTGAAGATGTTCATTTGTGTGTCATCTGTTGGACTGTTTTCTAGTACTTGCAAGTTATCGTGCTAGTTGCGATACCAATGTGTGTTTTCTTCTTTAAACATGCCTGAAAATTGACATATTTATATTTTTGCAAGGATTTATATGATCGAACTTAAGGAGGTTGATATTTTAAGTTCTTCTAGTATAAGGCCCGAAGCTTTCTCAAATTCTTAATGTTTATTAAATTTATTCTATCTATTTCATGCACGTGCATTTTAAAACCGTATTTATTGGCTTTGTTTATGGGAATTTATATGCAAAAAATATACATACAATACATAGAACATAACATTTTTGGTGAGAGATATTAATGAACAGGATAAAGACACATTGAATTCATATTTCTTGTGAATGTTAAATTGCCTCTGTTACAAAACTGTAATGTTAACCGAAATATTAAAAATCTGCAAATGGAAGCATTTAAGTCTAGACGTTTACCTGTAATTGCTATATACGATTAAATCGACATCTCCAATAGTGAAATGGAACATTGCATTATTATGTGATGTAATCTCATTGAAACATAAATGTTTCAATATTCCTTAATTAAGTCCTAAATATTTGTACATAAAACATGTTGTATATAACAATTTCTAAATATTTAAAAAATATGTAAATATTATGAGGCACTTGTTTCAGAAATTTAGATAGAGTCTAACTCCTGGTAAACGCTTTCATATATCATATTATTATATAGGCAGAGTTCAATGAAATTCAGAAGAAAATATACGACTCGCTTGCAAATACATTTTGTATATTTATTTAATTAAAACGACTGTATCTAATAATTATTTTTTAGCATATTGTTTTTACTTCCCTGAATTTGGTGTAATTATTGATAAGATTGTTCCTTTTATTGATTCTCTAAGATAATTGAAAAAACTTATTTGATGTAGTCGTAAATGTCCTTATTAATAATAGTATTATTATTAGGATTTTATTTTTTACAACGTTGTTAATTTATAAGATCGTCTTTAAAGACTTGTAGATATAAGAAAGCTATAGTCATAATGTATATAAAATGTCTTAAAGATTTGTAGAAGATAATGTAAATATTATAGTTATTTATTTTGTTGTACATGTGTTCAAATCTTAAACCTTCTCATTTTATTGCTCAATCGCTTATTTCTTTCTACTTCAAACGACAAAGTAAAAAGTTTGTGCCTAACCGGACTAGCTAACATATACTGCATTATTTTTTAAATATTTGGTTGCTCAAGAAGATATTAAAAAATAGGCGATTATTTTATTATTTAAGTTTTACCCAAAGATATTTTGCCCTGTTTAACGCAATAGGACTGATTTTCGTTCTACCTCATTTTTGTATATTTTTAGATTTTAAGCTAATTTTATATTTTAATTTTTTTATTTTTAAGGTTTAATAATAAATATAAAAACATTATTAACTATTTTTTTTATCCCGCTAGCCTCTTCATTGGTCTTATAGAGTTTTAATAATAAAACTTAAAATAACTACTTAAGTTTACTAGAAAGTGTTTTAAATACATTACATAATAATTATCCCGATCAAATTAAGGCCGATAGTAGAAAAAATTGTAAAACGTCGCGTGCCTCAGCATATTGAAACATAAGAACGTAGGATTTAAATTTATTGGTATAAAAGACATTTATCATTGACTTTAAATCCTACGTTCTTATGCATTTATTAAATGCGCCTTTCCAATGTCTTCGTGCCATAAAATATTAGGTACTTAATTACCATAAACTAGCTAATATACTATATGGCGAGGCAACGATATACGAGTACTCGGTACTACTAAACTCCACTTCTAATTGGAATTCTAATCATTATGTTGCGCAGAAAGTGCCCAATTATTACAATACACTGTTTGTTATTACTTTAAATTATCATGTTGCAAATTCCTAGCGAAGTATAAATGCTTGGATTTTGCTGTTTTGAACGTCCAGGTTAGTTGTAAACAAAGAATGGATTTGCACGGCATTGCTATATATTTCTTAATATAAATATTGCCAGAAACCAGAATTTTATAACCCTCCTTTTTCAAAATAAAGGGTGACATTGAAAAAAATTTAATTTAGGAACCTTTTGTTTCTTGGTTTCCTGCAACTTACGTGAAGATTGAAAATTAATTCCCATAGAGTTTTCATACAGAATCTAATAATCGCCGCATATACTTTTTGAAAACCCAGTGTCCTCTAGAAAAAAAATTTTACTTACCCCTGAAATATATTCGAAAAAATTTATAATAATAAGCTTTTACCTTTCTTATGAGCAGGGTATGCATGCTAGGTGCGCCTACAATAAAACTTTTAGAAAAATACAAAAAGCATTATTTACTAAATACTACCTGTATTGGGATATGAAATTATATAGCGGGTTTTGTACAAATCTTACTTAAATTGCCACGGAAGAATGGGAATTAATTCCCCAAAACTTTATGAACAGTTTAATATCTAGCAAGCCAAGCAATATCTATATATACATATATATATATATATATATATATATATATATATATATATATATATATATATATATATATATATATATATATATATATATATATATATATATATATATATATATATATATATATATATATATATATATATATATATATGGGATAACCTTCTGCGACAAGGCTAAGTTAACGAAGTCGTTTCAATAATTTCCAATATTAGGGAAGAGGAGGAGGAATAGATGCACAATGAGGAGGAGGAGGAGGGGCTTCTCTCCTTAAATAACTACTTATAGGTTTATATCTTTCCGACTTTCTTTTTAAAAATGCAATTAAATGCGAGTATGTATTAATATCCACATTTTTTTCTAATAGACATTACACACTGCAACATTGAATGGCATGCCCAAAGAGAGGATGGTTTTTGAATTTTGGATAGATCATTAAACTAGGCTAACAATGGCTTCTCACTGCAGATAGTTTTTATGTTTACGGGAGTAGGCCAACTCACATTTTGCCCGTGATTTTTCGGGTAGAAGACTAGCAATTACGCCGGTAGTACAATGTCGGAGTGAAGATCTAAATCGCTCATGTTGAAAATGCAACTCGTTCCAAACTTGTGACAATTTACAAATTGTTTGACAACATTATTTTCTAATGTTTACTGAAAAAAAATTAGTTACTTGGTTGCTATGGTATAGTAAGTACAAGTAACAGAAGTAATCTGCTTTTAGATATTTGATAGTTAATCTTTTCACGAAATTGTAAATTATTTTATATCTCGGATAAGGTTTTAAACAATCGTAGATAAAATTTTGTACGATACACATGTGATACATCGTTATTAACATACCTCCACACGCGTATGTTAATAACGCTTTTATCCCACTTGTATCGTAAATATCTATAATCAATAATGATTCCTGACTTTCGTTGAGAAAAATAATGTGGATATCGTTTTATTTCACGTTACATCTACGTCATAACAAAGACACTATCTGGAACACCTCCTGCAATGCTGCTAGCGCAATGATGCATTTTAGTCAGACGAAGATCGCGATTTCGCTCTTTTTAGTGCACGATTCGACTTACGTGTTTTGTGTTTATCATACACAGGAAAAGAACTTAAGTCATTACCAAATTCAAAAAAATTAGGATACCCCAAAATCGCAAAAGTGACCTAAAAAATATTTTAAATGCGTATTGAGTTCCCTACGAACCCTTTGGAAAAACATTTTCCGATTTTAGTTTTCTTATAGAATCCAGTAGTAAGTAAGTAGTAACATTAACATACGAGTGTGGAAGTATGTTAATAACGATGTATCACATGTGTATCGTACAAAATTTTATCTACGATCGTTTAAAATCTTATCCGAGTTATAATGTAATTTAGAATTTCGTGAGAAGATTAACTTTACTTACTGTTACTTGTACTTACTATACCATAGCAATCAAGTAACTAATTTTTTTTTTCAGAAAACATTAGAAAATAATGCTGTCAAACAATTTGTAATTGGTCATAACGTTCGGAACGAGTTGTATTTTGAACATGAGCGATTTAGATCTTCCATCCGACATTGGAGAAGTAGCTATCGGCGTAATTTCTGGTCTTCTACCCGAAAAATCACGGGCAAAATGTGAGTTGGCCTACTCCCGTAAACATAAAAACTATCTGCAGTGAGAAACCATTGTTAGCCTATTTTAATGATCTGTCCAAAATTCAAAAACCATCCTCTCTTAGGGCATGCCATTCAATGTTGCAGAGTGTGATGTCTATTAGAAAAAAATGTGGATATTAATACATACTCGCATTTAATTGCGTTAGAAAGAAAGTCGGAAAGATATAAAACTACAAGTAGTTATTTAAGGAGAGAAGCCCCTCTTCCTCCTCCTTCTCATTGTGCATCTACTCCTCCTCCTCTTCCCTAATATTGGAAATTATTGAAATGCTCAAGATTTAATGAAAAGACACAAATATTTAGAACATGCTGAATTTTGAACAAAAATAATGCAAGTGTGTAAAAACTTTTTAGAAAACAAAAAGAGAAAACAATTTTTTGCTGATATTGACAGTTTAGAAATACAATATAATTTTAAAGTTAATGTTATAATAATTTTAAATAAAACAAAGTACATAAAGCTAATATTATTTTTATTCATTCTTAAAAAAATTATCAAACAAATATAAAACGTTTGAAAGTGTACACATACATAATGATTTAGAGTGATAAAAACATTTTGGTTTAGATGCCATTAAAACTGGTTGTTCATCTAACTCAATAATTGGCTTTTACTTTATTTTTCTTATACATTCAGCTTTTTCCTTCCCCTTAACGTAAACAAATTCAGTATACGCCGTCAATTGTTTGATTATATTTGAAAATTGATGCAGTGATAATTTTTCATTAACCAAATAGCTTGCTTATGTTGTTCAGGCGAAAAAAAGTTTAAAGGAAAAGGTTGTTTAAAAATATAGTGACTTATTTTATCTCCATCGTAAGCTGCCAATTCTTTAGGTATAAATTTATTTTTTCGTCCTTAAAACCTTGAATGTCTAATACTAGCCTCATATTTTTAATTTAGAAAATTTCTTAAACATTTTTTGGACTAATCTTCAATATACTTTTTGAGTTTTCTTAATTTTCTGATAAAAGTTTCTATATCTCCTACTCGAAGTGACATTATCAGTTAGTCACGTTTTCTTGTCAAACGTCTAGTAACAACTGACTCTTTTGTGATTTGCAAGTTATATTTAGGAATTAAATTTAATTTTGAGGTAAAAATCCCGCATGCGTAGCTAATTTACAGTTGCTTTACAATTTTAGCAAGTGGATTATAACTAAAAACTTTATCATATAATATTAGACAATACGCTGTTGTTTCTTTTTCTATGTCCTTATTTAGTTCAAATTCTACTCTCATTACGATAGGTCCTGCTTGCAAAGATCCTTTTTGATGAGAACAATTAATGTATGCAATGGGGTCCTTCTTCTTGAATATGAGCGGATCAAATAATGGTTCTTCTGTTTTTCCATAATAAGTATTGCGGAAATTGGAATACAAGATAGTGAATTTATTTTTACTCATATCTAGTATAAGATCATTATAAGGATACGTTTCAAAATTTAAGAATACTTTGATTCCTTAAGTCTATGTTATTAAATTCACTCATATTGCTCTTTTTCTTATTCCAATTTTCTTGTTGAAATGCAAGTATAACATGACGGGGGGTTTTAACTCGGGTTGAGGTTTTAACTGGCCAATTGTGTCTATTAGTTTTTAATAGTTCTGGATACTCAATTAATTCCCAACTTCTAAACGCTATTATTATATCAGTATTTTTGTCTATAATTTTTGTTAGTGAGAGTTCTTGAGGAATTCGTACTGATATATGAAGTATATTCCATGTAAGTTTGTTAAGAGTAATTTTTGGATTTTCCTTGTCATCTGTGCTTGAAATGGCATTATTATCGGTATTATCCCTAACAAGTTGTCGTAGTCGCACCTGTTTAAAGAGTTTTAACAGGATGCCAGCCTGCATTTCGTAATTTAGCTGACTCATTTTCGTTAAATGAAAGATAACTTTTTAGAGTTGATGTGATACCAACATTTCTAACCGAATCTACAGTAACACCATTTAATTGGTATCTTATTTCTTTAAAAAGAAAGGCAATTCCATTATTTATTAACCTCAATGTTTTAGAAACTGTTTCGTCCTCTCTAGTTAACTTTCCTTCTATGTAAAAAAAACTCTCACAAGGAAGGGTGTATTTTTTAATTTTATAGACGGGAATTATTATCTCATCATTATTTCCTAATTTGGTGGGTAAATAAGGTTCATAAGAATGAATTTCCGAATGAGTGATGGAATTATCAATTAAAAGTTTTTCTTATTAAGTATATTCAAATTAAAGTTAAAGTATATTCAAATTAAAAGTTTAAGAACTAGAGACTTCAGAAACTTTTTATTTGCAGTTGTTAGCTCTTTAACGTTAACACGTCTACTAATGTTTTTCTTGACTAATTTATGCCTATAATATGCCACTATTTCCCCGTTTTGATCTAATATTCTTACAGTAATTTTGTCTATCACTTTCACGGTTACAGGAAAATATATAATATTTTGTGGACTTTCAATTATTTTAAATCCAGGAGAGACGTTTGGAAAAAATTGATGAATAATATAAATGGGTCTTCCGCTCAAGTAGCAACATTCAGCAATACTACTGTCGATACATAGTGAATTAACTTTTATAATTTCTGCAGGAACATCTGAAAATTTACTCTTTCCATCAGCTCTGATAACCTGATCTTTGAATTATAAAATTTCGCCTATACTACCCTCTTTAAACGTAATATTTGTACAAAACTTAATTACCGATTGTAGAGTATTATTATTTGCAAATAAATGAAACGAAATCCCTATTTTATCAAATTGTTCTATTAAATAGTTATTAATGTCTTGAATTTCATAGCTTCCGGGAGGGATTTCAATAAAATCGTTACCATCCCTATAGAAAAATTTATTATTTTTTTCATCAATATTTATAGCATTAAAAGTTTCAAAATTAGTTAAACATCTAAATAAATTGGAGGGTTAAAATCCGCATGCAACGTTGCTCCTTGAGCAGAGAGCCCATTGTGAACGACATTTGAACGTATTGTCTTCTCAAATGATTCTAAGATTATCTATTGTGTGTTTTTATAAAGAAATGTTAAACAAAGTTAACCACAATTTGAAGAATTGTAACACTGATAAGAGTTATGATTATACATAATTTTGTTCTTGCTGCCATCGCTAAAAAAATAGGTTATAATCTCTAAATGGGGTCTTAAATTGCCGAAACTTTCAAAATAATTGATAATTGATCATTTTTAATGTAAGTAGTCCAATATGTACTCCATTACTATTATCTAAATTTATAATACCAGTTTCATATTTACTGATAACGTTTGCGTATTATTCCGCATAAATACACCACGAAAATTTGGAATTTGTAATTTCTTGACATACTTTCTTAAATCAATGTTAGTTAGTGGTTTGGGAGGCAGCATCTTTAACAGTTTTTTTGTTTTAAATATAATCCACACCCTTGTTTACATAGGCACAAAAATAAATCTTTTCCAAAAGATAATTGCTCCATAACTTTATTATGTCTTTTTTGTTCTTCAAGTTTATTTTTAGGGCTCCTCGCCGAATTAACGGCTGAAGCAAGTTCAGCAGCACGACCACTAAGTGCTCCTAAAGCAGATAATGCTGCAAAAAGAAGGATTATTGGTAAAACTCCGCCGGATTTTGGAATTGGGATAATTCGATTTGTGGGATTTTTTACTTTGCCTTTATAATTGCTGATTAAAGACAACGCATCTTGAGCTGCAACACG
This sequence comes from Kuschelorhynchus macadamiae, assembly GCA_030620095.1. Lineage (NCBI taxonomy): Eukaryota > Metazoa > Arthropoda > Insecta > Coleoptera > Curculionidae > Kuschelorhynchus > Kuschelorhynchus macadamiae. The sequence continues at coordinate 417,066 of JAUTXW010002789.1, forward strand.
TAAATTTTTATATTTTTTTCCGATTATTCCTTTCTTAGCTTTTTGAACTGCAGACTGAAAAGATTTTTTTTTGATTGAACCTTTTTTCCTTTTTTTTAACTTTATTCCCCTTCCTTTTCGTAACGCCATTCCCAATCTTGATTTAGCTTTCATAATTCCAGCTATTCCTAAAGCAACAATCTTTTCACCGATTGGTGCCTCAGGTGACTTGAATCTTTCAAATGCCCTTGATGCCAATACCTGATCCGCTTTGTTGCGATGTTTTAAATCAGAAAATGTATAGTAGGCAATATCGTGTTGTTTGGAAGCTTCGTCTAAAGGGTTTTTGCTCTTATCTCCTCTAACAAGCCGTTTACCTAGTTTGGTTCCTGGACCACAATAATTGGATGATGGAATGTGAAATTCGAATGGCAACTTATTAATTAAACTGTTTAACGAACCACCTCTCGTCATGAACTTTGACCTCCTAATATGTTTACATCTACTTCGTCTTCCCATTTTATATATACTGAAGCTTAATTGAGGTTATATATTTAAATGAAAAACCTGAAGATATTTCTCAGATACACATTGATTTTCCTAAAATGTGGTTAGAAAAACAATCTTTCTCGTTGCTAGTCAAAATCATGATGTCAACTTAAATAATTTTAAAAAGCATGGAAAGTTATTTGGGGGGTGTTCGAAAAGAGCTTTAGTTGTAGGATCATCTGGTTCAGGAAAAGCCAATGTGGTTGTTGCTCTTTTAATATCAGAAAATGGTTTACGTTTTGAGAATATATAGCTTTTTTCAAAATACTTGTACCAAACGAAATATAAGTTTTTAAAAAACGTAATGCAGACTATTAAAGAAATAGGATATTTTGAGTCGACAAACGAAGAAGACATTGTGTCACCTGCCGAGGTAAAACCCAGTGGCGGCTCGTGAGTATATTGAAGGGTGAGGCTACATGAGGTTAATTTTGTTTAAATTTGAATAAATTTCCACGTCACCCATGAGGTATTATTCTGCGATGCGTTGACCTTTTTTTTTTAATGGAGGTCATCGCCAATAGCCCTACTAAACCATTAAAAACTAAAAAAATAAACTCTAAAAAAAGTAAATAAAAAGTAAACAAAACAAGTAAAATATGTACACCTATCACTAAAATATAGCGGTGATTGCGATATATTTAGTTTATTAAAACTTAAAATAAATAGTTGTATGAAATAAGATAAAAAAACTACTTTTTGTGCATTAAATCTATACGTCTGTCTTTTAAGGTTGCAAATTTATCTATAATTTGGTCGTAAAAGTTTTGGTCTTCACTAAGTTCTGACAGTAATTCCTGCTCTATTGACATCATTGCTAAACCCGAAAGCCGTTCTTGTGTCATTGTGTTTCTTAGGTAGGTTTTGATCCGTTTAAGACATGAAAAATTTCGTTCGGCCGATACACTTGTTGCGGGAATAGTTAAAACTAAATTAAAAAGCTTATATGCTTCCGCAAAAATTGCTTTAAAATCTTTAAATAACAAAGCTAAACTTTTTTCGACATCTAAATTTGAAAATTGTTCATCCCTATACAATACAGAAAGCTTATTCTTTAATCTATCTCTGTCAAAAATGTTTGGATAATTTTTTAATAAATTATTTAATAAGTCGTCTGGAAAGCATTTAACATATTCCGAATATTTTGTGCAATCGACTAAAGCAAAGAAATTTAAATTATTTAAATTTTCAAACCGCGTCCCTAATTGAAGAATTATACAATCTATTATTTCGAAATATAATATTTTATATTTAGTAAAAATATCAAAGTCGCTAGAACATTGCCCTCGACGTGTGTTAGTTGGCAGAATAGTGGCTTTTTTAGCAATATTGAAAAGTTCTTTGAAATGGTCCTCGTTTCTAAATTCAATAATTCGTTGCTTGGCAAGGCTTATTTGCGAAATGCAGTAATTTATATCTAAATGCTTTAACTGTAATATTTGAAACAGTACATCAGTGCAACTAAAAATTTGTTTATAAATATGCGTTAAAAGGCAAAATTCGAAATCATTAAAATGCTTTAGAAATCCTTTTGCACCATTAATAGATTCTGTTCCAGAACTTAAGTCATTAATAATAGTTTCAAATACTATAATTAAATTGTCCCATTCATTAGCCACTACGTTTAAAATTTTAGACCGTGTATACCATCGCGTTTCTACAGCTCGCGGAATTCTTTTACCTACTATCTGATTAAGCAGAAAAGACCGTTTTGGTGATTGGTGAAAATAATTTGGTATTCCTAATAAAGTGGCAAAAAATATACGACTTTGGGTAATCAGTTTTGTTCCCTGTTGTAAAACCAGATTTAATCTGTGGGCGCAACAATGAGTAAACATAGCTAAAGGAGCAATAGATCTAACTTTTGTTTGTAGCCCATTTATTTCACCTGCCATAACACTAGCCCCATCGTAACACTGCGCGACCAATTTATTTTTAAAGTCATAAGGCTCTAAGCTGTTTTGTATTAAATGAAAAAGGCTCTCTGCTGTTCTATTATCGCTAACGTCAAAAAATCCTAAAAATCTTTCTTTTAAAGATCTGTTGGTCACATACCTAACTGTTATCGAACACTGTGATTTTTCTGTTATATCAGTACTATCATCCGCAATTACGCCAAAAAAACAACAATCGGTGTCATTAATTTCTTTTTTTATATATTCTTGAATATAGTCATGTATGCAACCAATTAGTTCATTTTGTATAGTCTTAGATTGTCCCGTAAAAATATTACTAAATTTAGCACAATGTTCAGTAAGTTCGGCATTTCTTTTTATTAAGCATGCAAATATTTCCTTAAAATTGCCACGGTTAAAAGAATCTGTTGTTTCATTATGACCTCGAAATGCCAAGTCCTGTTTACCTAAAGTAATAGTAACATCAATTAAATAATTTAATAATAAAGGGTTTCTTCGAACATTTTCCTTATAAACAATTTTATTAAGACTTGCATTTTCTTGTAGTGCATCCGCAATAGTCGCCCTATTTTGCTCCAGTCTTGTAAGTGCTACCGAATTTTTAATATGCTCTCTTGAACTTTCATGCGATTTTACTGCTCGTGAAAAATTTTTTAAATCCGAATATCCGCCCCCTGAACTCCAATTATTTTTGACGCAACCTAATAAAATACAAGGCCAACAATATAAGCTTCCTTTATAAATACTTCCGCATATACACCTATAAGTTTCGTACCAAGAAATTTGAAAAGTTCTTGAATATTTTTTACCTTGCCTCTTATAGTTAAATATTGCTAAAATTTTCGGCGTCGGACGGCTACCTAATATCTGTTTCTTTTCAGTTTCGCTTCTTCTTAAAAAAGGCGTTTCAATTAATGAAGCAATAATGTCGTGAATAGGATTCATTTCAAAAGCAAAAAGCAAATACAAAAAATGGAACGGTCCAACTTACCAAATCAAAACAAAACAAAAACTTACTCACGCGTATTTATTCACCTTAAAAGACAGAACGCCCTCAATCAGCGATTATCGCAATCTATTTCCTATTTCTTTCTCAGCCGCACGCACCACGTAAAAAGAAGCCGTTGGAATATTTCGCTAGTCATGTGATTTAAATAACCAATAAAAGCATATCCAAGCTACAGATTTATCGCCTCAAGAATGCAATAGAAAACGCGTGCATCGGCAATCGCCATCCCGCTCTGTCGTAATCAGGTGACTCGCCGGCATCGGCACCGGCCGTTGATAAATAGGTCAGAAGTCATGGTGTTTCATGGTTGGAGTTGGTCTGGAACTGAAGGAGATCGTTTATAGCGAAGATTTCTGGCCGTCAGGAGTTGCCTTTCAGCGTTTTGATTTTTCGTTGGGGCGTAATTTTTTAAGCCGGGAGCTTCTTCAAAAACAATAAACACTGATTTTGCCGTTATGCACCTTAATGTGCAAAGCATCAACAACAAGATAGTCCAGCTGGAAGTAATGTTGTCCGACATACAGCCAGTCCTATTTTGTGTCACCGAACACTGGTTACAGGGCCAGGATATTGAACAACTTAATTTAATGGGATACAATCTTCACTCATATTCCTCTAGAGAATTATATCGAGGAGGAGGCACTGCCATTTTTTCAAAGGGTTTAAACGCCATGCATGTCAAGACCGAGATGGATCCCATTGAAAAGGTTTTTGAATTTTGTATGTCAGAATTTGTCTTAAAGAATAAAAAGTGTTTGTTACTTACTATATATAGATCTCCTAATGAAGACTTTGATGTTTTCCTGTATAAATTAAATGAATTGCTTGTCAACATTTATTCACCAAATAAGTACATAATATTATGCGGGGATTTTAACACTGATTTTTCTATGGTTAATAATGATAGTGCATTTTCTTTGGTGCAGCTGCTAAATTCATTTGGCCTTGCCTCACAGGTGGAGGGAATGACAAGAGTCAGTTTAAATTCCGAAACTCAAATTGATAACATATTTACTAATATCGATCCTTCGCAGGTGGATTGTGAAATATATCCATGCCATGTTTCTGATCATCACTCTCAAATTTTAAGAATTAATACTCAAAAGTTACATAAACCAACTTATGTTAAAAAAAGGTTCTTTACTGATAGTCACATTTTAGATTTTGTAACCCTTCTTAGTGCCGAATCTTGGCTAGAAGTATGGGACGCAGTAGGTGTTGAAGAAAAATACAACACTTTTTTTCGAATATTCTTCTACCTGTTTGATAATTCATTTCCAGTTAGTAATTCTAGAGTAAAGTCTGAGAATTGGGTAAATAAAGATATAAAAAATTATTCTGCATATATAAAAGATTTATTTGTCTGGTATCAAAAAACAAAAAGTGAACAAGTTTACTTACATTATAAAGCTGAAAAAAAATATACAAAAAATATTTGTCAGATTTTAAGAAGAGATTTGAAGAAAACAACAATATTATAAAAGAGCCTGCAGAAATTTCAGAACTTTTCAGCAAATATTTTAAACTCTCATTGCAACATCATAATGACAATACTCTCAATGATAATTTTGAATATCCAACTATATTCCTCTATCCTGTAGATAAGTTTGAGGTTTTTAGGTTGATAATGAGTTTACCAAATAAATTCTCAGCTGGTCTGGATGAAATTCCTATAATAGTATTAAAATATGTTGCGGAATTTATCTCCGAACCTCTCACACATATTATAAATGAATCATTTACAACTGGGTCATTTCCTACCGCTCTCAAAAAAGCAAAAATCGTCCCTGTATTTAAAAGGGGAAACCCTCAATCAATTAGCAGCTATCGACCAGTATCACTATTATCATCTATATCAAAAATATTCGAAAAGGCCTTATTTAACAGAATCTTCAATTTTGTGAACTCACAGCACATATTGGCTACCCACCAGTATGGATTTACACCTAAAAAATCTACGGAACAGGCTATATTTGCTGCTGTGAGTTATATAGTGGAAAACCTTGACAGGAGTGAAAGGGTCGCAGGCCTTTATTTCGATTTATCAAAGGCCTTCGATACTATAGACCACCACTTGCTGCTTCAGAAACTTAGAGCATTTGGTATTCGGGGTGCATGTTTGTCTCTTCTCAGATCCTATTTAACAGACAGGGTACAGTCTGTCTGCATCATGCATGATGGAAGGCCAAATTATTCATCCTTTGAAGATCTGGAGCAGGGGGTTCCTCAGGGTTCAATTCTGGGTCCCTTATTGTTCTTGCTGTATTTGAACGAGCTTTCTGGTGGAATTCCTGGTGGTGGGCTGGTTTGTCAGTATGCTGATGATACATCAGTCATACTTACGGCCTCCTCCTTAATGGGTCTGTCTGAGGCTTGTTCGGGTACAGTGGGTGAAATGAGCTCCTGGTGTCAGGACAACTATCTAAAACTTAATACCGATAAAACTGGGCAAATTTTGTTCAGTAAAACCAAACAGTGCGAATCCCTCTACGTCAGAGTGGATGGAAGGTCTATACCTATGGCTGAAAATATTAAATTCCTGGGTGTTTATTTGGATCCCCTTTTAAACTGGGCGCCACAAAATAAGATGTTTATATCAAGACTAAATAGTAAATGTGCTTTATTGCGGAGACTGAGGTGTGTGCTTACTGTTAAAACCATTAGGATTTTTTATATGTCCTGTATACAGCCAATTCTGAGCTATGGCATACTATTCTGGGGCGCATCTTCTACGGCCATGGATGTTTTTAGGACTCAAAAACGAATTATCCGCACTATATGTGGAATTCGTCCAAGAGACAGCTGCAAGCCCTATTTTTCAAAACTTTCCATTCTAACAGCTCCTTCTTTATACTTTTTGGCATTAGTGATGTATGTTAAAAAACAGCCCAACCTTTTTGAAAGAAATATAGATCATTATTCTCTGCAAATGACCATGATAACTCGGAATAGAACTGAACTTAGCATCCCTTCCCACAATACCACTTTTTTCAAGAAAGGCCCCGTTTATCGAGCTATAAAGGCGTTTCACATGCTGCCCAATCAAATAAAACAAATTGAATGTATAGTAAAATTTAGAAAGCACACCATTGAATTTCTGCATGCGAGATGTTTTTATTCCTTTACCTTTGGTGAATAAAATATTTTTTAGAATGTAATTGTGATAGCTTTGTCTTCTGTTTCATATTATCTTGTTTTTAAACTATATGTATTTATTTTTAAACTAGTTTACTATATTTTTAAATCCTATATTTTAAATCTGATAGATACTATTCTTCTGATTAACTTGTCTATCTGCTATATAGTGTGTATGGCTAATTATGTTGAGTGAATACTTAAGATATCTTAAGGGTGTCGTAGACACCGACATTTTTGACGTTGCTTTGTGATTTGTTTCATGTTGTTGGCAATTAAAGGAGATTATTATTATTATTATTATTAAGTCGAAACTTTCCAAGCTAAAATTATTTGGCCTCGTTCGAGAGCACTTTCTTTAGGAATGGGTTTGCACGGTCGGTTTTTTGATGTGGTCATAATTTATTTTCTAAAATATTTATTATGGGATTATATTTTGTTTTTTTTTTTAATGTTATTATGTTGTAAAACTGTTAAAAAGTATATTTCTAATTGGTAATAGATAAAAAGTTATATAAAAAAATTCTCTTTTCCTTTATTTTGAGGGTGAGGCGCGGCCTCAGAGGCCTACCCTGACGAGCCGCCACTGGTAAAACCCAACACACACTGATTGCTTTTATTTGTGTCAAACCTATTCTTTAATTCCAAAACAACTAATTAGAGATAATGCAAATTTATTCATTTTATTTAGACGAGATGGTACGAATTTAAAACATATTTATGATAATCATGTCACCTCAGATATGTCATTCGAAATTTTTAAAAAAATGTGTTTAATGTGTTGGAAATCTAACTATGATTTTTTAGTTATTGATAAGGATTGCTGTTTAAAATCTGGGAGATATCGAAAAGGATTTGACAGTTTTATACATTTTTAAAACATATTTAATATCTAACCTTTACAATCGACTTTAGTTTATGACTCGTCATATTTTAGTCAACATGAATGTAAAAGTTGCAAAGGAACTGGTAGAAGCTCGAAAAGCTAGTAAACGAAAATATCAAGCACTAAAATCAGATTTAGCAGAGAGTAAAGTTCGACAAGAAAAATAATTAAAACCAATAACTGAACCTTTGCAAGAATTAATTAAAACAATAAAAACCGAACCCTTGGTAAAACGAGAACTTACTTCACCATCACTTTTTTTAACTCCAGAAACCGGCAAACGTAGTTTTTCAACTACAAAAAAAAGACAAAGAAGAAAACAAACGAATATTTATAATAAATATCTTCCTCATGATATTCCATCATTTCTACAAGATGAAGACATTTTACAAAATTATAACGAAGATGTGTTCTTACATGAACCAACTGGTACTCAACCCATTCGTCCATCCAAATCATCTTTTATTGAACCCACGGCAGCAGATATAAGACAGGAAATGCTTGAATTAACTAAAAAAGGTGACGTTTACGATATGTATCTCGAAGTGTATCACCCACTCGTAAGATCATTTGTTGATGACTCGATTAAGAGTAGTCGTGAACTAGATCACGACTACTCTTAATCTACTTGTTCACGACCCTTTACTAGAAAAATGGAAAATCGGAGATTCTACTGTTGAGTTTAAAGATGAAAACTTAAAACTTAAAGATCTAATTTATAACGGAACTACTGGGTTGTACGAACTACTTTTTTTTTTAAAGATTCTAAAGTTTGCAAACCTGATGTAGAAAATTATATGGACATATTAAAACGAACAAATGCTTACAAAAGAAATTATGACCCCAAAGAGCAAGTTCAGGGAACCACAGATCCGAAATACATAACAATAATTAAACCATATTTAATTGAAAAAATTTATTAAACCCACAAGGTCTTCTGCATCTAGCATTTCAAGTATCTCTAGTTTCAGTACTTTAAGCAAGTTAAGACCTCCTCAGAGACCACGATCCTCGTCATCAAGAAAAGGTGAAGCAATGTTAAACTTATCTAACAAAAAAATTGACTACATTTATTTCGACAATATTAATGAAATAGTTGAAAGTTTGAAACTACTTGTATCATCGCAAATAACTAGTCATACAGGTCATCAAAATGAAATTGTGTCAATTTTAGAAAAACTTAGGGAAGCAAAAGTAATTAAATAAAAACACTGTATTGCAACAAAATATTTCTTCCTCGTAGGACTTTCATGCCAATATGTCGATTGACAAATTTGGATCACATATATTAGAGATAAAAATAAATTAAATACAAATGCTTCTCAAATTTTAAACGTTGTCAAAAGCGCCAAAACAAATTTGTTTTATAACATTGTTATGCTCTTTATTGGAACCCATGATGCATCTCAAAGAAGTTATCAACTACTTCAAGATGGAAGATTAATATATCAATTTCCATTTACTTCAGGTGAAATAATCAAAGTTGAGTACCCCAAAGATGCGGTTTTATTAAAAATAAACAATATTCCTATTCCATATGGAAAGAATATATATATATATATATATATATATATATATATATATATATATATATATATATATATATATATATATATTATGGTAAATTAGTAATAAAATTGCCTATAATTATTGAAACTTAATCATTGTCCAGTCATGAGCAATAGAATTAAAGAAGATGTTGTTAATGAACTTCATAGACCAAGCAGAAAAAAATATAGACGAAGAAGGGTTATTGTAAAAGGAATAAATGATCTATGGCAAGGTGATTTAGTTGAAATGTTACCATACTGGAAATCAAATAAAGGATACAGATACATTCCTGTAGTTATCAATGTGTTTTCAAAATTTCTGTGGGTAGAACCAGTTAAGTCAAAGTCTGCAAATGACGTAACTTTGGCGATGCAAAAAATATTGCAGAGGGCAAAATATAAACCGAAAAATCTACAAACTGATATAGGAAAAGAGTTTTTTAATAAAAATGTAATGGTTAAATTTAACATAAATAACTACAATACTTATTCAAACATGAAAGTTGGTGTCATGGAGACAGTAAATAGAACCAAAAAAACTCTAATGTGGAAAAAGTTTAGTTTACGTAAAAATTATAAATGGGCAGACATTTTACACGAAATTGTAAAAACCTATAATAATACAGTTCATTCCACTACTGGAAAAAAACCATCTGAAAAAAGTAAAAACAATTAAAAAGAAGTTCTGACGTCATCTTATACATATAAGAAAACAATTGATCTTAGAAAACCAAAATTTAAAACTGTTGACTATATCCGAATTAGCAAACAAAGAGAAGATTTTACAAAGGGTTACACTCCTTATTGGTCAAATGAAATTTTTAAAATATATGAGGTTAAATTAACAAATCCTAGAACATATTTAATTAAAGATGAAAACAATTTAGAAATTAAAGGAGCCTTTTATGAGGAGGAATTACAAAAGGTCAAATATCCTGACGTGTATCTAGTTGAAAAGGTTTTAAGGCGAAAAGGAAATAAAGTTTTAATAAAATGGTTAGGATTAGATAAAACTGATAATTCTTGGATTCTTAAAAAAGATGTATTGTAATATATTTTTATATATTTTTGATTTTTATATACAAATAAAAGATTAACAAGTACTTAATAGTTTTATTTCAAATATTTATTTAAATACATTAAATCTTTTCTTATAAATTATATTTGTATGTTCTTTATCCAAAATATTGCTAATAATTTCTTCGTACCCCAAAATATTCTCAAATCGCATCCTGTCTAACTAAAACTTTTGATATTTACATATTCGAGCATGCCTATATGCAAACTTCCACTTTACTAATAAATGAACTTTATTGTTAGCTTCATTAATATGCACTGATTTCTTCATAATATTTTCTTTTTACGTTATTTTTCTTTATATATATTATTCAACATTGTACTAACATTTTCACTGTTGGTGTTTTGGCTTGGATTAAGAACATTATATACATTCGTTAACAATTTACCTCCCTTATTCAGATTCGAAATTTGATACATATTGAAGTACTTATCGAATTCTTGATTTTTAAGTATTTTAAGCCTATATTCAACCAGCTCTTGCAGTTCCCATAATTTATACATAGAATCACACGCAAGGCAAACATAAACTCCGTCTACTTTTTGATTTCTTATAATAGTAGCAGAATTAATTTTTTCAAAAAATAAAGTAATGTCACCAATAATAACCAGAAACGAGTCACTTCCAGGCGTATAAAAAAACCTTGTTATAACTCCCTGATATATCGCTAACTTCTTCCAATCTTCTTCATTAAAACTAATAAAAAATCCATTTTGACTTCCTATTTGAATTGTTGGTGAAAAATCATCTAATCGCAATCCAACACGAAGAAACTTTGAGGCACAATTGTTCAGATAATAAATTTTAAGTTTTTCAGTTAATTTTTTGCAAACTTCACTTTCACTGTTCATTTTAGAATTTAACGAATATACACTTGCGTGGGTAGTTTTACTGAACATTGTGGTTGCTACATTTAAATACTTATTAAAACATCTCTCGGTTTTATATCAATTCCCCCACTCTCTGCATTAGAATTTAAGGTTTTTTTTAAAATGTTTCATATAAAAGAACTTAAAAATAATAGTATTTTAATTTAATTTATATCGGTAATAAATACACCCCATAGAAGTTAATATTAAAAATACCAATAAAATTATTATAATATATAATATGTATGACATGCCAAAATCGGAGTTTCTACTATGAAAATGAGTAGAATTATAATTAAATTCGCATGAAGTGTTCTCTACATATTTTTGAATCCAGTTAGCGTCAAAAGCGTATTATTATAATAATAATATAAAATTTTGAAAAAATTACTGTCTTTATCAGCTTGTTTTATCTGGTAAGAAAAAACTACTGTACTATTGTTAATTTTTTCAGTTTTCATGAAATGGCAAGATTCGGGCCATATATTTTTTTAGAACATATTTCACTTTTTAGCACTTTAGATGGATGCTACACAAACATGGAGTTTGCCACAATAGCGTATAGTAAAATATGTGTATGCATAATAAAACAAACTGGATTAAATAAAGGCAATGTGTTTAATATAATACCAAGAAGAGAATGGTTATAATACAAGAACAAGTAAATTTAAATACTTTTGCAAACATTTTCAATAATACAAAATACATTTTACATTTTTACATTTCAAATAATGACTATTAACTATTTTTGGAAAACAAATAATTATAGAGAAAAATACTAGTATTGACAATTTTTTATTAGCACACTTTAATAAATAAGCCACAAAATGGTAAAAATATAGAAAAAGAGAGATAAAATCTATTATTTACCTTTTAAATATATAAAATCATTTTATAAGTAATAAATTTTATTAGTACTTTTTAATACGTACACAATAGTAAAAAATAAACAATTTAAGGCTTCTGGAAAATAAGTAATTATTCTTAACACTTTAAATATTGATTGATCAAAAAAATGTTGAACAAACAAGTCAATACACAAAACATCGTTTTATAGGTGCCTATTTTGTCATTAGTACATTTAAATACATATTGTTCTTTGTTTTTTCTACTTTTTGAAAACCACAAACATACAGCCAAGTCGCAAGTTTTAAAATATTTATAATGTTCATCAATAGGACAGTCTTCATATGTCCACTCAAATATTTCTGCACCACAGTAAAAACATCTGCAATTATCATTATATGAAGTGTAGTAAAATCCTGCTCTTGCTAACACTTCAAGTTTCAATTTTCCGTTCCAATTTTTAAATGAAGAAAGTCGTTTTTCATGATTTCTATAGAAATTGTTGTAAATTTCAGAATCAAAGCTTTCTAAACACATATTTACTTTAAGTACTAAAGCAGTTAAAGAAACAACTGAAAACTGACCACGAGTTCTTTTGATATTTAATATAACCTGTAACCTTGAAAATTAAAAGAGGAAGGGAAAATTGAATTTACAAATTTGAAAGGTCTTCATGATTCATTGACCATTCGTAAAAAAGAATATCCTGATGACCCAACGCAAGTGTGTCGAAGCTGTTAGGAATTTTAAACCTTTTATCATCAGAAAAACTTAAGGACAATTTACTTACTAATTCGGTGTAAATTGTATGTAAACGAGATTTAAATAAATACATTGTACAGAAGGTTTTTGAGTTATTTTCAACAACATCTTTGTAATGAACAAAATCTAATTGTTTTTAATACTATTGGTTTTAATTCCCTTGGCTTTCTTAAGAGTACCAATCTCCGTTTTGACACAATATACTTTGGCTGAAGTGCCGTAAAAACACTTTAAGGGTTCACTAGCATATTCATTTTTAAACTTCCCTACTACAGATTTGGTTATTGGCATTTCATGAATATTATTTGGTTTATAGTTTGATGTGTCAAATTTTTCTATATTACGTTTTAAATCTTCGTACACATTTTGCGTTTGTATTTCTAATATGAAAGAGTCTGTGTCAGTGTACAAAAGTTTAACTTTATTTCCATAAAGAGGCTTCAAAAAGTTATAAAAAAAATCATACATTACAGTTTTTGAAATATCTAAAATTGAAAGTCCTACGTAAATTGGCTTATTATATTCTACTAAAACTTTTTGCATTTGGATAGCAACTAAATTCTCAAAAAAAACACAGTTAAATTTTTAAAATAGGGCTTGGCAATTAGATTTTCTGCGCCATCTTTTCTGTGATTTTTTGACCACTGTGTAACTAACCTTATGTCAATTCTTTTATCGATATTCTTCATAGTTTTCCAATATATACTGTTATTTGCTAATTTATAATTATTTTTATCAAATTAATTTTTAGACTCATTGCGTAGTTTTGTATTCAAGTCAATATACGGTTTTAACCATGGTGACTGAGTAATCCCTCAAACTCTATGTACCCCAGTTAATTTCAATCCATGTTGAATGCACTGTTTTAAAAGTGTATAATGAATTAAATATTTTACTTTATCTTTTAAATTTGGTATTAACTTTGTGCATTTAGAATTGGGGGGTTTATAATTTTCAGGACAAAAAGGAAAGTCATTATGAGCATCATGTAAGTCCGTGGGATACTCCAAATCAACTTCAAGAACATAGCCTTTCTCAGAAGAGTCGGAAAGGTTTGTAATATCTAAATTGTCTATTTCTGATTTTGAAAGCCATATGAATTTTTTTGTGGAAGGTATCGAGACATTGCGTATCCATAAGGATTGGTAGCATCGAGATACATAATAAATATTGTTGGTTTTAGCCGGGTCTAATTCATAGGTGTTCATACAAGTTTTTCTAAAATTTTGAAATATATCTGATTTTAGGTAAATATCAGAATAATCACCTAGGGTGTTACAGATAAATATTTTACACACTTTTATTGCCCTTTCATATTCTTCTTTGCTAATATGTTCATTCGTCAAATCATTATAAAATTCCTTTTGTTCAGGTAATGGGGTTTTATTTAATTTTGTAAGGTCTTTAATGTAACTATACGGAAATACCCCCTTTAGTCGAATATATTTAAATTTTTCAATATCAGTAAAATATTTATGAACTTCTTTACACTGATTATCACTTAGCTTTTCAGATAATTTTGCAAAGGAATAAGGTAAAAATTGAAAAGAATCAGTAAATCTTAAATTTATATACTTTCTTTTTTTAATCCCAATTTTTGGGTCATAATAATTGACTACTTCTCTATGTTTTTAGAAGGAAATATATTTTTCTTTATTTTGTGCTATTACCAACAATTGCTCTTGACTGTGGCATATATTTTGTTTAAATAAATGGGAATCGTAATTTTTTAAATTATGAAATATCACTGAAATAAAATGTGGTTGTTTATAATTTAAGTTGTACAAGGAATGTGCAACTCCTCTAAATTTTCCGGTTAAATGGCAATGGTCTACCACTTTTTCATTATCATTTTCAAATGGTTTGTTGCAAATCTGACACTCACTTGAATACTGATAGCTCAAGTTTTCTAGTTCAGTTAATTTTTCCATTTTTTTAAATTTTCCTAAATAGCTAATATATAAGTCATGAACCTCCCTTTCTAGAAAATTTATAAACAATTGAGCACATTTAGGTCCTCTGCATAATTCTAGCTTTGAAACATTATCATCAAACGAACATTTTAGGTAATATGCAAATGAATAAGGGACATGTTCAAATTTTTTTACAGTGTAAGTTTTATCTAAACCTAACCCTGCATCATCGGTGCTATCAACAGGTTTAAGTACACATTCAAAATCAGCATATATGACAAAAGGAACTTCCATTTGATTTTGAATATTTTCAAATTTAAGAATATGTCTCGGTGCGTTTTTCCCAATTTTGTCTTCTTTGTAATCTTTTGATCATAAATTTATTCTTACAAAATCGCAGTCAAAAGTATTATGTCTAGTTAAATATTCTTCTAAACTAAAATACTGAAGATATCCATCACATAGATATTTTTTTCCATTATGTTTTGAAACTTGACTTGATATTAATCTACTTAAATCAGAAATATAACAATAGTGAAAATTCCCATTATCGTCACTAATTAATTAATTAATATGGTTTGGTTTTTTAGATTTTGAATAATGTAAAGGATTTATTACTTTATAACTAAACCTAAAGTTTTTTCTACTTTTTTCCAAAGAATAAATATTAATAGATATATTGTTCTTTAAAGCTATAGGAAAGTCAATACCTGAAGTATCCAAGATTGTTTCGAACTGCGGATATGATTGGATTTCATATTCCAATCAAGTTGGAGGATACATTGCAGCTATCACACACCACGCCAAACAATAATGGTCTTGATTTCGAAGGTTAATAACAGCTCGCTTAAACTCGATTTCTTTCGGTAGTTGAATGTAGGAAGAAGAACGCAGTGGATTATATTTGTTGAAATTCATTTCTAGATGCAAAAGTTTCAAAAGAGCCCATCCTGCAACAAAAAAATTGTATTAGAATATATTGGATTTTTTATATCTGATATCTGAGCTGATACAAATAACTTTAAAAGGGGTATTGAATAAGATTTTTTATGATTTTTAATGAAATATATAATGGTTTTAAAATATTTAAAAAATTACCTGAATCTTTTTCTGCTAAATCATCAGCCTTTCGGTCTATTATTTCACACATTTCGTTGATGTTCGATATAATATCTAAGCTGGTACAAATAACTTTAAAAGGAGTATCGAATGACTTGATCGCGTTAACTCCGTTACCAGGATTGAAGTAAATGCCAAATAATTCCATATTTAATTTTAAGCATGTATGTGTTTTAAAAAATTTTTCTATTAAGCTTCTAATTTTGTCTGATATATCATTGAGAAACAGTTGAATGTTTACATATAAGGCTTCTGCTAAAATTCTATAGGATATGATTCTTTTATCAAAAGCAGATTTAATAATTTCTACTCCACTTTCTTCGGCACTCAAAGCTATGTTATTCTTATGTGTATTGGTTCGAAGGTGGCTACCCCCATAGTGATGTTGTATATAGGTTTCTTACAATGTTCACAATATTTGTTGCTTTCTAAAACAAGAGCATTCTCTAAATAACTTAAAATTATAATAGAAAAACACCAAGTAAATTCAATATACGTTTACAGTGCAAAAATAAAAAGGCGCTGCAGTGACATAAAAACAGATTTAAAATAATGAAGTCACTGCTGTCAATTTTTCATAGAAAATTTCAAGAATTAAAACGACTTTAAAACTGCAAATCGTAACTTAAATTTACATGTAAAATAGGTGAATTTGCAATCGTAATAGCATACTTATATTTAACAAAATGAATAGCAATAAAATTTCGTGACTTTAACTGAAAACACTCTGTATTGAGTATAGAAAAATTTTACAAGTTGAATATATAAAATAAAGTAATAGGTATTATGAGTTCTAAAAACAATGTATAGCTTTGCGTTGCCAGGCGTAAAAAAATGTAGAATATACTATAAAAAATAAACTCTTACCTTCTTTCTTTTTCAATCTTTGCTCCGACGTATTTTCCAAAACTTCTTGTTGTTGTTTGCCCCTTGCTGATATTTTTACACACTTATTTATTTATGTGACGAATTAAATTGTCTCTTTTAGTAAAAAATTTGTTACAATTTAATTAAAGTTTCTAAGAGATTCTCAATCGGTTCCCAGTTGCTTAAACCCTCAGTTACTAATTCTGGTTTAAATACAACGCCTGCTAAATTTGAATTAGAATTTTGATAAGAGATATTGCGTGATTTTTTTTGAAGATCCTATACCCAAGTAATCTTTAAATTTAGACATGTCTTCTAAAATTTCGTCAGTTGGTTCGTCAATAGGATTAGAATTATTGTCCTCTAAAATATTAATCAACTCTTGGGTCAGGATATTATTAGAATTAGTTGTTTGCAAGTTCTCTTCAACAATATTTTTTTTATTTATAGAATTAAGTTGTAAACGAGCATTATTTTCTACCATACCTTGCACCATGTCCCTGAAAGATCGGCCCCTTTGGCTTAAATTATCGCTTGAATTTAGAATTGTAGGAACATACACATTTTGCAAAAGTTGAACTTTTTTACCCTCCATTTTCGTAAATTTGTAAAAATGTAAAAATAATCTTATATGAAACGAAACGGAAAGAACGGGAAATGTTTAAACTCGACAAATACGTTTTACGACGTTAAACGAAACTTAACAACTGCTTAACTAAAAGCATAAGACGGTCGAATTCATAAAGAGAAATCGAAGGTTTCTAGACTGGTTTATTAAACACTAGTATACAAAATAAACACGTTTAGTTTATTAATTTCCACTTATTTATTTCTGCTTGACAGCTGTTTCGACACACTGTGTCTTTGTCAAAAGCTAACTTAAAACTGACGTTAATTAAAGGTCAATGCTATTGCCTACATAGAACTCTCTAAACATGACCTCGTTTACATGTCCGCTTCTTCTTTTCCCCTTGTCCCCTCACCCTCCCCTCCACCTCACTAATTAATTAACCCCTTCCCCACTCACTCCCCTTTCCTAATCTCCTCAATGACGTTTCCCCTTTACCCAAAATTTCTTAACTTGGTGTGGTATAAATTTATTTTAATTCCCACATTTTTTAAAATAGTGATATATTTTAACCAACCGTTAACCAGAAAGTATATTAATATGAATCGTGAAGAGCAAAACAATTTTTGGCATGGTAGACTCATTTGCAATGTTGGAAATAACATAAGAATAGTGCAGCAACCACCCCCGGAGGAACCTGTGGAACAGCCTCAGGGTAATCAAGAAGGGCGTCTTCAGGAGTGGCATCATGAATGAAGACGTCCTATCCGTTTGCTCAGACCTCGGAGGGTAGGCAGAAATTCTCCACCACGATTTCCACCCCCGTTTCCACTACAACATGCCTGGCTAGGACCGGAGCAGGTGGATGAAGAACAGCATCACCCTGAACAAGGAAGGAGTCGTTAGGAGCGGCGGCGGGAACAAAGACGCCTTATCCATTTGCGGAGGCCTCAGTGGGTAGGCCGAAATTCTCCGCCACGAACTCCACCGCAAGTGAGTGAAATTTCTTCAACCAGTGGACCTGATATTCCTCTTATGAGTCAGGAAAATATATTCGAGGGTCTAATAATGGTGGCAGAAATTTCTCAGAGTGGTAAGTTGAGTAAAATATTAATCTTAAAAATTTGTATTATGATTTTTTAAAAAATTTTAAACTATATTTGTGTCTTTCAGAACAATCGGAACAGTGTTAATTAAATTATTAGAGTGCTTAGAGATAATAGAAAAAATAGTGAAACCGATTTTTTAGAGACAATTAAATTATTACACAAATCATTTTATGGAATCTGTTAAGTTAAGTTTTGATTATTAATTGACTGCTTAAACAAAAATGTACACATTTTTTTTATTTGCACATGTAATATTTGTAGCAAATTTTGCTTTGATTATTTCACATACCTAACATGTTTATTGTATATAGGAATAAACACCTTTAGTTGCACCACATATTTAGAAAAATAGGAACTGTCTGTTGAACTATTAAAATGCTTAAAGACAAGTGAAAAGAGTGAAAAAGAACTATTTTTAGAGACAATTAAATTAGAAGTAGTGCACAAAGATTTAAAAAAAATTTAATAAGTTGTCATATTTTGGTTACATTATGTTTTAATTAAGTGCTTAATAAAATGCACACGTCGTTTTAGTAAATTTATAGTCTCTTAAAGAAATTCGGAAAAGCAGATTTAAATGATCTAGTAATAGCGCAGTTAAAAATAGTGTTTAGTAATAGTATTTTATATTGTGGTTTTCAACAATATTGTAGAAATTACTACATTACAGGTAGACAAAATAGCACACCAGGTCATTTTTTAATTTACATACATAACAAGTAAAACATATATTGATTTGTATTTGTATATAGCTTAAAAAATATACCTGTCTTTTTAGTCACCTAATAAGCTCCACACTTATTAGCTGGGAGTTGTTTTAATAAAGTGAATGTAATAATACCATAGCAAGGCTATATAACACTAATTTAGAATTATTTGCAAAATATAACCTTAATAATATTCAAATGTTATAAATTTCGGTTAACTGTATTTTTACGAATGTCGGTATCTGGATTCTGGTATAAAAATAAATAAAAAACAAATTAACATTCTATATTTTATTTTGTATTAGCTGCAAGTGAATTGAAAGTTGTAGATGTAATGTTACAAGCATGTCTCAAATTGTAAATCCTATTTTTACGGGCAATGTTTTCATCCCCAAATAACTTTATTCTTCGAATATTTACCGTGGAAACGATTGTTGGGACAATTGTAACCGTGGAAAATATCCATCGAATAGAGTTATACGGAGATGAAAATATCAGCCCTTAGTATAGTAGTCCCATAAACATATGAATAGTCCAGATTATAAGCAATACTTTTTAATGTTAAAACTAAAAAATAAATTACGTTTTTGGAACTTCGTCAACTTCTATTTGAATTGTATTTACATTACAAAAAACACAAATGTCTGGAAGTATCATCTGATACAATGATTTCGAACAAATTGCACATCTAATATCTAAATCTGAATATCTAACACTTCGTTTATAATGAATATGTTCGAGAGAACCATTTCCAAGAGACAATTGATGTATGTAAAAACAAAAATAACATAATGTATTTTTTTATGTCTAATACCGTACGAACTATCACATAACTTTGAACAATACAAAATATTTTATCTGTAAAATCTTCACGAAAAATCGGTACTAACGCTTTTTTTGCCGTTGCATTTTCATCTGCTAAATAAAATTATTTACATCCTGAAGCTCCAAACGTTCTCCTTCAGCAAGGTTGACGTTTACACAGTAATAAATGTTAACCACTTTCAATACTTCATCCGGTAAAATTTCGTTCACATTAGCCATGTTTATAGAGTTAAAATGTTTTTAAAATAAACTTTCAGTTCACTAAGATTCAAGTTTTTAAATTTCATAAGGTGGCAATAATGCAAAGGGATGGTTTCAGAATTAAATAACAAAATGATAAAGCAATACTCTTTTCTACACAATGGACACGTTAAAAAACTGTCCACGGTCCACTCGACTAAACAGTTAAGGCAAAATTTATGATCACAAAAATTAGGTCTGCATCTTTGTTCATTTTTTAAAGGTATATATCAAATAGGACAGTCATCGGAAATTTCTTCTGTCACTTTATTTTCTTTTTTATTCCTTTTTAATTTTACTTGCTTTAAAACTCTTCGAGAGCCCCTTTAACTTTTAGACATTTGACAAGTTTCGGAAATGTTTGTTACTTTACATTTACAACTTTAAATTGAAGCAGCAAAATCGTATTTTCTCGAAGTAATACTATATTATTGTTCATAACTTAAAAAAATAACCTTCGGCGACAAGGCTAAGTTAACGAACTCGTTTAAATAGTTTTCAATATTAGAGAGGAGGAGGAATAGATAAAATTTTAAAATGATAGGGAGGAGGAGGAGTAGATGCATAATGAGGAGGAGGAGGAAGGGCTTCTCTCCTTAAATAACTACTCCTACAAAATCGGAGATATTAATGAAAAACGATATTGGTGTTTCTCTGCAGGAAGCTGATAGCTGATGATAACAAGTTTTTTACGGTAAAAGTAGCACTTATTGTTGGACTAGCAGGAATATGTAGAAAGAAGAGCTGACAAAGTTACTCTTGGAAAATGTGAAAGGTGAAGGTGCGTGTTTTCGACTTTTCATACCATTCACGAAGACAAAGATAGCTCGAGAATGTTTTGTAACATCAGGATACATTGAAGAATTGAAGGTCTAGATATGGTGGAAGTTGTCCGAAATTACATCAAGTTGCGCCCTAAACACGTTGATCATGGTCGCTTGTTCGTATGCTATAAGAACGGTAAATGTACAAAACAGGCAGTGGGAATAAACACTTTTGGAGGTATGCCTAAGACTATTGCTTTGTTTTTGAACTTATCTAATCCAGAACAATATACAGGCCACTGCTTTAGAAGGTCTTTTACACCATTATTAGCCAGCACCGGAGTGGATATTTTGACCGTAAAGAGGCACGGGCGATGGCGGGCAAATACAGTTGCAGAAGGAGACACTGAGGCTTTGGAAGAAAACAAAAAGTTGGCTGCTTTGAGCATACTCGGAAATAAGCAAAATGAAGCAACTCGTATCCAAAAACTGAATATATTTAATGCAAGTTCATCGCAAGTTAAGTCAAGTTCATCAAGTACATCTGATATTAATTTAAATAAATGCAATAATTGTGTAATTAATATTTACAATAAATAGTTTGTAATGCTGTAAGTTAGGCAAAAATAAACGTATTTTCTTTAATTCTGTTTTAATTTTAATATCAGTAGATATGGTTCCCGCACTAGTGCCCGGACTAGTGCGATAGTGGAATCATTACCGCACTAGTGTGGTAATGACTTCTTATCTCAGGATCGTAGATAAAATATTAATATGAAATCGACAACTATTATTTTAGAGGTGATGTTCTCCATGTTATTAACCACACTAAATAAGAAAACGTCTCAAATTAGTTGATATGTATAAATTATTACTAAACGGATTGCAGTCTATTCCTAATGCAAACACTGTTTGAAACAATTTTTTAACCACGCCTATCGATAATGCCAGGAGCAAACGTTCATTTAATGTACTTGGACTTGCATTGTCTTGTCGATTTCTTCACAACGTTTCGACTAGTGTAAAAGCTCTAACAGCTATCAAGAGAGCACTAAATCTTAGTCTTAAGAGTACGTGCTTATGTACTAGGGCGTTAGGTATAAAAAATATGTACAATGATGTAGGTCGCTCACTAATTATGAAATTTGAGAAAGTCAGTACAACCTATTAACAGTCCTCAAACATTAAATATTTCAATACTTAGCTTTCAGAACTCACAGAAGCGACATTTAGACACAATTTTCAGCATGGCGAGCATTAAAATAGCTAATATTTGGCGACGACTAGAGATACTACACCAACCGAAAGATTAAGAAAAAAATCAATAACAAGGAGACTGCAATCCCGAAAGGTAAAAAGATTCTTAACCTAATGTATAACAAAATCTGAGGAAACATATTTTAAGTATCGAAGTCTACAAAAAAGAAAGCTTTTTTGCGTAATGGGCTTACAAAGCCAAGATGTGCTTATGGCCTCAACGTTTTGTCTGATGAAACGGTTATTATGATGGATAGGCATTTACTTTATATACCAGAGGTCAATGCTATAAGAAACAACACAACCTTATTTTTCTGAAAAAAATCTTAGAGCAATATAATGCAATTTAGTGAGACCTAATAAAACATACGATAATGCTTTTTTTTGTAATAGGATGATGATTCTATTTCTAAATGTTATCACAAGAATGTCTTATTTTGGCCGCATGCTGTAGATTTTAAGATAAAAAGTGATATATGAAAATACCTTATTTTAATCCTCATTTCCGGTACTGGGCATATCTGAGGTCACTATTGAAATCTAGTATTCTTTTTTGAGTGGGACACTCTTTTTTTTAATCAGAAAGAGATTTTTAGAAGTTTTGCATTTTTATTTATCATCGCGCAAAAATCACCCTTCCAGATTTTTTCTAGATCTCCACGTTTTGGAGATCCGAGATACCGAAAGGCATGTTTTCATATTTCCGTCCGTGTGTAAATGTATGCTAACTTCTCTTAAAAACTTACATAGATTGTTACTCTCATCATTCGGGCTGTTTTTTCACTATTAAATATAATACTTAGTACAAACAATGTAAACAGATCATAGTTTTCCAGCATTTTATTTAAAATAATAATTTAAGAAAAAAAATAACACAATTAATCAAAACATAAATCAAACGGATAGAAAGTTAACCCTAATGGCAGCCGAGGTGTGATCTTAAGTAATTAAATTTAGTATTTTTCGCTGCGTTTCATGCTGATGCCCAAAGTAGCGCCTAATTATGGATAATCTATTTACTATCTGCTTGTAGGTGGTAGACAATATACAATGTTTACTAAACTCGTTTTCAAACTCGTCAAAATCGGGGAACACGTCCGGTCAAACCAACACCGGATGCAGTGGTAGGAAGCTAAAATGTTGCATAGGGAGCACCAGTGGCGAAAACGAAAGTTTACACAAGCAGATTTCATAGAAAAGAATTAAGCCTAGCGTCGATATTCCAACCATATGGAAACCGCTTCTGGCTCAAACTGACCTCCTAAAATTTCACGGTTCGGGTAACCAGGAGACTTCACGCATCATGACACATCACAGTCCGAGTTTAGTGAATCTGTTTATTACTTTAAAGGACGATTGACCTTAGTAAATAATACAAACAATAACTGTGGAATTCCATATAGATAAAAAATAATTTAAGATATATTTATTTAAGGGCTAAACTTCCAAAATGGACCTTAAATATATTATAAAATTTAATTATTTAGCTTTCCTTTGCCAGCGTTCGAGATGGCACTCCATACTAAAATGTTTTGGACATGGTGTATAATATAAGCAAATAAATTTCGAGTAAAAATGTATCTACTACTACAAAAATTAGTAGTTCATTGATAAAATTAAAAATAGTCTGATTTCAATCATTAATATCGTAGATAAGTAAATAAAAGCATATTATTCCTATCAAAGCATGTATATAGAAAATAATTATAAAAAAATATGTAAAAGAACAATTATGAACACTATGCCTACTTAAATGCATTGTATCCGTTCCACCGTGCGTCGGTAGATATTGAATATTATGTTTGTACTAACTGTACCCCTTGTAAGCTACTACTAAACTGTAAAATCTACGAAATCAATAGGTACAAATTAATATGGATTTGCTTTATTTCCTGTAATTGCAATATGAATCAAGTCATTTCCTAAAAAATAATCAGTTGCTACAATATTCACATCATTAAACCATTCGTCTCTAATCCATTTTGTTACTTCTTTGTTCACATTCTGAGCCAGGTCTCTCAAGCTATTTTTTCTTAGAATTACATCCCAGGGTTGTGGAGTTAATTCAGCCATAAGAGCCCACATCGGATTGGTATTGCTCTTGTGTTGGTAAATCGCATTTTGTAGATATTCTTTTAAGGTAGGCAATTTATTAGTATCGCCCCAAAACTGCTTAACTGGATGCCATAACCAGGGCATATCTAAAAAATATAATTTATAAGTTTTAAAATTTAATTAAGGCTTTAATTCGGGAGGAAATTAAGCTTAGAATGGCCCGCTTTATCCAACATTGCCTTTTTTGCTGAGTTAAAGAAATAAAAAATCTAAATTGTTTTCCTTAGTTAACTAAAGTTGTGCATGACTTTGTGTGATTCTTCGCATAAATTTTCATTTTATTTTGTTAGCTAAGAGGTATTTAATAATACGGATTGAATAAAGTAACTTTAAAGATCAATTTAGGTAAAAAACAATTATTACATACTATAAATGCTTTCTAGCAAAAATTGTTCATGCTCATCACCCTTATTTGGAGATCTACTAAAATGGGAGAAAGTCTTCCGGTTCGTCTCGTCGAAGGCAGACCTCTGTGTTATTAACATAAGTGGTTCCACGTGTTCGGTTTTGCTGCTTTATTTCGGGGGGAAGCGGGAGACTCAAACGCTCAGAGTGGAAACTAACGACCCCGCTAGAAAGGGAGCAGACGCTGTGAACGTGTGAGGCCTAGTTGTTCCTGTATTCTATCCCGTTCGTCTGCCGCAGTTCTACATAGAATATTAGCGTAATGGCCGCTATGTGGCGGGAGTGGGAGGGGTAAGGGGATAGCTTGAAAGAAAAGGTTATCTCGTGAGACCAGTAGTACTCTCAAGGGACATCTAGTGGAAGCCAAGATGCATTAGAAAGTTTTTAAATAAAGTCAAATTTAAAGATTTTGAAATACACGGGGTGACCGGGAGCTCAGAGCTCGCCATCCGGACATCCCACCGATAACGTCCCCAAACCGGAATAAAGTGTATCTCGCTCCGAGGGTCGCCGGATAAAGCGAGTAAGCTCCGGACGGGGAGCAATCTGGCAAGTTACGAAGTGCAGTGCCAAAAACATATATTGGAATTGGAATTGGAAAATGGGAGAAGTGGCCATTCAATTGTTTAAAACTGGCAATATATTACAGGTTAGAATCCATTAGGTAAAAGCAAAAAAGAATTAGATACGTACTTCTACATTTGTTGAAAGAATGAATTGTACATTTAAAAAGTTTAAGAGCAAAAAATAGCATTAAACATATTTTATTTTTTAATTGTACATCCAAAACACTTTAGAATTACGAGAAGCCCTTGATGTCCTATTATACACTGAACACAGCGGTTTAGCATATCACACATTCAGAATGGGGGTCAAACAAATACTCGATTGTGTGTGAGGAGAGTAATTATAAGGCTCAGGAGTTGGACGTGCAATTTCGTATTATTTTTTTAATTTTCCACAAAAACAGAAAAATCTTAAGTAAACGCCCCAGAAGTTCAAGAAATAATTTAATAATATAGTGGACAAAGCATAGGAACTAAATCAATAGTATAAAGGGCAAGTCGAGATTCAGAAAAAAAGGTAAATATTATTCAACTACTTTTTACAAAGTAAAATCAATAGCTTGAAGAACATTTATTAGATTTTCACTTTAAATAAACTTTTAACAAATATATAAAAATCCAAAATGAAACTGACAGCTATCAAGTAAGAGTTCGTATTTTTTTGCGAGGAAACTAAAAAGCACTAAAAATCCAGTAAAAAAGCTCCTGTGTTAAGGTCTGTAATCCATGATCGTGCGGATAGGGTTTAGTGCGACTGCTTATGAGTGTCGCCACCAGAGATTCTACACCAGTTTATACCGTCCCACCTGACAAGCACAAATAAAGTGATTTTAAAACTTTGTAAAATTGATTTCATACTGAAAATGCATAATCTACTCGAACTTTCGAAAATCTTACAAAAGAAATTCAGGAACTTAAAAATCAGCTAGTTAAACTTGCCCAACAAACCAAAAGTAACAAGTAACAAAAATTAATTATTACGTGCTTCAAACAATACGAACAAACATATTCTAGACATGGATATAAACAAGAAACTTTGCTGAAAACGGGAGATTCTCCTTCCCTAACTATACCGTTTTTTTGGCAAACATTGAGTCAATAGGCCCGGAGTCGGCACATTTACTCTTGCCAAAAAACATGTGACAGCTTTTGCCATCCCCAATCCTGACATCGCTACTAAAGGGGCTTATATTAAAGTCAGACTTAAGAACACTTATTTGAGTATAGGTTCGGCCTACAACGGGTTAACTTTTGATTTTTACCCTCATAATAGCGGGAATATATTTGACATTAATGATCTAATTCTTATTCTAAAAACTGGGAATGGAGATAGGATAACATACACCAGGAGACCAGTTATAAGTAGCAAATGTACCGTGGTAGCTCCTACATAACCTACCTATTTGGGGAGCGTGAGTACAATTCAACAAACATGCAGATTGGGGTCTGAAATATTCAGGTCCTTTAATAAAAGACACCATACTTGTGTGCTCTTTCTTGATATCAGCAAATCATTAAGCTGGAATATCCGAATTTCCTAGTCCGGCCTAATTTATCCCATTTAACCAAGTTATTTTCTGTTTCGTTTGAAGGCGTGACTTACACCTGCCGCCCTGTCCTAGCAGGGGGCCGTCAAGGGTCACCCCTCACCCTCCACTCACTCCAATCCTTTCCAGATTTTTACTCATGATATTCCAGAGTTATACTTAACCAAGCTGTATTTATTTGCGGACTATACAGACAACACTGTTGCATCTAAACAGGCTATAATTATTGTATCTAGACTGCAAAGGCATCTAGCAGCAATTCAACTGAGATGTCATTTTTTGATTTTTGGATATTTTTGGATTTATTTTTGAGAAAAGACTTTACTGGACTAAGTTAAGAGGATACTAAGTACAAAGTTCAGGGTGAAACTAAACCTGTACAAAGTACTCTGTATACTGACTTATGCTATACAGACCTGGACCACAACCAGACAGACAAACTACAGAGGATACAAAATGGAGTACTTGGAGCACCACATTACGTTAGAGGTCAGGGAAAACTAAATACATATTATTATAACAAACTAGACTTACTTAATAATCATCTGCAAAGTATCACTCACGTAAGACACAGACTCAACCGTATTAACAAACTCCCAAGGGACATGATGCCACAATCCTTTTCCATATTCTACCCCTGTTACCAGACACATTTTCATAAAAAGAACGCCGTTGAAAGAGTAACCTTACAAATTCCAGGCAAGCTTTAAAATATAACAAAAACGCTACTTCAGAAATTAACAGCAGATCAAACGCTAACCCAAGGAAAAATAAGATCCGATGTCGGAAAGTGTTAAGAGTATATCGGAGTCAACTTGAATTCTTAATTCTGCTGCTGCACTTAAATCACATGATATCTCCAGTGTGACAGATCGATGTAGACTACCGACCCAATCCTCATAGGAATCAGCGGATAAATTAGACCAACTGAATCCATATTTTTGGCGTATTAGGCTCGACTGGACTAAAAATGTATGTTTGCTAAATTTATTTGACTCGCAGACTTAATAACTCGCTTAAACTTGCCTGATTAATTCGCCTTGTTAATAGAAAAAATCTCGACGTGTTATATCGATTTTGAAGTCATGTCTTCTATTTTAAATACATTGTCTTCTGTTATACAGGGTAGCGCTAGAAATATGAGGCAGACCCCAAAAATCGTTTTTTATTTGTTTTAAAGCGGTTTGATAAAAAAAACAAACGGTAAAACATGTCAAATCTATATAATTCTACTAACTCTTGATTCCATCCTGCCCGATAGGAGCGCGATATCTAAATCACTAGTTAAAAAAGCTAAACGCACTTGAAAAATATATTTCTTTTGGTTTCCATAGTGTTGTTTCATTTTGCTAGGGTTACCCTGTTTAATAAAAAAAAAAAGTTTTTTATAGAATATTATAAAGAAATCTGCACTATTTTACTGTTTGTAACCATGCTAAATGCTTCTGAAGTATTTTTTGTTTTCAGGGGACTTCTTCATCATCCTCCTAGGGCTAACCCGTGTAGTCAAAAAAATGTTTTTACATGCAAAAATAAGATAGATTCGACGAGTTTTGACATTTTTCGAAACATTAGGTAATTGTTTTGAATATACATATATAATCGTAAAAATTAAAGTATCTAGTTTTTCAATGTGAAAACATTTACATTTTCACGACCAAAAACTAAACATCACGGGACATTAACCTAGATTTTATTTATGCAAATTTGAAAAGAAACGGGTTTGACCATTATCAAGTTACCGTTGGACAAAATTTGGTTTACATATAACGAACACACAAAAGACATATCCGCAGAGAAATCATATTTTCTTTTAAAACACGTTTTTTTTTGTATTCTAGGAACTCTAAAACGTCTATGAAACGTAGCTTATATTTTTCGAAAATTTTTGGCATACTTTTTCTCTGTCTCATGTG
This sequence comes from Kuschelorhynchus macadamiae, assembly GCA_030620095.1. Classification (NCBI taxonomy): domain Eukaryota; kingdom Metazoa; phylum Arthropoda; class Insecta; order Coleoptera; family Curculionidae; genus Kuschelorhynchus; species Kuschelorhynchus macadamiae. Next base: position 445,563 of record JAUTXW010002789.1, read on the forward strand.
TAGTGTATTAATATAATAATTGGCTGTATGGGGAGTAAAAATATGTGAAATAATATGTCAAAATGTGATATTGTCGACTGATTAATATTTATGGAGTCTAGACTCCAGACCATTAAACTTTAGGTGTACTACGCAATTAGCATAAACTTACGGTTAACCGTAGATCTATCCGCATATGATACAATAATACTCTTGTTTTGTGACCAGATTTCATTTAATGTTGGTCCACTTCCTGCTTGCAAACCGGAAGGTATTACTACATGATTGCCCAAATATTTGTGAACCAAATCTGTAAATCTGTTGTGTAAATCCTTCGTAAAGTTGTTTGGAAAGGGAAATCGATGAAAATCTACAAATATAACTTCTTGTGGAGCTAACTCTACAAACTTTTTTATTTCTTCTAAAATTGGTTCAATTTTTGTAACTTTAACGTGATCATGGTATATGTAGAACCTAAAAACTTTGGATTATTATTAGCATATACTTTCTTAATTATTGGTAAGTAATCGTTAATTTACAATGGCACAATGACTAGTTTGTACTTTTTAAGTTTTAAGCAACATTATTACTTTACGGTATAATCTATATTTACCTCGACATGTATGTTTCTATATGTAAATGAGATCAAAAAAATGTATGAACGGTTTTACTTTAATACACTTAATACGTCAATGACCAGACAAAAAAAAACATCAGTATGTTGGATTTTACAATATTAATCTATTATGTTTTTACTTAACTTTCTGTTATTAAGTATTTAAATACATATCATAATATTGTCATTTAATTTTTATAATTGGGTAATTAATGTTTGGGTATTTGTTTTTTTTTTATCTACGTGCTGTTGTTAAATCATTATTATATATTTACTTTATTATGACCTTAGCACACACAATTTTGACTATCCCTATACAACTTTGCATCCCTGGAACTATTAATAAATAGATCCATGTTCTTACGAGTCAATCCTTTAGAGATTTATAACAAGTTTCTGGAAATCGCAGACATGGTAAATGACTTAAAATAAGACTTTTATCATCTTACTTCTTGTAATGTTATTAACCGACTTCAAAAAAGGGAGGAAGTTCTCAAGTCGACCTTTTTCTTATATACAGACTGTCCAGAAATTAAGAATAATCTATGTCATCTTAGACTAATATGTCTAGCAAACATATATCGAAAACTGCTTCGTGAGCCCCCAGAATGAGCCCCGCTAAAGATGGTTTTTTTCCTAAATATTTTCGAAACGTTTGAAATTTGAATTGAAATGTTGTGTATTTTGGAAACTTGTATATGCTGAGTCAAATCCTGATGTTAAAAATATTAAATCAGAGGCGTCCCTAATGGGAATCAGTTATCATCATCAATAAGCCATTTCTAGTCCTCTTCTGAATATAGGTCTCCAGTGAACGTGTCCATAGGTTTCTATTTTGCGCGCTAATATCCAATTCGTGTTTATGAATCGTAGGTCGTCGATCCATCTTGTTGGTGGATGCCCTCAACTTCTTAGTGCCTACGCCTCCTGTTATTCCTTTGGTCCACCTATTGTCCCTCATTCTGGCGATATGTTCCGCCCAGTTCCACTTTAAAGTTGTTATTTTAGTTATTGCATCTAGTCCTCTTCTGAATATAGGTCTCCAGTGAACGTGTCCATAGGTTTCTATTTTGCGCTGCTAATATCCAATGCGTGTCTATACATCGTAGGTCGTCGATCCATCTTGTCGGTGGATGCCCTCAGCTTCTTAGTGCCTACGCCTCCTGTTATTCGTTTGGTCCACCTATTGTCCCTCATTCTGGCGACATGTCCCGCCCAGTTCCACTTTAAAGTTGTTATTTTAGTTATTGCATCTAGCGCTCCAATTCTTTTACGTATTTCTGTTTTTGGAACCCGATCTTATATTCTTAGCAGTGATCGCTCCATTGCGTATTAGCTAACTCGTATATTTTCCACATTTTTTCTGGTTAAGGTCAGAATCTCTGCACCATTTGTAGGGACTGGTAACACACTGGTTGAAGACTTTTCTTTTAAGGCACATTGGAAGCTCAAAATTTAATATGTGCCTTAGATTTCTAAACGCTGCATATTTTAATCCTATTCGCCGTGCAAGCTCACAAGTTTGGTTGTCCCTGTTGAAACGAATTTCATGTCCTAGATATTGATAGGAAATTGTCTGTTCTACCTGAATGCCGTTGTTATTAATACCTTTGCTTAGAATAAGATTATGTCTAAGTTGGATCTTCGAGATATTGATTTTCAAGCTTGCTTGTCGGGATGCATCATTTAGTTTTTGAAGCATTTCATTCGCATGATCGACACGATCAGAAATCAGAACTATGTCATTAGCAACTCCTAAGTGAGTGAGCATTTCGCCGTTGATGTTTATGCCGAAACTTACTCAATTTATGCGTTTGCAGATATATTCTCGAATTGAGTTTGGAGGTTATGGTCGCACACCTCTTTCTACACTAAATTTGTTAGTATCTTCGTGTAGCCGAACGCTTGCTGTAGCATTCTCGTAGATGTCTTTGATTACGGTGGTGTACCTGTGATCTATTATGCAGTCTGATAGGGCATCTAACATCGAATGTTGGTTTATAGAATCAAACGCTTTTTCGAAGTCTACGAATATTAGAATCAGAGGTTTATTGTACTCAGTGGCTCCTCCAGAACTCTGGACTGGGGAGGGTAGTGGTTGGGGCGGAGAACACCCCTTTAGGCAAATTTTAAACAAAGGTTAAGAAAAATAAGAATTATTATTTAGTCGTACTTAACCTTATTTTTAAAATTCAGAAACTAAAGTAATGATAGAATATTTGGAAATAAAGTAGTATCTATTAATACTTTGAAAATTACGATAATATATCTATACATACTTTGTAAAAATTAATTTTTTTTTACTGCAATAGACAACGGCTCCCATCCCGCGTCGTGATTTTTCGTGTATACATTCTAACAGTAGCGAAGGGGGCAAGACCGTCAAACGCCTTACGTGTTGCCATATCAGTCGAATATTATTCATACATCGAAAAATTATCACAATAATATCTATTAAATTTTCCGTTTAATAATTTATTGTTAAAAATATTAGAGGCAAAATAATTTTCAATATTAGATATTGGGTGTCTGGAGGGGGGGTTAATTACCCCCACTGCCCCTCCTTGGAAGCGCCCTTGATTGTACTGTACTGATTTTTCTACTTCGAACTTTATTTCGCTTTCGCCAGGTGGCGTATGTTTTTCATTTCTTGGAGGGTTTTTTTGAGTTCCGACAAAGTGATGCCAGGGGATCTCTTCCAAACCCCGGTTTATAACTTTGGGTATCGCATTCTTGCGGGTATCGTCCTGATGCTTTTTGTAGAGTTCTCTATAGAATATCTCTACTGTTGTAAAGATGGCTTCTCTGTCTGTTATTATTTGACCCTGTGCATTTGCAGATTTGTTTTTTACCTGGTGGCATCTTTCGCGTTAGAACTTTCCGAATTTTGTTATGTTCTTTTCTTGAGTTAAATTTTTGGACGTCTTTTCTGAATACTTTAGAAATGTCCTTGTTTAATTGTCTTAAACTTGTCAGATTGGCGCCATATTTGTCTTTTAGTTCCCTTCTAGATTTAAAGGGTGCTTTCGTATTATCACTTAGTTTCTCTTCTTTCTCAGGCCCAGCCCTACAATATTTCTTCTCGGCTTCCTTTATTCCTTTTGTAATTTGTGTATTGAGCTCATCTACGTTAACGTTTATATTGTTTAAAAGTTGTGATATATTTATATTTTCCTCTATTGCCTCTTGAAACAATTTCAAATTTTCTGGTAGTATCCAACGTTTTGAGTTAGGTTTTGAAAGCATTTTTATCCGTTCTTTTTCGACACGGAGGACTAATCTTTCTCTTATGAGTTTGTTACATCTTGTATGACTTCTTTTTGTCTGCGCAAATAAAATCGACTTTTGAGTTTTTTGAGTGTCAGTTTGGACTTATCCAGGTCCATTTCCTTTGTGATAATTTATAGAAAAAGGAGTTCGCATAGAGATCATGCTGTTGTAAGTAGTTTAAAAGCCTACTTCCTCGCTCGTTTCTTTCACCATATCCATGGTTGCCGATTGAACGTTCAGATGCGTTTTATTTTCTACCGATTTTCGCATTAAAATCCCTTATCAAAACGTTTTAGTGGGCTAATTTCTCACGAAAACCTTTGTCGATATCCTCGTAAAATAGTCCGTTATCTTCACCTTCAATGGTTGATGTTAGGGCATGTACTTGTATGATCGGAATACTATATTTCGAGCTGAGCTTAAGGACAACGACAATGAACAATAAAAACCCACTAGTCCCTCGAACATGTCTTCTTTTCCTCTGTACTATAAGGGCCTAGTTTTAAAGTAAGTTCATCTCCTGCTCTTTGTCTTACTTTGTTTAAACCGACAACGTCCCATTTGATGTGCATGAGCTCATTTTCAATTTCCAGCAATTTCTGATCGGATGCCAAGGTTCTGGTGTTATATGAGGCCATTTGCAGTTGTCTATATTGGTAGCCTGATCCTACCCAGAGATTCTTTCGTGACCGTACGTGACCACTACCGTAGTCGTGGATATTTGAGCTGCCGGGGACTCCGGGCCGTGTTTTGTACGTTAGTTCCATGTAAAACGTTCATTGGGGTTTCTGACTTTACATCTACCCCTCTGGCCTATGCGTGTTGATAGAGGGTAATAGGATTCAATTTTCTTAATTCCTAATGGGAAAGAAAGAGGGAAATGCCGCCCTAACTTTTTTTTGAGCAGATTTTTTTCAATTTACAATTTGAAATTATAAAAGATTTTCTAGAAAAGAAACGTACTCTTGGTTTAATTCGTTAGGATACACCGTTTTTGAGAAAAATTGATTTGAGAATTCACCTCATGTATAAAAATGTCAATATGAAGCGTGACGTTTTCTCAGAATTGATAGGCGGAAGTCGCCTAATAAATACAAAATTGAAAATTAACTTGCGATGACGTCGTCGTACTTTTTATATATATATATATATATATATATATATATATATATATATATATATATATATAAACAAATGAAATAGTGTTCATTATATTTATTCGACGAATTCAGCCTGAAAATCATATTCGTTTATCATCTTCATTCGGAGTCGGACTATTTGAACTTCAAAACAATAAAGGAACTAAACTCTTGTAGTTTCCAGGCAACACGATTTTTTTCAGTAATTTTTATGTACTTATAATATTATAACTGAAAATAGTCTTACATGTCTTAAAACACACAATCTTCAGTTGAAAGTACAAAACGAAGTGTATCCTAGCGAATTAAACTAAGAGTACTTTTCTTTTCTAGGAAATTTTTTATAATATGGAATTGTTAATTAGAAAAGATCTACGCAGAAACAAGTTATAGCGACTTTTCCCTTTCGCCACCCATTCGCGACGTCTCTGTTTTAGTAATAATATTGTTGACTTCAGGATTCGACTCAGCAAACAGAAGGTGGGCTTCCTGGTTTCATAATCTAGTCTTTAAACGTTTCGAAAATATTTGAGAAAAACTATCTTCGGAGGACATATCCCACTAACGAAAGAATTTTCGATATAAATCGCTGAACATATCAAGTGCACCAAACAATATTTTTGGTAAAATTTAAAGTTATATAACTTCATTTTCATGACTACCATATTATATAGAGTGTTATATGAAATCCTGATTTTTTTTGCAAAAGTGTGTCCCTTTCGAGAATCTGAGATCATTTTTTTGAAATTTCCTTTCAAAGTCAAAACGATTTAAAGACCAAAAAAACGATTTTTTACGATTTTGCTTAAAGTGGTACCACTAACATAATTATTACTAAACTATTATACAGGAGAGGGAAAAGTCAACTGATCAGCTACTTAACAAAAAATTGTTAGATTTACTTAATAAAAAATCAGTAAATTTCCTTTACCCGGAACTTCCCTCGTTAGGATTGTTTACTTCATTTGTTAGGAATAGTGACGTGTGACCCAATTTAGTTCAGTACATAATCACCGTATATTTGTTACATATAGTGTATTTTTTATTGGGTGTCATTTTGTTCAATCGTATTGGATTCCTACCAATATTTTACCAGTTTCTTTCTACCTATGCCACACTTGACTTTTGAACACAATTTAAAATAAATTTAATAACTAGTTTTTACATTGACTCATCCGCCTTTTTGTTACGTCATGTTGAATTCGTACCAGTTTATCCCATTTTCACATTTAATTTTTCTGCAAAATTTAAAGTCACTTGAACAAGATTTTTTAGGTTAATTTTTTAAAAATTTTATTTCGCCGTCATTTTGTTGCGCTATCTTAAATTCGTATCATAACTTTACCTGTTTATCGCTATATCACACTTAATTCTTACACAAAAATTGAAATTAAGTTAATAAGTTTAGGCTGATATTCTAAATATTTTATTAGGCCACTATTTTTTGTCTATCTTGAATTTATATCAAAATGTTACCAGTTCGTTCCTATGTAACACTAATTTTTGTGCAAAATTTGAGTTAAATTGGATAATTAGCTTTTTTAGTAATATTTGTTTTAACATTGTTACGCCATATTGGATTTTTACCAAAATATTACCAGGTCATCCCCATATGACCCTAGATTAAAATTTGAAGTCGATCTGGTAAGTAGTTTTTAAGATATGCCGCGAACTGACAGACAGACAGACAGAGAGAGAATTGATAAAACATATTTTTTGGGCATCCAGGGATGCTAAAACGTGAAGATATGTAAAACCTGAGAGGGTTTTACGTGTCCTTCGGCCACCTTGAAGTAGTACCACAATTTTTGACCCCTATACCACAATTAGTTATGGCACATTGAAATCAATCCATAAGTAGTTTTCCAGGCTGAATTTTTATGTATTTTATTAAGCCACCATTTTGTTCTGCCATCTTTCATTCATATCAAAATTTTATCAGTTGATTCCAGCATAATACTTTGATGTTTGCGCAAAATTTGAAATAAATTATAGTAGTAGTATTTGAAGTAAGTTATAGATAAGTAGTTATTTTTTTTTAATTTCACTAGGCCGCCATTTTGTTTGCCATATTTGATTACTTAACAAAATATTACCAGGTCCTCCCCATATAAACCTTAATTTTTTTATCAAAATTTGAAGCCAATCGGGTAAGTAGTCCGCCATTTTGGATTCGTACCAGTTGATTCCAACATAATACTTGATGTTTGTTTAATGTCTATAAAATGGTCATAATACATATTAGAAAATTATACAGTGCGTAGCTTTTTTGGGTCGCGAACCTTTTAACCACCCCAACAAATTTGCTGGGGGGACACTGACTTAGTTTGATACCACTATCGTATTTCCTGCTTTATTTTATAAATTTTGTATCCCTTCAACTTATTTATGCCTTTTGCCGTTTTGAAGTGATTTAGAAGAAGTGTTTAAAAACATTGACAGACAATTAAAACTGTCCATGTTTTTAAATATATGTTTCTAAATTGTTTCAAAACGGTTCAAGATAACAAAAAAGTCCAAAGAGATATAAAATTTGCAAAGTAAAGTAGGAAATTCGATACTAGTACCAAACATGTCTGTGTCGCTAGAGCAAATTTTCTGGGGAGGTCAAAATGGTCGTGACTTCAAAAAAAGTTACACTCTATAACATTTTCAAAAATTAATTTTGCCTATTTTATAGACCTTAGTTACAGTTTATCATGTGTGAAACTTCAATTATAGATCTCTAGAAATGTACGAGGCATTTAAAAAAAATAAAAATATTTAAAGTTTTGGAAACGAAGGATTTCCGGAGTCCGGACTCATATTCATAATAATTTTTTTTAATATTTCCTTATGTAGAACTGCTAATTTTTAACCAAAAGTTTGCAATGGAGCAATCAGGAAAATTCAGATTTTGATTTTAAGTGGTATCAGACTATAAATGGAAAAACTATTCGGCCATTTTGACACACATTCTTAATTTATATTAAGTAAAAATGAATTGATGAATTACGAAATTTGGTCCAGCTAACCAATCCACAACACAATAGCAAAAAAAAACAAAAAACGCATTCAAAAGGTTTTGTGACGACTGCAGCTAGCATTAAAACCAAAAATCCGTTTAGACAAAAGAATCCTGCTTACGCAATACTGGTATGGGAGTCGATAAATTTGAATTACTATTACTAATTAACTATTTATGTTATGGTGTCACAAGTAATTATTATTAACATAATAATTACTTCTGACACCAAATTCACTTAGGCGTATACTTTTCTGCAAAAAGCGGTTGAGCTGATAATTAATTTGCACGAAAAAGTTGCATATTTCTATTACTCCCATATTCGGAGAACAATAAACATGGACAAAATCAAGAAAATTAGTTTTTTTGAATTGATCCTTGAATCGTATTAGCACGAAAAGAAATTTCCAAAAAAATTTAGCTTAGATTCTTTGAAGGGATTATGGAAATTAAAGAGTGTGGTTAAAAAACATGATAGTAGAAGAATTTCGTAATCACATGGTAAAATAATTATTTAAAAATGATGTGACCAGCAGTTTATATTTACATGACATTACTGTAAAAATATTGACTTTTAATTTCGGGACTCTCTGTATATGTACACCGATTACTCCATGTTGTTTTGACTGATTTAAATGAATTTTTTAGTAGAAGTTCAGGGTATTACCGGGGTTGTTCTATAGTACGGATATTGAAAAAAAAATAGAAATAATTCCATCATTTTGAATATTTTTCTTTCAGAGATTTTCCGCGATAACTTAGAAATGCTTTACCATATTAGCTTAAAATTTGATGTATCAAAATATAATTAACCATAAAATAATTTGTTTGTATCTAGAAAACTGGTGTGACCTGCAAGAAAGGATATTTAATTAGCTATCATTTTCAAAACCAAACTATTATTTTATTTTATTTATACTATATGATATTCAACTCAAGAAAAACTTAACACAGTGTAGCTTTATTTCACAAATAAAGAAAATATTTCCGAATCTCATCAGGAATTCCGCTGGATATACCAAGAACACATTCAGGGTCAGCTCTAGGCATGGCAGATGTACATGTGCAACCAGAATACCTGAGCATGAAGCTTAATTAAGATCGCGAAATATCCTGGGACATACACGATAAGTTTTGGAAATATTTGCTTCATTTGGGAAATAAAACTACACTATGTTAAGTTTTTCTTGAGTTGAAAATTTTATAGTATAAATAAATTAAAATAAAAGCCTAATGCTGATATTGACAGTTACTCAGTCATCATTACCTGCAGGTCACGTAGTTTTCTAAGTGCGCGTATTTTTTTTGTGAGGCTTCCTATTGAAAGAACGGTTAGAGTAAATATGTAACATATGATAATATAAAATAATATAATATAATATTGTCGAAATCGGGAGATTATGAGGATTCCATTAAAAAAAATAATAAATAGGGTGTTCCATTTAAAAAATCACAAGTTGGTATATTTTGACATATCTGCGATATTCATTTATTTATCCTGTTAAAAAATCCTGGCGGTTCATAAAAAACCTTACAACTTTTACATTTAATCTGGTTTTCTATCTCAAATTAAAAACTGTAAAGGTGGCTGGCGCAAAATATAAACAGACACCCTAGACGTAGATTTTTCAATTTTTTTAAGAAACATTTAGTGTAGTACTGGGGTCATCATATTGCGAGCCTGTTAGAAAATTATAAAAAAATTTTTATTTGACAAAGGGTCTCCGCGATATTTTTAAAATGCTTAAATATTTTGCATTCAAATTTAGTGCATGTTTTTCCGCATTAAGTTTTTTTGGTAAGTAATTATAAATTTTAATGAATGTTGATGATATTTTACCAACATTTATTCTTGACTCAGAGCATTTATTGTGTTAGTGACTGAGGTTTGTGATGGAGAAGAAGGTGAAAAGATATGAGCCAAATCATCGTGTTTCATATGGTTTGCGCGAATTTTAGGGACCCGAAGTTCAGTTCTATTATCTAATTTTTGGCAATTTATATTGTTGATTAAAATATGTATAGATGACGCTTTTTATATAATAAAAATTTTAAGAACAATGGACCCTAGTACTTATTTATTTTATTAGGGGCATTTAACATTTTAACCCTAGTTTATGCATTGAAAATTTTGAGTCTGTCAATAAAACCGATTTGGAACTTTGATTTTATGAATTCGGCGCTAATAGATATCGAAAAATAAACAATGTAAATACATGTAAATAAGCACGTGATTCTATAACTAATTTACGAATGAAACGAAAGAATTTTTGCAACACAAATTTACAGAAAGAAAAACAATTTTATAGCAAATAGCAAAGCAAAAAGTGTTATCGCTCTACGTTCTCACACTAAAATAAATAGCCCAAGAGCTCGTGACAAAAAACTTCAAGAATTTTGTAGTGGCTCATGTTTCAATACGATGTAATATTAAGGATATACATTTGAAGTATGTTAAATCATTACATGCACCACTACAAGCATTTCGTAATAGTTAAAATTTGTTTACATTGCGTTAGAAAGTGTCAGATCGCATAGTTATGGAACGCGGCGAGTCAGTTCGTCGTATAAATTATCGCGATAATGATGCTAGTGCAAAGATTTGTAGTGGCTGAAAATTTATTTACTATTTAATTATTATATATAACTAAAGGAAAAGCAACCAGACCTCTGTTTAATGGAACAGACACAGTCAGCAATCGCTCGAAGTGCAGATATCGAGCGCACTCCACTGCGTTCCACTACCTGAACATGCGAGTGGGTGCTGACTCATGTACACCTTTAATACTACATTATTAAAATATGAGCTATTACAAAACTACAGTTTTATGTCAAAATATATTTAACAAAATTTAATAGGCTTAGCGGGGACAGATGAGTCGGATTATAAGAAAAGGCTAAACCACATTTCTCCTAATACTAATACTAGGTATAGGATGATTGTGCATTTGCGTACTTGCATACGCAAATTCATTTTTTAGTGATTTTCGTCGTTAAATGGATATTCGGCAATCATTCTGATAATACTGCATAATATCTTCATTTTGGGAAAAATAGTTGTGTTTGCCAAAAAAAAAATGTAATAATATGGTCTAGAGCCTTGACTTTAGGCACCAATTCATTTGAGAAGTAACAATTTCGGCTATGGCAAAAAAGATATCAATAATAAAAATTAATTTTAAATAAGTTATTTCGATCATAACACATAAGTTTTAATTCTTACACCACGATTGGCGAATCGTAGGTTTCATCGACTTTATAATATTTTTTTAGTTAACTGCCAACAAAAAATTCCCAGTTACTCAATATTTATCATCTGCCAAATATCAGAGCCAAAAAAATAAAGTCTGTTCATAACAAACAGCAAATTTTGATCACAACAGCCTTTTTACCAGGACACAAACGTTGAAGTTCAATAAAGACATATGCAAGGTCTTTATCAGCGCAGATATTCCATTGACAAACTGAGTAATTCGATTCTAAATATTTTTTTGGAAAAGTATACGATGACGTCAATTCCTCATGAATCCACTTTAAGGAAAACTATGTGTCCAACAATATTAAGAGATAGAGAAAGTGGCCAACAAAAGTATGTATATGGGTGTTTGATGTTGTGGGAGTGTAAGATAGAAGGGATAAATCTTACTTTAAAAATATTGGACAAAGTGAACCATTCAAATATTGCTGTATTGTTCAATGACTCCCTTAATCTTTTTGTACATGCTTGATGACAGCAAGTATAAAAAAGAATTAGTGACAGTTACAGATGTTGCACCATATATGTAAAGCAATGAGTGATCCTCAAATTTTGTAAATAAAAAAGTTAAATGTTACTTGTCTTGTTCATGGGCTTCATCGTGTTGGTGAACAAGTCGGAGCACTTATTCACAAGCGTTAACTGCGTCATAGAAAAAGGTATTTTTTAAAACTTCGTCCCGAGTGGAAAAATGTGGATAGATTGCGACTAATATTAACGTTCCCCCTGCTCCATTTATAACAAGATAGGGAATGTGGATTAATATGTTCGATGGTGGATCCACCAGAGGAACCATAATTCCATCGGAGTGTTTCATATTTATGCTGGTTGATTTCTGATACATCCAGTTAGTTTTATATTCATTAAATATTTGTAGTGGATCCACCATAAATTCCAAATTTCCACCGGCTTTGGGATATGGTTCATTTGGTAGATGATTAAGGAAGTAGGGAGAAATGTCAAAACAAATTCAATTTATATCCACAGAATATTAATTTTTTTCTTAATTCGCCGTGAATTGTATACAATTTCTTTTCTGACAATGGAATTTATAAATGTGAATAAATTTATAAATCCCGTTTACAAAAAAATTTATATGTGGTAAACAATTGCCAACAAAACGCAACCAAACTCTGCTATTTACTATGCAGGGAACTTTGATGTATTAATTAATGTAGTAAAAAAATGTATCGGTGAAAATGCGCAGTGCATACAAGACGCATAAATCATTTTTGCTAAAAAAGGTGTACGTGGGGAGAGTTGTGTGTAGTTAGGGGTTTGTTTCAATAGAGGCCCGAGCTCATAAATTGTGTAGTTGACAAAAAAAATTCTTTAATTTCATAAATAAATTATTGTGACTAGATTTTTCTTCCAGAGGGGGGTCGAGTTCATAATTTTTGTTGTTGACCAACAGTCTCATATATGAATGACTATGTAAGAAAATATCACGTGGGGGGGGGTCGACACCACGGGAACACAATGGAAAATCTAAAAGAATATCACCATATATCCGTAATGTTATACCTTTACCGGAGGAGGGGCCCAGAACCCCTGAACTCCGAATACGCCCCTTCGTAAGGATCTAATTTACATTAAAACCTAGCCTTATTCGCAACTTTAAAATTACTGGTGACGAAAGGAGTTTCAAAACAATTATCCAGAGTTTTGGAAAAGAATACTTTTACCAAAATTTAAACAAAATATTAGTACGCTCTTGAAGAGTAAAGAGAAAGAGTATTTGAGTATTAAATAGTTTATTTGTTTTTTTAATTCATAATAATCCTAAGCCTACTTATAACTGATAAGTGATATCTCTTTTCAATAAAGAGTTAAATTTTACAAATCTTTAAAGTTCAAAAGAATAAGATAGTAAGCTTCAAAACATGGTAGTTTCTAATATAATTTCAAAAAGTAGTAGTTCAAAATCTTACCCGCCATCTGGGACATATCCAATCCTAAAATCAAGATACCTGATACCAAAAACTAACTGGTTCCAAACACTTCTATCTTGATTTAGTACATAGCCTTCAAAATATGAAATAATCCCCTTATAGGATCCCGAGTTATGGGTGCCAGGGATAACTAGGTTTCCAATTTTTTTTCTGCCCAACCAATTTCTAAACAGAAAATGTATTTAGTATCAATAATATCCAATATGCTTGTACAAGCGAAAATGTTTGTCTTTATAAAAGTACTAGTTAAACCCGTGCACACAATAACTAACAGCAGAGATAGATGCACTATAAACAGGTGGTCGGGACCATGGCGATCAATTCATTTGGCCTTGGGCCCCCTTGGCTGTCGGGGATCAAGTTACGTACGATACGACCTTGAAACCCTAAACTTGAATTTGCCCCTGTATTTCGACTTGTATTTACTCTTGCAACTGCATCCATTTCTAAAATCATATTTAAGCTAAATTATCTGGAAAAATGTAAATATCACTTCTACATTTTTACATAGAAATAGTAAAAAAATATATTTACGTTAGGGCGTACTTTTGTTAGATCAGTTAGTTTATGATTAAATTTAGATGCTAACAAACATTTACATATAATTAATAATAAAAATGGGTTCTCGCAATGGCGCTATAATATTAAATGTTTTAAATATGATGCTATTGATGGCTGAGTAAATATTAATACACACGCAGATGCACACACAGACCCAGACAGGTACACGGGCATAGACAAAGGCAGACATAGGCAACGAAAGAGACGCATGCATATATACACATCCATACACATACACACAATAGTTTATTTTCTGAGAGTTTTTAAACCTTTAACATATTTTTTTTCAATAACTGATAAAGAGTTTGCTAATTGATAAAATATTTATATCCACATATAATCAATTACCTTTGAAGTTCAGTCGCCTCCTCTGATTAGAAAAACAAGCATATAAATATTTCAAGGTAAAAATACACAACTCATAAGACAAGTTGCATGAGTGGAAGGCGCAAAAGACAAATGACACTACAAATGCCTCATGAAAACGATATCCATCAAGTAGCTCAAGTGGGGAATATTCATGGTAAAATGAGAGCCTAGAGGAATAAATGTCTGCACCCCAAAATGGCTTAAAGCCAATGTAATCAACAAACCAAAATATTTCTAAGGCCAAAATACACCTGGGTTCAAGGCCGAATAACCAAGGCCGGCGCCAAGGTTCTTCGCCTGCGCCCTGTCGCCTGTCGTCCACGCCTGCTTGTAGTGCCTCTATGCCTACTACGACTATGACTAAAAGTATTAATAGAGCGTACGTTTAAAAAGTTTCTTTTAAAAATGACTTATTTAGTCTGCTGCCCGTTTGGTGCTTAAATACATACATTATTTTTTTCGGTAACTCCGGAAGAGGCAAAATAAAATCGACTACGCTAAAAACAAGATTCTGCAAATTAATTCCAGCAATAAACAACATGCCGGCTTTGCATCTTATTTATCGACAGAAAAACATACTGTTATATAGATATTGCGAGAAAATTAAAATCAAATTTCACCACCTAAGGAAGGTACTTTTACACAAATTCTTAAAAGACATCGAAAATAAAATTGCCCTAAAATATCATTAAACTGAAGAGATATTGCAGAAAAGGAAAAACACATTTCACTTTTTTATACTTACTATCCTAGAAAATACAGAACCTGATTTTTAATTAACTACATATTTTTAAAAGACTCATTTGAAATTTTCATTTAGTGAAAGAGATATTTAAAAAAGTAAAATCACATTACCGGATATAAGATCTAAAAATTGAAAAATTAATTTTTTGATAATGAAAACGATTGTGCAAGATATATTGTAAAAAAATAAAAAAACATTTCATTTATTTTCACCCCTTTAAGAACGGAATTTCGAAAAATCTCGAAATGAGTTTTTAGATAAATATTTTTGAAAGCCGTTTACGAAATAATGATTTAAGAAAATCATTTAGTGAAAGAAATATTGAAAAAAAATCAATTGTCTTTTTACTTTTTTTACAATTTTTCTTCATATTTCATAAATTTCAAAAAATAATTTTTTTGATATCAGAAATCATTTAGTTTAAGAGACACTGTAGAAAAAAACCTCGCACCTACATCACAAAAAGAAGGTCCACGTCAGTTAGTGAGTGGATTTTGCTTTTATATATTATATTTGTATATATTAAAGATAGTTCTTTTTAATTTCAAGCTTTCCTAAACCTATCCAAAGTATTAAATTTGGCATATTGTGGTGCCATTTATTTTAGTTTAAAAATTGATGATAGTTCAGACACAACACATTTCAGATTTTAAATTGTAGCTGTGATTTTGGAACGTTTCTAACTTTCTTGTCGTGAAATCGTATCTCTTTGATGTCAAACGCAATATGAAATGTCCAAAGATTTAAAAACCGTAGTATAAAAACTTTTAGTCCCATTCTTAAAAGCAAAAAACAAGTCAACTTTTAAAAACCATTCACAACAATAGAATAAGGCCATAAGCCAACGTTGTCCACAAAAATCTTAAGTGAAATTTTAAAATCAGTCCAATAACGTAATGGGCGACAAGAACCACTTTCCCTATCCTATTCCATGTAGAAGATCTCTCAAGTGGCACGGAATACCCAGCCGGATTGATTCCCTTGACGCTGAAATAACCCATTTACATCCAAATAAATAGAGATTCTAATAACAATTAATACTTTTACAAGAGTATTATACCATTTTGTTGATAACATAAGTTGATTTAACTAGATATCATAAGTCGTTCAGGCAAATAAACAAAAAATAAGTTGAAGCGAGTGTTTTCAAAACACTGAAACAATAAATGGAAAAAATATAAGCCCATGGATAACTTATGTGAGTTCATTGTTAGTATTCAGGTGCGAGAATAACAGATGATACCAAAGAACCTTATTTTCGAATTTTAAAAGCTTATGAAAATAAAAAATGTTGTCTGTAAAGATATTTTTAAAAGAATATGAATACAGAATATGAAAGGTATAGAAAAATACACTGTTTCTGAAAGTTTGAGTCAAATCAGACTCATAGAAAATGTTTTACAGGTCAAAATAGGCTCATTTTAACCCAACCCTAAAACACTTCATAAAACCAAAACTAAGTTCGTATTATGCTCAAAAACAGAAAGGTATAATTTGTCATAAGCTTTATCTGAAATCCTAGCATGACCCTTTTGGACTACTTTTAATTTTTAAGTGAAATTTTTCTGAAAAAATAACTTTCTATTTTCACTCAGAGCGTCTAAATAGAAAGTGATAAAAATAAAATTTATTAAGAAAAAATGCGTATTTTCACGATCTCTTTAGAACTAGACATATTCCCGATTTAAAAATTTTTTTTTTATTTTTGTTTTTTCGCACTTTTTTTGATCGAGTGAACAGCTGATCGGTAGGAACTCTTACAAAGTTTAACCGAGTGCGCTCGTTCTAGCATCAAAAGATAAGGAAAAATAATTTCTTTTATCTAGAATAACATTTTTTCAAATTCTCAACGGAAAACCTAATTTTGATCAATTTTCGTTTTTCACCGGAAAACATACGCGACAAAATAACATCTTTAAGGCTTACGGTACTATGCCCACTTAACATATGTAGAACACTATTAAATAATGCAAAAATCCACAAACTAAATAAACCTGGTAATTTTTAACAAAATTTAGAATTTAAAATTTATGAAAAAATCTAGAAAAAATCACAGACGTAGATTTTCACACGTAGAATACGGGAAAAATAATCGCAAGTTAATAAAACAAAAAATAACTTAAGAAAACATAAAAGCTGATTTCTTGGGAGCTCCAAATTTTGCTGCTGCTTCTACATGTCTGAGAATAAGACTGACTAAAATTCCCAGAATCCCAAGAGTACCAATTTGCTCTGATTGGTCCAAACGTGCATTTTGGGCGGGTACCGCGAAAGGTAACAAAACTGGCGCGTTTTTTGGCCAGAAATCAGTTCTACCACGATGTTGAGTTGACGTGTGTAGTACCTAAGCCATCGATAAGGAATTTTCCTTCAACGGGAGATGTACGCCGGGGAATCTATCTGAAATCTTCCATTGCACTTAGCTCTAAAGTTAGATTTTCGCTCGTGGGTTCGCCAAAGAGTCGTACGTCATAATATCCATGTATGCGTATAGTTTGCTGGGGTAATCAGAAGAACAGAAGTTTATGTGGTATTTTAAATTGCGTGTAAAAATGAAAGCACAGGTAGGTGCCGATAGTCTGTTCTTTCCCATTTAATTCGAAGTTATTAGCTATTTTTTGTGCTTACCCATTTTTTAACCGAAATCTTACATGTGCTTTAAGAAATAACCCGGTAGTGCTTTTAATTCTATTGAAATGTTTAAACATTTCTGAGCTTTCAATTCTTAGCCTTCAACAATGACAACTTTAACTTTCAATGTGTCTCTCCAAGTTCGCGATCCTTTTATTTATTGATTTACTTAACAATATTTTGCTTTTTATGAATGACTTTTGCCAATCTTAGTGTCAAAAAACTTAAACGAATTTTGTTTTCCAATTGCAACTAAAAATTTGTGTTTTTCTTAAACTGAGAGCTATACACTTCACTTTTAAGCTGACATATCTCAAGTGATTGTTATTTAACGTAAAGAATATTTTGCTTTAAGCTATCAGTGTCAATTTAAATTTGTTAATAACAATTTAAAGTTTCCAAGTTCTACCTTAATTGAGTCGAGCTTTTTATTAACGACATATCGAAATTGTGAGTACTAATGGTTCTCTCCTTAGTTGGATAGTTCCTAGAATTATTTATCAGATAAAACTTGTAATTAATAATAAAGTGCATTTACTGAGTCTTTTCCCGAAGTAGGGCATAAATAGGTTCGGATAGTATTTAGGGTGTAGCTTCCTAATATCTACAGACTAATTGGCCCGTACAGCTACAGAAACTTACGAGCTCTCTCAACAGTAGAGACTCGTCTAGAGTAAGTGTATTAGAACAACCACGCATTTATTATCAACAATTGCAAAATTGAATGTATTTATTATTTATCTAGTGCATGATAATTAATGTGCATGTATTAGTGGTATTTTGTAACTATCATATATTAGAAATTTCTCGACTAACATTTTCAAGGCGCGTGGAACGCCGTGGTGGAATAAGTATTTTTTTAATTTTATTGTTCCTAAATTTGTTTAACAAAATTTTAATTGTTGCTAACTTTTTGTAAAATTTTAACCACGTTTGTAGCTGATTATTTTTCGATTGTAAAATCTTTTGATAATAATTTCGAGTAAGTTTTCCCTTCTAGTGAAGCGAATTTTTTTTTGCTGAAAGTACTAACAAGCTGATTGCTACCGGACGTAGTGATTAGGCTATACGTTGTATAGTAATAAATCAAAAGAATTAGTTGATAACCTCCTAAAAGTAAGTTATATTTCATAACGTTTGATGAAAACAGGAACATTTTCACACCAAAAAACACAAAAAAAATAAAAACACGAAATGATCCATATGGACAAAAGTTAAAATTTTTAAATAATTGTTTTTCTAAAACTCTACTTGTAAGTTATGTTGTTGTCCTCAGGACATTTTATTTAATTGACACGTAGAACGATTGCTACTAAGTTTTGCGATTTGAAATATTTTGATATTGAATATAAACTCTTACTCATTTGAACAAACTTTTCGGACTTAAACTGTGAAGTGAAAAATTGACTTAACTAAAAGTCAGTGAAGTGCAAAAAGTATTAAATATAAACTAAACTGCAGGTCCCTAAAAAGACTTTACGCCAAGCTTTCAGAAAGTAAGCCACTTTCGATAGTGTGAAAATTTAAACCAAAATAACTTGTAAATTAGTTATAGTAATTTATCCACCCGGCGCGGCGTTCTCGTTGGCAAAGGTTGAATAAATGGTCCTTAAATTTTAAGATAGATAAATTAGTGATATTGTTTAATAAACTAGTTTACTTTCCCCCATAATACCTTCCCGTCGCAACTTTCAGAACTTGTTTCACAGTTGTGAAATTTGGTAAAAAATAAAAAATTACCAAATTACAATAATATGGCTAAATTCACACCCAGCGACATTTCTTCCCCTTTAGAGTCCATGGGACTCCCAATTTTCTTTGAGAAGGGTGCCCACATTCCATCTGGCAGCTGGGTAAATGGTGGACGGATCTCGAATAATCCTTCGAGGTTGGTCCCAATAAATAGTTACCATAATAATAGTAACCCCGTATTATTGACTAAATTAAAGCACGAGAATGATGTAATTAATTTTAGTACCAGTAGTAATAAGTATGAATTTTATTATAGTAGAAACCATCTGTGTATATGAATGTGAAACCCGAAAGAAGAAAGTAACTGATAATAGATATAGCCAATAACAACTCCCGCAGGGAGAGTATTTCATAAAGTTGTGAGTCTTCATGTAGGGCTAATTTGGGGGCTTTACATGATGAAAATGACCCTTTTGAATTGCCTAACCTAGTGGACAGCCGACGTCGCTGTCCTCAGCGTCAGATTTTTATTAACAGTTCTTTAGAAATAAATCAAAACTTGATAGGAACTTCAAGTTATAAATCTTTTAGCCAACATTCTTTAGTATTTGCTGAGAATAGTATTTAGTATAAAACTCTCAATCAAAGCACCAATCTTGACAGTGGCACCCTAGAGGTACAAGAATTAACTAAATTTAACGACCTTCTGTCGAACAAAGTTAATAGAAATCAAGCTACAGGGCAAATTAATAAACAATCTCAAAATGCTGCAAAAATCAACCTTTCGGTTGGGTTTTCTCACAATCATAAAGTACAATTGCATGATAAAGTACCATAAGAGATACTAACCCAATTAATTTAAATACAATAACAAAAAATACTAATACTCTTTCTCTGAGTTCACAGGTGATCCAGACGCCATGGGAGAACCCAACCACAATAATTATTCAGCCTATCAAGGCATTCTGTTCAGTACGAGCCATATTTCCAACCAACAAACTTTAAATCCCGATCTTCCAAAATTAAAAAAATAATAAATGGTTGGAAAATCTTACCAGATTGCCGTGTTACTCGAAATAACTCAATTAATAAAAATTCTAATTTAAATAATTTTCCAAATTTCCATCGGGCAAGCCATGTAACATCAGAACATTCTATTTAATGATTTTTTACATTTTCCTTGTTTTCCCGCCATCTTCTTTCCTTTGTTTGGCACTTTTAGACAGGTTGAATAACTGTTCACCCTTCTGATTTTCTTATATATTATTGCCCCATATTGTTAGGAGTAATTTGGTCTCCTACCATTTCTTCTACCATTCTCGTTTTACCTTTTAACTCAGACAGACAGAGAAAGATATTTAGAGTCAACGACTTTTCCACAGTAATGACAATCTGTCATTACTGTGGCAGTTGTATAATATAGTAGTTTTGTTCTCCCTTTTCTCTATTACACTACGTTTCAATGTATACTATAATTTTTTTTCACCCATTCTCTAATATGTTCCATTTCGTGCCTCATTTTTTGTCATACGTTTAGCCTGATTTTTTTTGTACTAGTTTAGCTCCTCTACTGGTACCTGCATTCAATGGAATGCGCTGCTTATTCATATTGCTATCCTTGAACTTTCTGAAATACCGTATTTCTTGTAGTTTAGAACTTAAAATAGGTGGGTTTGGCTGTATTGGCGGATATGTTAGCTATCTTGCAAGTGCTGATATGTGTTGTTTTAAACCTCGATGACTTCCATTACTTCTCGACTATTTTACAGTCAACCTGCCTCAGTGTTTTTCTTGTAGAAGCGCTACTTCTTTTTTCTCGTCTGTTCTCCGTTTGTTTCTATAGCAATACTGGCTACTGCTCCTGTGATCTATTTACACTTAGGCAGGCTAATACCTTTAGCCAATTTATCCTGAGTAATGATTTCACCAATACATTAACAAATAGCCACTATTGGGTCCACTGCATATTATGCAACATCATTATATAATATCTCTTATTATACAAGTGGAAACATACACATTTTTACTTCCTGACAGAATGGTGAACGTATTAGCGAATATATATATATATATATATATATATATATATATATATATATATATATATATATATATATATATATATTAACCGACTTCTTGTTCAATATAAAATCATCTAACCGTTAAAAATGGTGCTTCTCCGCCATTCTTTCACTTTGCTTGCTACGGGACCACTTCGGTAATATTCTGAAAAATTGTGAGTTATCCCGGGACCAAATTTATAATAATTTCTACTTAAATTATTATTTTTAATATTTACAAATGAATTTGAAAGGCGAAATCTTTGATTGGAATATGTGTTAATTAATTTTTACTTGCAAACTGGGCATGCGTATGCGGCAATTTTGCACAACAGCAGCAGCTGCTAAAGCATTGTCCCCGTGTTCCATTTTTACTCAGTGTAGAGGTTCCTGTCTTTACGTATACAAAATTAAATAATCAATATGACGAATAGGAAAATTTGGAATTAACCTTTGATTCCATACATAAAGCAACCCGAAAGTGATTTAAAGAAAAAGTTCGATTTTAGCAGTGAGGAATATTTAAAATTCTCCAAAAATAGAAGGCATTAAAAAAGCAATACATTCATTAAAAAATAGACATTTAAAGATTTCTAGTGATACTATAGATAAAGGAATAATTTGTAAGGTTTTTATTATAGGTTGATCGTGATAATTTTGAGAATTCTGAGAAAGTACCAAAAAGTATGATGAATAAATTTATGATTATTTACCACATCAACCTAAACAAACTAGGAATTTCTCTCTATGAAAGCTAACACCGTACAAATAAAGTGACTAAGTACTTATACATAAAAATACGAGTAAATATGTAAAATATCAGAATACTAAGATGGAAAATTTGCAGGCAAAAACTAATTATCATATGTAGCTACGGATTCCAATTTTCCAATTCATTTTTAACACCACATTTACCAAACAAAAATAAATTTGGGTGAAATTATTAAAATCCCAACTTAATAAAAATGTTATACTTTCTATCCTTCATAAGCTTTGTATAATTTGGTATAGAAATAGATTGTACATGCATTCATTTAAAATACTTTCAAGTGAAAATAAATAAATTTTACCTATTATCATACATCCAGGTAGGTTGAATTGCCAAGCACCTAGTATCGATTATCATGTCATATTTTATTGAAGCGATCCAGTATGGAAGGCAGTGCTGACCTTCGTCAGCTCTTAAAGTATTTCTGTCGAATTCCCAGTTCCCTGGAAGCCATGGTTCCCTGAATTTTATTTTTGTCCGATAGTAGCCATTAGGATAGTCAATCGTCCTAATATGAATTAAAGCTGACGCAAATGTGTCTTCCTAAAATCGTAACTTTTTTAAGTCATGAACAATTTGTTAAATTTCTCAATCTTCTTTTCAAGATTACATACACATACAGTTACTAAGTGTTGTTAAGCCGCAAGTTTCAAGTTTAATCAAAATTTAGTACTATTGCTTCAATGAACCATGTCTTTCTCTACCAACCATGCATTAAGGATACGTGCCTCAGCTCATTTAATTCATTTATTTGTGTTGTGAGCCTACATTAGCCAAAGTATTTGTTTAGTCAAAGTGTTTTTTTAACAGGAAAATTAAGTATTAGGAAAACTATCTGGTAAGTACGAAGTAAAATAGTACTTGCCACTTTGTTTATTTTTCAGTTGAAGTATAAAGATATTTCATGGTGTTTTAATTACTTATTATGAATCACTATATTTTATGTCTTAATAAAATTATCGGAAAAAACAGAAACAGTTACATATCAAAAATAATATTATTCAACGTCTAACAAAAGTAAGGAAACGGCGAATATCTCAAGTACCGCTTATCTGAATTTAATAAAAATATGTACACTTAGGTATGAAATTATGACGAGTTCCGCATTGCTGCCAAATTTAACGTTTTTTTGTTATAATAGGAAATTTGGAACACCATATATTATATTACTTTTTTAAAATCTGTGTAAAATTCTTAATACTTTTTATTAAAACCACTTTTTACAAAAATCAGCAGTTTTTGTTATATTTTATTGAAATACCTACACACAAAAGGTTATCTGATATGTTTAAGAATGTCAGTTTTGTTGATTCACAAAATTTGACCGTTTAACTGAAACCCAAAGAATTGAGATTTTAATTATACTCTATTATCGAGATAGAATGCAGAAGCTGCAAGATGTTTGTAACATTTTTAGTGACAAATATCCTAACAGATATCCAATAACTAAATCTCCCATAAATAAAACTAACAAATAATTTCGTAAAACTGGAAAGGTAAAAGATGCTGTAGGTTCTGGCAGAGTTAAAAGCGCAACAGATGGTGAAAGGCTCTGAATATTTTAATCAGTTTACCAAAATATTAGAGAGAGAAAATATGACGTCTTACACATGTCCGTAGACCGACTTCTAAAAACCGAAAACTCTCTGAGGATAATCACGGTAGGCGCTTGGAATTCTGTGAAATCATGATGGAACGTTGTAATACCAATCTAAATTTTATCAGTCAAATTATTTATTCTAACGAAGCAATTTTTTTAATGGAAAAATTAACAACCATAATTCTCGATATTGGGCCAGCGAAAATCCACATTAGATACGTGAAAATCATACCCAATTTCCCAAAAAGATTAATGTTTGGTGTGGTATAAAGTGTGTAAAAATAATCGGTCCCTTTTTCATGGAAGACACATTAACTGGAAAAAAGTATTTGAATCTTTTAAGGACCGAAATTGTCCCAACTATTGCAGAACTATTTCCGAATAATCCTTTTTCTTTTTCCTCACATTACCAGCTGCATCAAGTATTTAAACCTGATTTTTTTAGGTGATGGCGCACCAAAGGATGAAATATAGTTCCAGCAGAATGATGCTACATCGCATTTTGCCCGAAATGTTCGAGAATATTTAGACAATGTTTTTTTTTTTGGAAGATCGATTGGACGTAGGAGTACCAGAGAGTTGCCAACTCGGTCTCCAGACTTGACGCCCCTTGACTATTTTTTGTGGGAACACCTTAAAAATATGTTATATAAAAATATAAAGTCCAATGACCTCGATTTAAAGGAGCGAATAGAAATCGAATGTAGACGAATCGATGAGGCTGGCATCCTTTTTAATGTATTAAATATTTTCCCACAGTATTTGACCTACTATCACCAAGTAAATGGACAGCATTTTAAACACCTTACTTAGTTTCATTAATTTATTTTTGTTGTATTAGGTTTTTCTTTTCTGTATTGTACTGTTTTCGTTATTTTTACAACCTACTTTTACAGTTGAGATGCTACCAAAATACTAGCAAGAGGAGGAATAATTTTGCTTTCCGGTATGCCAGAACGTACAGCATCTTTTACCTTTCCAGTTTTACGATTTTTTTTTGTTAATTTTACTTACGGTAGATTTAATTGTTGAATTTCTGTTAGGATATTTGTCATTAAAAATGTTATCAGCATCTTTCAGGTTTTGCATTCTATCCCCATAACCCGTGTAACTAAAATTTCATTTTTTTATGTTTCAGTTAAATGATCCATTTTTGTAAATCAACAAAACTAAGATTGTCAAACATATCAGGTAACCTTTTGTGTACAGGCATTTTAATAAAAGGCAATATATTAAATTATGGATAGTACACCCTTATTTTATACATATTTTCATTAAATTTAGGTAAGCGGTACCTGAGATCTTTCGCCGTTTCCTTACTTTTGTTACACGCTCTATAATGCGCACATGGGCAAAATAAAAAAAATATATATTTTATTCAGATTCTATTACATTAACTAAAATTTTTTTGTAGCATTATTCTCTACGAACTTAAATTTTCTTTTGCCTCTTAAACAAACCTGCACCCATTTAAAATAATAATATATAAACACAATTTTTAACTAATTTGCGACGTTTAACAGTTGCCACGTTTCTAATTTAAAAAATTATTGAGTTTGTTAGGCGCTATGGCGTAAAAAGTATGCCAATTCGACGCAACTGTATATTACTCCGTGTTCCCCTACTCCCTACTCTTTTCCGTTCCACGTATCCTTTAAGCAGCATTCAGTTGTCAGTTAGGTGTCGGCGGAAGACGTGTGGTTGTGCTTATTTTAAATATTTCAAGGAATTACGTAAAATGATCTATAGAGTCCGGCAAACGCCTCATAATGTAAGTTAAATTATTGGTATCTAAAATAACTTTATTGTCAACTTCAAACCTAACACGGTGCATTATCTGTTTGTATTTTTATTGGATATTAGTTTTTACTTCTAAAATGCAAATAATATTTTCAGGAAATTCTCATTTTACAAGGTTTGTTGTTGATAATGATGATGGTAATTATTTTCTGTTCATGGCCTTTTTTTGAAGGAATTCGTAATGATTGGGGATGGGCGATATTAGATTTTACCTATAAATAGACGATATCTTTTATTTATCGAACTACCGATAGCTAGGACCACCTATCGATAGTTCAGTACCTACTACCTACGATATATCGGAGCCCAAAATTAATGATTGAAAAAAAAAGTTCGCCTCTTTGCAAATATCTAATCGGTTTATTCCTAACTATAGATTTTCTCGGCATCCTTTCGATATTATCACCTACCAATCGGCCCGATTGCGCACATATCGACACATAGATAACTATCGATGTATCGATATTTTTTATTTATCTATTATCTCATGTCCCTAAGCTATCGATCTATAACGCCCATGCCTAGTTATGATTTTCTGTTGATAATTGTTTTTATTACCAGGGATGGTGTTAAAATCAAAAATCCTAATAGACTGGTGGGTGGTAGCGATGATGACGGGGAGGAAGAAGTAGTGTTACCAAGTGAACATGACTCGGAGTCTGAAATAACCGGAGAAGAAAAGGAGGTTGCTGATACAATAATTGAGGTGGATGCGGGTGCCGAAGGTACTTGTAAACTAACAGAGGGACCAATAATAAATGGTAAAGACAATCAAACAATATGGAAAAAGCACCAAATAAAAAAAAAGTTTGCAAAAACTCCCGCTAAAAACATAGTAAAAATATTGGTACTGGTTGATCAATGCCTAGTAACGGATGAAGTAAGCGCATTTTTGCGTTTTTTTCAAATGAGATATTAGAAGATGTAATAAAATATACCAATATTTTTATCTCGTCAATTCAGGAAAATTTTGAAAGGGAAAGAGACGCTAACCAGACTACCAAAGAAGAAATTTTGGCATTTATCGGACTGTTATACTTATCCGGCCTAAAAAAAGAAAATCACACCAACTTTCAAGACATTTGGGATACTGATGGTACAGGTACGGAAATATTTCGTGCCTGTATGAATGTAAAGAGGTTTTTGTTTTTACTGCGGGTTATAAGATTCGATGATAAAGCAGATAGGAACCAACAACAAACTGCTGATAAATTAGCGGCGATTAGAACCATTATCGATAGATTCGTAAATTCGAAAATTTTTGTGTAGGTGAACTAATGACCATAGATGAAATGTTGGTGCCTTACCGAGGGCGTTGCAGCTTCGTTCAATATATACCAAATAAGCCGGCGAAATACGGTCTCAAAATATTCGCTTTGTGCGACTCGAGAATGTTTTACACGGCGACTTTAGAAGTCTACTGCGGGAAGCAACCGGATGGCCCTTTTTCTGTTTCTAACAAGCCCTCGGATATTGTGAACAGATTGATACATACCTTTTAAAGGAAAAAATAGAAATTTAACCACGGATAACTGATACACAAGTTATCCGTTTGCTATGTCCTTATTGAAAGATAAAATCACATTGGTGGGAACCTTGAAAAAAAATAAGAGAGAAATTCCGTCGGAACTTCTGCCAAGTAAAATCAGACCGGTAAATTCATCAATATTTGCGTACCAAGAAGATACGACTCTTGTTTCCTTTTGCCCAAAAAAAACAAAGCTGTGGTACTTTTATCTACTATGCATTCTGAAGGCACTGTTGATGAAGTTACTCTAAAACCTGACATTGTTTTATTTTACAACTCTACTAAAGGAGGCATAAATACAATTGATCAGATGAGTGCAAATTACTGGAAAACCAGAAGATGGCCACTAGCTATCTTTTTCCAACTTCTAAATATCCGAGGAATAAATGCCAATATTTTATATAATGGAGTTTTTCCTGAAAGTGTCGGAATTAGGAGAAGAATATTTTTGAATAACTTGGCTCTTGCCCTAATGAAACCGCATCTACAATCAAGAGCATCTATTAGGAACTTACCACTGGATATTAATTTTTTTTTATCTAAATACAGGCCTCCCGTGGAAACTGTTGCTGAGAAACCGGCTACGCGTGAACGAGGAAGATGTGTTTTGTGTGGTAGAAAGAAAAATAGGACCACTACAATAAAATGCGACACCTGTCCTCAAATGGCGTGCAAGGAGCATGTTCAAACTAGACATACCTGCATCAGCTGTATTGAACAAATGGAAGAAAACTAATATTTAGATGTTTGTAAGATTTGTAGTTATCTGTGTATGTGTATTTTATTTGCAGTAAAAAATATAATTTTGGAAAAATTAAAATTTATTTTGAGTATTTAGAGTATTTTAATATTATTAAATAGCGGCGTATAAATTACGCCAAGCGCCTACTAAATGAAAATTTTATTTAGGGCCTACCAAAGGGTTAAGGCTTTATATAGAGTTTACTATAAGATGAATTTTAACTTGAAAAAAAAGGAAAAAGAAAATCTGTCTTTAAGTGGTCGAACAAAAGACGATTGAAAAGTCAACCATCAAATGGGTACCTTCTTGCTGATTATAAATATAGCAGGTTTTATACCATTACCTTTAAAAATATCCGAGAAATTTGAGAAAAACACTGCCAAAAGAGGCAATGTATTTCCATTGTAGTGGTACGTTTTCCGTCTCTCTATTACACATTGCTTCCTATTGCAAGGTTTTTGTTAATATTATCATTTATTTTTAAAGTCAAATGTTTCAAACTTAGTATATTTATAACAAACAAGAAGGAACCTATGTATTCAAAGAATATTAGACCGAGTGTCCCATTTAAAATAATGAAGTTAATCTCATTGCTTATTTTTTCAATGGTCTTTTATATGTTTTTGTTGTAAATTCTAACAATTTCGATAAAATATAAAAACGTTTGCATTTAAAGCTTTTTTATAAATTTACTAAAGTTCTGCCAGTTATAATAAATATATACTCATGTGCCAACCATAGAAGAAGCTATCATAAAACCTCAACTAATTATACCTGTCCACAACATATTGAAGCACTCCTAAGAGGTAACTCTTCCTTATTAAGTAATATCAAAGATCCATTTCAGCTTTGAATCAATCCAGAGACCTCAATGCTTGCCGAAACCACAGTATATATATATATATATATATATATATATATATATATATATATATATATATATATATATATATATATATATATATATATATATATATATATATATATATATATATATATATATATATATATATATATATATATATATATATATATATATATATATATATATATATATATATATATATATATATATATATATATATATATATATATATATATATATATATATATATATATATATATATATATATATATATATATATATATATATATATATATATATATATATATATATAAATATATTATATCTAACGTTAGATATATATACTGCGCCGAAACTATATTATTTCGTGCGATAACCCTAACGAATAATTACGTACTTGATGTTCGTATTTTCAACAATATCAAAATTCGCTTGCAAAAATTGGTTTTGAACTCAATAAAATTACGCGTAGACTTGAAATTTAGAGTTTTATTCTAACACTCAAGAGAAGCAGGTATTTACTAAAATAGCTTTTTATAGCATATTAACAGATTAAATTTGGTACAAATAGATAAAGTATGAGAAGTAACATTAGTTGCGAAAACTATTAATTATCAAAGCACGAGACGCAGCGTTTCCAATCACTAAATATTAGAAGAGATCTTTTAGTTGAAAGAGGAATATTGAATTTGGCTGTTAATCTTTGGGAAATAAAGTTTCTAGGAGTAAGTATACTTTTTAATAAAAAAAAACAAAAGTGGAATATTTTTTGCGTTTTGAGATACTTGTATGTACGGAGTGAGTTATTATATTATGACACCGACCTACAGAATTATTTATTAACAAAGGCAGAGAAAAAGTGTAAATACCAAAAGTGTAGGGCAAGAAATAAGTTTTTTTTTTAATAGACCAAAATAATTGAAAAACGGGTTGCGCCAGAGGAATGAAACTATATATTTTTGAAATCAGGAAAAAAGAATATTTATAAAAATTATAAAAATTCGAGCTGTTTCATTTAAAAAAACGTGTTTCGTTATATTTTTTAGGGCATATAAATGGGTATAAGGTATAACGAATTCTGGTAGGTAAACCCTGAAGATAGGTGTCAAAATATAATCGCTCACTCTGTAAATTTTTGAAACAAGTCAAAAAGTAGTTGTCACTTTTTTAAATTAGGTAATCAAACAGAAGCTAAATAATGTCTTTTTACTAAACACATCGTAAATAAGACAAGCGGGTTAATACAAAAGGTTAATATAGCCGCCATAGAAAAATATATATATATCGGGGATAGCGGCAAATTATCATTGGCAAAAGTCTGCGTTCGCTACTCTACAGATTTTTGGGTTATCCTAAAAATAGGTTTAAGTAAGGAATTTCAGAAGCTCTAATAATTCTTCAAATAATATATGAAGAAACACAAGCGAGCAGGTTTGAATCTGGGAACAACCAAGATAGTTTTTTTGGTTTAGATGCAAGACAATACACTACACAATCAGTAAAATGTTTTCTGAGCTTTAATATAAATGTCTTTTCACCGTCGATACTTAATAGGTCTCTTTTTAAATAATGACATGAACAAGTCTGAAAGAGCACCACTAGATGTCAAAAAGAAAACAGCTCTAACATAGTAAAATCAACTAAGAAACACTTTTTTAAAGTTAAAAGCGAATAAAAGTTACTAGTATTTATCAAATCTGATCTGTCACAAAACACCATTTTTTTTAAATTATATCCAATCTAAAAAAGTGACTTGAAATTTAAGATAGGCCTTAAAAATAAACGGCCCAAAAAATAAATGCAGTATCACTAAGCAGAAAATCTGGTAAGATTGTTTTAATTTAATTTGTATTGTCCGTATCCCTAACACTGATATCCCAACTTATGCAATGTATATGTTTATCTCAAATATTTACCATGGCTGATATTATAATGGAGTTGACAGGTATATAAGCTAGAAAAATTGAATCCTCTTTCTTTCATGAAGGTGGTGTCAGAGGAGGTCATACATACGTGTGGTCAGAAAAATTACATACTTACAATTATGTACATATTATGTTCATGCGTAGCTTTTATTAAATTTGTGTCACTTTCAGCTTAAAGCGAATAATTTAGTTACGATAAATGTTTTAAAAAACTGAGAAAAATATATGGAGGGTTACGTAGGTAGTTGCACGAATTATATTACATTTCTTTACTACTTCTTACTTACATTTATAACAGAATGTAATAAATAGTCTACCATTTATATAACTAAGTTATCAGAAATATATAGCTCTTTAAAGAAAAGAATATTTGCTAAGATGCTTAAGGGTTTTGCAGTTTAACTGAGATTGGTTATAGATCATTTTCCTTAATTTTAGCTTCCTCTTTAAAAGGAATATAGAAAATATGAATGTGCCACCTTAGTTAAAATTGCAATCGGCAAGAGAATTGAAACTATTAAAATAAATAAAAGTAAATAATTACTTTTATTTATTTTAAATCAAAATTGCCATTTCTCATCTAATAATCACCCAGTGTGGGTACCCATTTAAAGTGAACTGAGGTAAGTGTCATATAGGAAGGGAGCTATGGAGAACAGGTATAGTTTGTTGATGCGATGGTGCGAAATTTTAATACTTTAAAACTTGTGGCTCAACCAAAGCATAATGGAAACTGCATGTGGATTTAATTATTTTCAGATGAGTTAGTTTTAGTTAATCTTCCTACAGGTGAGTCAACCAATGTTTCAAATATCAACAAAGCAAAACCTACCATTGGCAAGACAAAGAAAAATTGGCAACATTTTTTACGTCTAAATTATCAGTAAAAAAGCAAGTATAAACTGCTAAAGTTACTAAAATTATGACACCCGTGGAAATGTTTAAAATTAATTTAAATTTATGAGAGTAAACTTCCCAAAACAAGTTAATATTTAGTAAAAATACTTACATCTCTATCTCTTAAATTTTTTGTAGTCAGCAGAATAAAATCTGGTTTCGAAAAACTGCTGCAATCTTTTGTAACCCAGTTCAGTTCGAGATAATTGTCTTGTAAGGAGGAAACAGTCAAATGTACTTTTCCACATGAACCCAAATTTTTTTCAAGTGCTACAAAATACATATACTAAGTCAGGATGCACAAATTATTTAACATAAAATTCTCTGTTTTGTTTTAATTTGTAGGAAAACTTCTTTAACTTCTCTTCCATTTACGTCTGTCATTGACTCTTTTAAAACCCATTTTTTCACCTAATTTCAAAACTCGAGTAACCAAACAATTCTTGATCGATTTTTAAATATTTTTTTTGTTCGATAGCTCTGTTTCTAGTTCTTAAACTTTGTCACCCGATATATACAAGGTGGGCAAAATTCAACTCTACAGAATTAATTGTAAGTACTTTATAACATTTTTTGTAATTTGTAAACTTTTGGATAGTCCCAGACTGCTGTTTTTATTCCTTTCTTGAAAATCGTTAATATCTCAAGTGACAAAAAATTATAATGATTTAAGTTTACACTTATATTTTCCAAACACCAAAATATTTATATGCAATACACAAGGTATGGACGTGTACAGAATTTTGAGGTAGGGGCTAGATATTTATTAACAGGGTCAGCATATCCAAGATATGGGAATGGTATGCACCGGAAGAAAACAACAATAATTGGTCGATATGTGCAGACTATAGCGCGTCGCAAGTGAACTCTCGACTCAATAAAAAAAAAGCGATCCCGAAGACCAAAAAAGTGTTTCGCTCTAACTCTATCCCATAGAACATCCACGGGATTACATAAAAAGGCCGCCTCCAGCTAGGCAGAATTTGGAAGAGCTAAAGGAAATTTTAGTTCAGGAGTGGAATGCTGTTTCTCAAAACTTCATTCGAGGTCTTATAGACAGTATGCCTAGAAGATGCGAGGCAGTTATAAGAGCTAAAGGAGGACCTATGAAATAATAGAATTTCATGTTAACATACCATACCTTGTGTATTACATAAAACATTTTTGTTTTTGAAAAATATAAGAGTAAACTTAAATCTTAAAAAACTTACTTGAGATATTAACTATTTTCAAAGAGAAATAAAAGCAGAACATTATATAATGAAAAATGTTAAAAAATCATTTGCAAAAAATATAATCTAAAACTAAAGGCACTTACCATGACTATTTAAATAAAACCACTGCTTGAATAATCCAGTATAATATTTTTTTAATTTTGGTTTTATTTGTTATTTATTTATTGATATTTTAATATTTATAATATTTTTAAATTATGGTAAGTTTATTTATATAATCTATAAAAGAATCAATTATGACATTTATTATTATCATCCTTAAAAAGAAGGTTTATATTCTAGGATATGGAATCTTACCGGCTTTTTACAAATTTAATTAGGCTGCCATTTTGATTTGCTATATAGAATTGACAAGTTTTAAACACTTCATCCCTATTTCACATTTAACTTCTTTGCAATTTTTCAACTTACCTGTATAAGAAATTTTTTGCTACTAATATTTTAAATATTTAATTAGGCAGCCATTTGGTTTCATCATAACAGCTCGTGACTTTTGTGTAAAATTTGAGGTAGAAAATTTTCTAATTAGGCTGCCACTTTGTTTTGCTATATATGATTGGCAAAATTTTACTTGTTCATCCTGTTTCACAGTTGATTGTTGTGGAAAATTGCAACTCAACTGGATAAGCATTTTTTTAATACTAATATTTTAAACATTTCATTAAACAGCCATTATAAATATTATAAACATTTAACTAGACCTCCATGTTGGATTCGTACCACAACTTTTACCAGTTTATTACTATATAGCTCTCGATTTTTGTGTCAAATTTGAAAACAACAGATGAAATTAAATAGACATTTTGTTCCACCCTAATCACCCATCACCAAAAATTTATCAGTTTATCCTTATATTACACTTCATTTTTGGGTAAAATTTAAAATTAATCGCATAAGCAGTTAGATTCTATTAACATTTAACTAGACTGCCATCTTGGATTCGTTCTACAACTTTTACCAATTTATCACTACATAGCATTTGATTTTTGTACAAAATTTGAAAACAACCTGAATGAAGTGTTTTTTTATAACTAGTATTTTAATAATATTTTTTTTTACATTTTGATATGTTGCCTTTTTGTTTTTACCAAAATGTTACTGTGTCATCATCCTCAATTTTTGACTAAAATTTAAAATCTATTGTATAAGTACACGGTTGGAATTCAAAAAACATGTTTTTCAGCATCTAAGGACCCTAAAACATGAAGATCTGAAAAATTACAATACTTTCCTTTACGAGGAAAGTAAAAATCAATTGTTTTTGTTTTTTATTGTTGCTGGTAACAGTTTAGAGGGCTAAAAAGGATATGTTGTTTCCTTCGTTCTAAATAAAAAATTGGTTAACACACAGCTTATTTTACAACAGCAACGGAACAGTCGCCTAGGTGCTGATCAATCGCCCTCGTCTCCATCTAAATTATTGCCGTTATGATGATACTTCAATATATCGATAACCCTTTTCATGTATTTCGGTAATGTATTCCAAACAAGTGCGATTTCATTTGGGAAACAAGCAATCATTACCTCCGTGGGTATGATTTCTTACTTTTTAAAAGCCGTTTTTAGTAAAATACCGAATGATACAAGAGTTTCAGCGATGATACCATCTTTCTATAATTATCCTGATTCATTTAAGGTTTAAGGACATGTTTTTTTTACGATTGAGAGAAACAATGTTCAAAATTTCTGTTGCCCATTGTATGTAAAGTAAATTTCCTTTGCTGCTTCCCGACCCATTCGCAGATATCGAACCAATTGAGTTAATGGAGATAAATAGCCCAAGCTGTCGCAATATGTAACTTTTGAATCATTTTTCCGATATGCCACCCAATACGCTCCAAATCCCCTCACATTGTCCAAATTAATAATAGATTAGTAGATTCGTAACGACTGGGACTACGTCCAAGGAGTGAATCTCTCATATATTAAAATATGGCACTTGCATTTATAAAACATATATTTCTAGATCATATTGGATAGTGGCCTTCGAGGAAGGTATTTTGTTATTTTTTGAGTGATCCATAAAAACTTCTAAACCTGTTCTATATGACCTTAAATACATTTCCACTTCCTTTTAAATTTAGTTGTCCCTTAACACCTGTTTTTTGGGTTGTTGCAATTTTTGCTGCTTTTTCTGGGCGAACTACTCCAGCCACACCACCTGCTAAGGGCCCTATAGTAATGTAGTAATAAAAGTAATAACCCACCAACCTTTGGAATAGATATAATTCTAGAAGTGCGTACCATCAATAGGCTATTAATGACTTCCGTGCCGCAGGCACAACTATAATTAATATCTTTTTCAGCAATTTTATACCACCAGCTTTACCTAATTCAACTCGAATGGGTTTTCACAACACTGATCCAAAAGCAAATTTGGATATTTTTTTGTGTTCATATACGCTTCTCTTTCACACATCGCGACGACGGTTTCTTTTGGAACAGTTCATTTTAACTGACAGCGTCTAAACACCCATACCAAAATGTTGCTTTGCCTTCATAATATTCATTACCAACCAAGACGATATTTTTTCACTTGCACTAGCATTCTTTAATTTCACTCTTTCCCAGGCACGTTACTGAAGATGGTGATCGGTTTGATGACGTGAACTTAAATTATTTTGGGTTTTCTGATAAACAATATCGTGGTTAATTCTTTAATTACCGCTCGCTAATTCCTTTTGAGTTACATTTTCCGGGCTTATTAATTAATGAATTCGCTATGCCACACCCAGTCTTAGTGGAATTACACGAGCGCCCACTTCGTTTGACGTAGTGTCGGGATCGCTCAAACGAAAAAATACTCGAGTATTCGATTATCGAAAAAACTGATATAACTTGGCAACGATGCGAGTTACAAATTCGAGCGATGGACTACCGGTCATTCAAAAATTC
This sequence comes from Kuschelorhynchus macadamiae, assembly GCA_030620095.1. Taxonomy (NCBI): domain Eukaryota; kingdom Metazoa; phylum Arthropoda; class Insecta; order Coleoptera; family Curculionidae; genus Kuschelorhynchus; species Kuschelorhynchus macadamiae. The sequence goes on from JAUTXW010002789.1 coordinate 481,093, forward strand.
CTAATATGAGTATTACAGTTTTTCTGCTCAATCACTCTACACAAGCTGACAAGCAAATAAAACGAAACGTAAGTATAATAAAATGTTGAGAATAAAATTATATGGATTAACGTTAAATGTATAGTCACGTTATTCATCACTGGATCTGGATGTTTTTTCCTTATAGAGCAGGTGATAAGCGAAAACCATCGAATCTGTCCAAGTTATACAGGGCAATACGGGTTTCGACCACGAAAAGCGGTATCAAAATATGAATGAAAATTAATTCAAACGATCGCTCGATTATTGAAATCGCTTGAGAATCGGGCTCTCGGATATTAAAATTTACCGGTTATCCCCAACACTAGTTTGACGCATCGCATTTGAATGATTATTAAAGGCTAGTGTTCCTAGTTAGTTTATTCCTGGCAAATTATCTTCATTTACTGATAAATTATTGGCTAAATAAATATTTCAGTTAATCTAAACGGATAACTATACCGTTAGGACTCAAATTGGGCGAAAAATCTGATAAATATCTAATAATAACTAGAAAGAAAATAGTGATAGAACTAAATTGAGGAACCGAGAAGCGAAGCTAAAGGATGAACAAAAAAATAATAAACAGGGATATCTCCATCGGCGATCACATGAAAGCCAAGTAGTTCAATTCAACAGATTAACGCGTTTTTACATTTCTTATCTATCCCTTGCATTGCATTCTATATACATTGTACGAGACAAGGACAGACTGTACGCACGACACAGCTGATCATTCGATCATAATTAAAGATGATACATTGTATCGATTCGCATTCTAAAGATTGATTTCGATGTTATTGAATTCGGATTTAGAAACTCTTATTTTTGCGTTATTGTACGTATTTATGAATTACTGGCAATTTACTGCTATTGGATCATAACTGGCACATCGGCAACAATGGTGTTTAATATAAATTATGATTTTTTTGCAAAAATGCGTATATTAAAGCTGAAACAAAAACTAGAAATCGATAATCTTAGTGAAAATGTTAGATCCGGTCATGTAAGCAAGAATGTGTGACGTCGGCACGGTCCTTTATTGCCATTATCAATTCGTGGATAGGATCAAATGTAAGTATCAGTGTAAACTATTTGCAGGAAATCAATGTCATAATTACTTTGCTTCCACACACTTTGGTATTGCGCTTTGAACAGGTCTACGCATATTTAAAGTCGCTGTATCAACACAAATGCGAATATCTTAGAAAAAACATCACACCAATCAAAGGTTTTGGTTACTACACTTTTAGAGATACAACAGATATTGTAGAACAAGTGTAAAATCTACAAAAATATAGTATGGTTCCTCATAGTAGTACTAATAGTGACCAGAGTGATGTACTAAAACATGTGTTCCTGAAAGCAGTACCAACGATGGTCCGAGTGGTGTTGACGCACTAGATAAATTGGAAGTAAATTAGGAAAGCAACTAAACAAAAGTTTGGGATAAGTTTAAAATTGCTAGTGTTAAGAAAGCAATAATAAATTTCGGCGAAAGAGACATATTGCCAAAGTCATATTACTGCTTACACTATCATATTACATAAATATATATATATATATATATATATATATATATATATATAATATATATATTTATATATATTGTCTTTTTAAACGACATTTTGTTACGTTAATGTTGAATTCGTATCACTTTATACCTATATCACATTTAATATTTCTGCAAAATTTAGAGTTAATTTTTTTTTTTAATTTCATTCGCCATCTTGAATTCGAATCTCAACTTCACAAGTTACTCACCATATTACATTTAATGCTTGCACAAATTTTGAAATTAATCTATTAAGTAGTTTTTTAGGCTGATTTTTTAAACTTTTTATTAGGCCGCCATTTTGTTTTGCTATCTTGAATTCGTACAAAAATGTTACCAGTTCACTCGCATGTAACACTCAAAATTTGAGTGTACACATTATCAAAAATTAAAACGACTGGTACAATTGAACTTCATGCCATGCGAACCCGAAACCCCGCTTTTTTCCCTTAGTCACCCCAACTCCGATATACACTTTACTCGTTATCACAAGAAATGTTTTGGGCCAAAAATAAAGATATTTGATATTTTCAACATTCATTAAAATTTACAACTAAAAAAATCTTAAGAAAAAACAGATGTATGTACCTCAGGGTGCAGAGAATTGTCTTTTTGATAAATGATACTATTTCTGTACTACCCTGAATACATCCTTAAATTGGATAATCAGTTTTTTAGTAACAAAAAAAACTTTAACGTTTTTCTACAGACAGACAGACAGAATTGAGAAAACATGTTTTTCGGCAACTAAACAATTAAATTGATTTGAAAATCCTAACCATTTTACAAATAATTGATTAATATCATTCTTTTTGGTTGGTATTGGTTTTTTGTAGTATAAAAGCATAAAAGCATAGTATAAAAGCATCCTTTAATAGGATCTTCTGTGGATTCCAAGAGGTATGTTAGTAGATTGGTAATGTTAACTTTTGTAATTTGAAACTGTATCATCGGCCTTGAGGGTATTATAGCCTTTATCAACGGTCATTTTGTATTTGCTTATAAAAACTACATCACTCAAATTTAAATTTTTGGGTACGACTTTTATTTATATATCTGTATGCACTAATACGCGTGATGGATTTAACGTTAATTGGTTTCATAACAATAGTACGATGCTTCGTATGGTTATAAGTTTTCGTTGCCGACGGCAAAAGTTGTACTCATTTGTAGAAACTTCTAGTTGAACACTCCTTATACAAATAATTTTCTAGTGTGCATGTCACTGGTTTAACTATCGCGGTTTTTTTGTGTGCGGTATATCGAAAAATGATTAATGTTGTATTCCTTGACAAGATTTTGGAACTTTGTATTAAAAAATTACTTACCTCGATCGCTTGGCAGATTTACTGGCTAATTATATTTCACTTCTTCAGTAATGTTTTTCATTGCTTTAATGACTTCAACACCAGTCTTATTTCTAATTGCCCTAGACAAATTTAGAATAGCAATTTATACACATTAGGCTATAAAAGAAACCATCCTAACAATTTTTCTTTTTCAGTGCTTGGATTTACAGATTCAACTCACGTCTCTTGACATACTGATAAAATTAGGTGGCTTCTTTACTTAATAAATTGTACCTTCCTCAGATAATTGACATTGTTCTTTGTTTATTCAAATAAACAAAGTCAATATTTTTCAATAAATACGCTTTTGTAATTGTAGCACAAATTTGCATATGTTTTTTTTTTCAGTTCCACTTCCCTATCGATTCCCTCTTATTAAGTGTTTTATGATTAGACGTAGAAAAAATATGCATTTGCATATACCTGCATATTTGCATTCATATTTTAAGGTGTTACCATATACCTACATATGCTACAATATTATTTGCACTAAGAGCATATTATTGCATATTTTCTTTTTATTTCAAGTTTTTTCCTATTTTATTTTCTGAAAGAATCATGAAGAAATATTAATTTATAGATATTATGCCCATTTCTATTTACGTTACTGAATTCTTACGACCGCAACCCGCAACATTTCTTCCAAAACTGCAGTGCGATAATATATCGAATATTTTCGTGACTATAATTTATTTTGTATCAGAAATTAGAATAAAATATGCCTTAGACAACATCTAGCAGGCAGGAGTTTTTACATAGCTAGATTAAAAACTGCTGTAATGAACTGCAATTATCTGTTGATAAACTGTTTTGTACTGTTTCTTCTAAAATGGTAAGTAAATTAATTATTAGATTTTCCTCTTTTATTTTTATACCTGTTAATAATATTTACTTAAATTAAAAACGCTATATACTTGGATAAGTATGCAATAAAAGTAACAGCTTTAGAAAATCCAACCATATAAGAATAATATAAATATAAAACATAGACCTAACCTAGAATAACGTGCATTCTATAGGAATCGGAACAGGTAGTGGGGGCATCTAGAAGATAATTCGGGCCGAAAATGATACTTTCATATATTTTTTATGTACATATATTAATTTTTAATGTTAATGACATTTTTATCGGATCAGATAGTACTGGGCGTCTAGAACTAACGGTAATATTAAAATTTTCATAGGTTTTTTTTATTTATATCGATTTTTATTAGGAGTGATATTTTCATTTTTTTTTCAGATTACTACCGAGAAAAGTTTCAAACTAATCAACATATTGGAACAATTTACGCAAGCAGAATAAAATAAAATTTGGAAGCCAAAGACAAGAATTGTTGATAGCAATGGTGAACGTACAATACCAGTTTTAATTTAGAATTATATAAAGTTTTTGTAAGTGTAAGTATTCCTTTGTAGAGAACTCACAGCTTAAAGATTTTTTGTAAAACATTTTAATAAACCTATGTTTAGTGCATCAAACCTTAAAAAAAAGTATTTACCCATGACATTTGAAAAAGCAATGGGCAAAATTAAAAGTGCCCTGAATGATAAATGTTTGTGGATTAAAGTGTATGAAACCACCGACCGTAAAGGCCGTTACATAGCTAATTTATTAATTTGAAAGTTGGATGTTGCAAACAAATCAACTCCATTTCTTATTTCAGTAAAAGAGTTGAATATAAAAAATCACTCCATCATTGCACAGTTTATAAACGAAAATTTAGTTAATTTCATTTTGCCTAATCCTATTCAGTATGAAAAGATTTTACTTTTAGTTACTAATGCAGCATTATGGTAAAGGCGATATTTCAATAAAAGTGTTTTTATCCTAACCATGGCACATGGATTAAGAAGAGTAGCGGAACGCGTTAGAAATGAATTTAATGATGTTAACACTTAAATATTAAACAGAAAAAAGATATATTCCAAAGCGCCGCTGCCAGTCCAGTATTACAAAAAAAAAATTCTCTAATATCCCCTTACCCCCTGAACCAACTGTCAAAAGTGGGGAACGTGGCTAAAAGCAGCAGAATTTTATGCAGGGAATTACGACCAATTTTACGAAGTTATTAAAGAACTTGACGAAGATGCGGCAATTAGCATAGTTAAAGTTTAAAGAATTATTAACTAATAATTTTCTTAAAAATGAACTAGTTTTTAATAAAAACTATTTTTTAAAGCTGGCGACATACATTAATAAACTAGAGTTGTTATGTTATCATAACATAAAAAAATACCCCTACTGCTTCATGTGATATAGAAAGGTTATTTTCAGATTTTAAATTTATTTTAGATGATCGGCGACAAAGTTTTTCTAATGAAAACATAGAGAAGTATCTTATTACGTACTGCTATAATAGAAATAGACAAATAAAATCAACAATGGATTTGTATTAATTATGCGTGTTATATATTATGTCCTGTTACTGGTAACATATATATGTTACCAATTTCATATTTTCGTTTGTTCCGATATTTTACTTTTTGCAGTTTTTCATGTAGTTTTTATTATTATTTAATTTTTTGTAAAATGATCTAAGTATTAGAAATTATAATTTTTAAGCATATTTGGATGTGTTTTTTATATTTAAGTGAAAATTAACTGCACGCTAATCATGTATATTTCAAAGTTTTTTTAAAGCACTTTATGCTCATATATTTTAATTTTTTATGATATATTTTTCTTAGCCCTATTTACAATATATAAATATTTTTTCTTGTAATCCACGCTTCTTGTATGCTGAATTTGTCAATTGTAAAATTTTTATACGTTTCTATCAGTTCGGGAGTCATCTCGTCTCTATAATTAATACCACCGAATTTTTTAGGAATATTAAGTCGAAAAGTTTCGCATTCCCTTCAAATGTCGCAATATTCTTAACTTGGCACTAAGGTGCCACTATAGATTTTTTATTTACTGTTGTATCACAACGTACCCTATAAACAGTATCAAACCGAGATGGACTTGTCTTTAATACGATTAAATATTAACGGAGATGAACGATTTCTTAAGGTGTTAATTAATATCGTAATTTTTTTTCAGGAGGTGTTGCATAGATTCCATCAAGCGTATTGTTTTTTGGGGTAACCAAATATGTTTCAGCACTATATGTATCATTTTAGGGCTGGTGTTGATATTTCCAACGGAAACTAGTCTGAAATACGCATGCTTAACGCATCTAATTTGTTGGTAGTTCCTTGCGAGACGTTTGTATGTTAGCAATAAAACTTCCGATTCAACTTTATCTTTGAAGCACTTTAACTTTAAAAGTCTAAGATTTATTTATATTCCAGCTTCTCTAATAAGAAATAATTAATAATGAAGAATATTGATTTTAATTTGCGCTCGTTCTCGACGTAATTACATAGCAGTGACAACCCTGGTGCAGGATTTCCTTAACTCTTTGGTATATTAAGCGATATATTTTGGAGAATTTCTTGATTTCCTTAAGCTAAGGGCCCTCCCTCCGGCTACAGAGAAGAAACCGTTTTCTTTCTCATGTACATTTTTTATTTTTAAATAAAAAATGTAACAACGTGTCTTTCTAGAAATGTTTCATTCGGTCCACAAAGTCTGATTGAACACGTGCCAATGCCTAGCTGTCCTGGGATGAGCTAACCTTCTACAGTTCCACTGCAGTTTTTTGGATTAAAAGACAGTTTTTCCATTTTTTATGTAGTAAGGACGTATATGTAATAATTTTTCTTCTGATATAACCTTAAGAAATTTTAAACTTCAAAGATTCTTTTAATTATTTAAATGTATGTAGCTACATATATCTGATTAGCAATGTAAACCCTAATCTTATTATTACGATTTCGAATAGTACATACTAATCTTTTTTTAAGAAAGTTTTAATGCGTAAAGTTTTATTTACCAGAGTTGATTGTAAAGTGCAATTTTTAATTAAATGGTTATTTGATACTTATTGCCAAAATTGAATTCAAATCTCATATCAACGACATAATAAACCTTTTTTAAAAAAATCAAGAAATGTAAAGTAAAGAGATTGGAACTTATTTCAAATGTTACATTGTTACAGTTAAAAGTCTCTATAGATACTGTGATACCTAAACTGAGTGGCGCCAAAAATAAAGTGTAAGTATTGCTAGCTCACTTCCCACTATTGCTACCTGACTACGAGCTGCAGCTATTTTAAGAAGAATTAATTCTTTCTACAGAAACTACATCTTGTACATGAGCAGCTCTAATGTGTTCAAACTTTTTTCGAATGGCATCTGTAACATCAAGCAATTGACGTTTCAGATCAATATCAACATTTCACGACGAGTGATTTTACCAAAGTGTCAATCAACTGTGGAATGTTCATTCACTGATCTAACTCTGTACATATATAGTTACCGAAACCCTTGCCATATCTTCTTGAATTTAAAAAAACTAGAAACCTATCCTTATCATTCCAACATTTAACGCACATCTCTAGAAACTGTATGAAAGTTACATCTGGCGGTATATGATCAGAAAAAATGTTGCGTAAATTTATGTCTTGACCTTCAAAACATTATCAAGGTCATTTCAAAGTCAAGGGAATAACATCTCAAGCTGACTTCATAGGGTGAGGGGTCAGGGACCCAAAAAGGGGAGGTGAGTTAACGAAAAGTTATAAAATACTAACCGCCTAACGAATATTGACGAGTTTTCTGGTTTTAAGTTTAAAAAGATGCTTCATGACCGAAGAATTTTTCTACACAGTTAAGGTGATAAGCTATTTTGTATAACTGAACAAATCATTGTTATGAAATGTCTACAAGCAGTGTGCTTAGTTCACAACAATCATTATTTGTCTCATTTTAAAAAACTGCCTATTACCTACAATTTATTTCTATTATAATTTGAAAATTTTAATTCGGAAAAAATCGTTTTCATTGCGGAAACTCTTCTTAAACTAGGCTTTCGAAATCTAAAACATTCGTCAAAATCCGTTAAACCATTTGCAAGATATGGCATTTTGAAAATTGTGTAAACCCTATATTTAAGAATGCAACTTTTTGAACTTTACATAATCTTTTTGATAAAGCGTTTAACATAGAAATATGAAGCTTATGAGTAGAAAATACGGTTTTTTAAATTCCCAATCTGCATACGAAAATGTTGATTTTTTAAAAAGTTAAATCAATTTGAAGAAAGGATTAAAAATTGAAAGTGTTAATCTTTTCGTTTAGCAGTTTCTCTTAGAAGTTGTGATTAACACAATATTATACATACATTTTTATCTGTTGGATTTATAAGCGATGTATTATTATTTTGCAATTATTTAGCTTCAGCAGTAGTCTGCCAATTATTGCTATTATAAAAGACGTCAAATCGGAATGTACTACTACCATGACTCATATAAAGTGTTCACTTATTAGTCTAATTGGCCTTAATATATTTACAATATCTATAAAATATCTGTTAGGTACAAGAGTTCACATATACCCAGGTAACTATATAAATAAAATTAGTAGTGAAAACATTTTGGGAACTAACCGGGATCCTTGTTTTTCATAGTTATTTATTAAAATATTGCAGCGAGTTATTAAATATACAAAAGTAGATACAAAAAACACCTGTAAAATGACTACTGAATAAAATTAAGAAATCTGGCTCAATAATGCGTTATAGTACAAACTTTGATGATACCTTACAATTATAGTATAAGGGCGCCCCTACAGTCATCTATAAAAAAAATATCAAAAATATTATTTATATACTAATCAAGAAAAAATACTAAGCCAATATTTTAACAACTTACTATTAGTATGTTTAACGTGTTCTTTTTGCATGTGGATGTAACTGAAATGTAAATAAATACTGTGACTATATGATACCATCTGTCATCTGAGTTCATTTTTCCTTCCCATTATTTCGGAGTACAACAATATAGAATAAAAAACTCGGAATACTACTCAAACAATATTTTAGAAGCACTAGTAACTTTTAAATTTTCTCAAGCTAACTTGTTAGTTAATTTATCAAAAAAATGTATCTTATATCAATTGAACAGTTTATCCCATTTTCACATCTAATTTTTCTGCAAAATTTAAAGTCAATTAAACAAGATTTTTTTACGTTGATTTTTTAAAATTTTATTTGGCCGCCATTTTGTTTCGCCATCTTACACTGAAACCTATATTATAAGTCTTTACCTACTCCGTTGATTCGCAGATACTTCCCAGATATTAAGTTTTTAACTGGTTTTCGTTGTTGTTATGTTAAAGTGGTGTATTATTTGGATTTAGAATCCAGTAAAAAAAACAAAAGCTCTTTTCTAAAATGTCGACGTTTCCCAACTTTATGGTTACATCCTCATAGATTTTATATCCTACATGAAACTCTATTATTATTATATTATTATTATCTGTCTTTACCTACTACGTTGGTCTGCACATATTTCCTAATCCCAAATAATACACCACTCTAACAACAACAAAATCGCTACCGAAAACTATTTAGAAACCTTATATCTGGGAAATATCTGCGAACCAACGGAATAGGTAAAGCCTGATAATATAGGTTTCATGCAGGAAATAAATTCTACATGTGTCCTGAGAATGAAACAATCAAGTTGCAAAACGTCAACAATTTAAAAAAGACTAGTTTTTTTACTGGATTCTAATCCCAAAAAAACACAACTGTAACATAAAAACAAGTAGGTCGTTAACGAAAACTAATTAGAAACATAATATCTGGAAAATATCTAGTAGTTTGTAAAGACTGATAATATGAGTTTCATGCAGGATCTGGAATCTATATGTGTCCTGAGGATGCAACAATAAAGTTGCGAAACGTCGACAAGTCAGTTGTTTCTTTACTGGATTCAGTTCAGCCATATTGAATTTTTACCAAAATAATACCAGGTCATTCCCATGTGACCCTCAATTTTTGTTCAAAATTTGAAGTCAATCGGGTAATACACAGACCGATAGACCGAATTGATAAAACATGTTTTTGGCATCTAGGGACCCTAAAGCGTGAAGATATGTAAAACCTGAGAGGGTTTTCTTCACGATTACAAACATTTTATTTGGCCGCAATTTTGTTCCGCCATCTTGAATTAGTAACACAGTTTTACTAGTTATGGCACACAATTTAAAATCACCAAGTAGTTTTTTGTTTTGTTTTGCCATGTTGGATTCGTACAAAAATTTTACCATTTCATTCCAACATAAAACTTGGTGTATATCCAAAATTTGAAATAAATTCGACAAGTAGCTTTTTCATAATATTTTATATAATATATATACATACACATATATATATATATATATATATATATATATATATATATATATAGTACATATGCTGTCTTTTTATTTTATTTTGTTCCATCATAATGGACTCTTACCAATATTTTACAATTTTCTTTCTACCTATGCTACACTTGACTTTAGACATAATTTAAAATAAATTCAAAAGTGGTTTTAACACTGTCGCAATCTGCCATTTTGCTACGTCATGTTGAATTCTTACCAGTTTATCCCATTTTCACATCTAATTTTTCTGCAAAATTTAGAGTCAATTAAACAAGATTTTTTTATGTTGATTTTTAAAAATTTTATTTGGCCGCCATTTTGTTTCGCCATCTTAAATTGAAACCTATATTATCAGTCTTTACCTACTCCGTTGTTTCGCAGATACTTCCCAGATATTAAGTTTTTAACTGGTTTTCGTTAACGATCCTCTTGTTGTTATGTTAAAGTGGTGTCTTATTTGGGGCTAGAATTCAGTAAAGAAACAAAAGCCCTTTTTTAAAATGTCGACGCTCCCCAATTTTATGGTTACATCCTCACAGATTTTATATCCTACATGAAAGCCATATTATCTGTCTTTACCTATTCCGTTGGTCTGCACATATTTCCTAATCCCAAATAATACAACACTCTAACAACAAAAAAATCACTAATGAAAACTATTTAGAAACCTTATATCTGGGAAATATCTGCGAACCAACGGAGTAGGTAAAGACTGATAATATGGGTTAAACATAATATCTACATATGTGTCCTGAGAATGCAAAAATCAAGTTTAAAAAAGATTTGTATTTTTACTGGATCCTAACCCCAAATAACACACAACTATAAAACCAGAAGATCGTTAACGAAAACTAATTAGAAACTTAATATCTGGAAAATATCTAGTAGTTGGTAAAGACGGGTAATATAGGTTTCATGCAGGATATAGAATCTATATATGTCCTGAGGATGCAACAATAAAGTTGCGAAACTTCGACAAACCAGTTGTTTCTTTACTGGATTCAGTTTAGCCATATTGGATTTTTGTTCAAAATTTGAAGTTCATCGGGTAATAGACAGTCCGATAGACGGAATTGATAAAACATGTTTTTTGGCATCTAGGGACCCTCAGGCGTGAAGATATGTAAAACCTGAGAGGGGTTTTTCACGATTACAAACATTTTATTTGGCGGCAATTTTGTTCCGCCATCTTGAATTGGTAACACAGTTTTACTAGTTATGACACACAATTTGAAATCATTAAGTAGTTTTTTGTTTTGTTTTGCCATGTTGGATTCGTACAAAAATTTTACAATTTCATTCCAACATAATACTTGGTGTATATGAAAAATTTGAAATAAATTCGACAAGTAGATTTTTCATAATAATTTTTTTGCATTTCCCTAGGCCGCCATGTTGTTTTTGCCATACTCAATTTTTACCAAAATATTACCAGATCATGCCCATATGACTCTTAATTTTTTATCAAAATTTGTAGTCAATCGGGTTAGTTTTTAAGCTGAGCCACGTACTAACAGACAGACAGACAGACCGACAGACGGGCCGACGGAATTAATGAACCATACTTTTTGGCATCTAGGGATGTTAAAACGTAAAGATATGTAAAACCTGAGAGGGTGATTTTTCACGACTACAAACACTTGATTTGGCCGCCATTTTGTTTCGCCATCTTGAATTAGTACCACAATTTTACTAGTAGACCCCTATACCACAATTAGGTATGGCACACAATTTGAAATTAATCAATTAAGTAGTTTTTCAGGCTGAATTCCTAAATATTTTATTAAGCCGCCATTTTGCTCCGCGATCCTGGATTCGTACCAAAATGTTACCAGTTGACGCCAACATAATACTTGTTGTTGTTGTTGTTTTGATATATTGGATGAGATGAGTAGTTTTTTAATAATAATTTTTTTAACATTTCATTAGGCCGCCATTTTATTTCGCCATATTGGATTTTCACTACAGTCTTACCAGGCCATCCCCATAAAACCCTTAATTTTTGACCAAAATTTGAAGTCAATCGGGTAGGTAGCCTTTAAGCTATGCCGCGAACTCTGACAGAACTACAGAAGACCGACAGACAGACCTATAAAGTTGATAAAACATATTTTTTGGCATCTAGCGATGATAAAACATAAAAATTTGTGAAAGTGAGAGGGTGACTTTTTAAAGATTACAAACATTTTACTTGGCCGCCATTTTGTTCCGCCATCTTGGATTCGTACCAAAATGTTCCCAGTTGGTTCCAACATAGTACTTGATGTTTTTGAAAAATTTGAGAAAAATTGGCTGAGTAGTTTTGTAATAAAATTTTTTTAACATTTGAAGGGCACAGGCAAAGAAGGCGATATGTCAATTTTTTCCGAAATTGGGTTAATCAGGCCATCTATGAGCTAAAGCTGTAAACTGTTACCCTAGAAATTGTCACGGCTAAAAAAGCGAGTAGTCAGCAGATATCACCCGATTTATTTTTGCCATACAGGCTAAAAAAGCGATATGTCCGCGCGGAACCACGTAAGAAGGCGTTAAATCACTGGCGTTGCCGAAACAAGTAGTTTAAAATGATTTGTACGTATTATTTATTTTGTCAGTTGGTACACTGAATCTGTGTTTGTTACATCAGCTGTATTTGTGCCGTTTTTTGTTTATAGTTAGTTTTCTTATCGTTGTTTAAGTTTACGTTGGTTAGTAAAAAGAATATGTCTGAACTAAATAACTCTAGTAAAAAACGAAAGAAATACGGTAAAATGAGTGACGTAATTGATAAACCTCAGAAGTCATTCCCTAGGAGAAGACTGTAAGTGCAAAAGGTTTAAATATTTTGTACATGTATCGGAGCCGTCTCGAAGAAAAATAATTCAAAATTTTAATTTGCTTGGTTCAGTCAACGAACAAAATATATATTTGTGTGGTCTTATTTCGGTTTTGCCTGTTAAACAGCGTAGGCCTAGACAGTCTGAGGAGAATGCTGTCCTCCATGATGCTACTTTTTGCTATCGGGTAAGGTTTCAAAGTGCAGAAGAAAAGACAGAAGAGGTGTAAGTATGTCAAAAGGCATTTATGGCTATTCATGGAATTGGCCGAAAGAAACTGGAAGTGTTACAGCGATCTTTAAAAAGTAAGAGGGAGGCACCAAAAGATCAAAGAGGTAAGCACAAAAATCGTAAACACATACTGTCTGATGAAACTCATAATGTAATCAGAAGTCATATTAAGTCATTTAAAGGTCGCAAAAGCCATTACAGCTTACGTGATTCCAATAAAGTATATTTACTGGAAGAACTTAATATAAAAAAAATGTACACATTGTACTGTCAGCAGTTCCCAAATCACCCTATTTCCTATGAAACTTATAGAACTATTTTTTCAAAAGATTTTAATATAGCCTTTGGCTATCCAAGATCTGACACATGCAGTCAGTGTGATGAATTTCAAGCAAAAATGAAAAGTTTGGAGACTCAAAAGCTGAATTTATCGCAAACGAACGCGATGGAGTATCGTGTAATAGACAGAGACATACACCGAATATCCATCGAAATTAAGGTGCCTAAAATGAAGGCTGAACAGTTTTATAAAAGAAAAAGAGAAGTTAAAAGAGAAAGTCAACAATCTGAACATGGAGGCGATTTGCTTGGATTTTTCCAAAAATCTGCCTGCCCCGAATATAACAACCAACGACGTATATTATAAAAGGCAGCTGTCAACATTTTCTTTTAACATTCATGTTCTTTCTACATCACAAAGTATTTTCTATATGTATCCTGAAACTAACTGTGGGGAAAAAAGGCAGTGATAATGTGTGCTCTTTATTGCACCACTTCTTATATAATTACCTCGACATGAAGATACGTAAGCTTGAAATATTTTGTGACTCCTGCGGAGGACAAAATAAAAATTATACGATGATGCGTTTTCTACACTACGTAGTGCATACGGAGAAAAGGCTAGACAGTGTAAAACTTACTTTTCCGATACGAGGGCACCAAAAGAGTAGAGTCGAAGTTCCAGAAGAGTGGTATGAAGTGTTCAAAATGGCAAGGAACAAACCATCTCCTTTTGATGTTGAAAAAGTTACACAATCGTACTTCCAAAGTTGGACTGACTTTTTATTAAAACGCTACCGACGCACATGCCCTTTTCCTTCTAGACCGCTCAGGGAACTTAAGATAGTCAAGGAACACCCCAGGTTGATTTTACATCGGGATAGTTACAATGGTAGTTGGGAAACCAGTGTCGTCATCGACGCCAAATTTAAGCTCCTGGGAAAAAAGCAACTAAAAGAGGGAGAATTTCAACTTCCAGATTTCTTATACAAAGGTAAAAAGCTTTCCTCTTTTTATAGCGGTGATTAATACAATTATTTTATGATTTTAACAGATCTTCTGCCTGTAAGTGCACCGAAATGGAAGGACCTTCAGGATCTTAAAAAGTTTTGTCATTCCTCTGCCCAAGACTACTTCAATTCATTGCCACACGTGTGACATGATAATGTTGCAGGTAAAACAAACTCAATTTCTCAAGTCTCTCTAATCTTATTTGAGCTATATTTTTAGATGTCCTGCCCATAATTGCTGTAATGAAAACAGACATCACATCAGAACCTTTGAATTTTAGTACTGTAGACTCATTACCGCATTTATTATAATATTACTATTTTTTTTTTTAAATAAATATCTCATGACAAAACACCTTCTTTCCCTGTTTGAATTGGGACTTTTTGTGAAAAATTGCGTTTTTTTAATAAAAAATTTTTCCAAAAAAAATAGCTATGAGTGGTATTTGTACACACTACCCTAATAATAATAATATGTAAAAATGGTGTCTATTTTACTTTTATAAATTACTTTTTAGAGCTCTTAAAACCTTTAAAAGCGTTTTTCTCAAAACTAACTTTTCTGACATATCGCCTTCTTTGCCTGTACCCTTCATTTCACTAAGCCGCCATTTTGTTTCGCCATATTGGAGTTTTACCGAAATCTTACCAGGCCATCCCCATATGACCCTTAACTTTTGACCAAAATTTGAAGTCAATCGGGAAGTAGTCTTTAAGCTATGCCGCGAACTCGCACATAGACATACAGACAGAAAGACCGACAAACGGACCGACGGAGTTTATAAAACATATTTTTTGGTATCTAGCGATGCTAAAACATAAAGATGTGTAAAATTGAGAGGGTGACATTTTCACGATTATAAACATTTTATTTGGCCGCCATTTGGTTCGGCCATCTCGAATTAGTACCACTATTTTACTAGTTGATCCCTATTCCACAATTAGATATGGCGCACAATTTGAAATCAAACTATTAAGCAGTTTTTTCAGGCTGAATTTTTAAATATTTTATTAGGCCGCCATTTTGTTCCGCCATCTTGGATTCGTACCAAAATGTTATCAGTTTATTCTAACATAACACTTGATGTTTTTGCAAAGTTAATCGGGTAAGTAGTTTTTTAGCTACGCCGCTAACAGACAGACTAACAGACATACAGAAAGACAGACAGACCGACGGAATTGAGAAAAAGTGTTTTTCGTCATCTAAGGACCCTGAAACGTGAAGGTCTGAAAAAATCTCGGAGAGTGATATTTTCACGATTGCAATACTTTTCTTTTAGGAGGAAAGTAAAGATGAGACAAAATATATAGGATAAATATGTTAATAAGCGCATATTAAAGCAACAAATCACTTTAAAATAGCGGCTTGACGAAAACAATAAACAATATTTATACTCTTAAAAATATCTAACTAAAAAACACTTATACAAAATATCAGAAAATAATTGCTCTCAGTTCCCTGCTATATAACGAAACAAAAATAACCTAGTATATTTAGCAAACCTTAAGGTTGTTAGAATTAATTTCAAACACCAATTGTTTTGACATTCTGACAGTTCCACCATGAAATGTTGAAAAAGATAATTTCATAACTTCATCTTTTTTAAACACCTTATATTCTTCGGGTTCTGTCGGAAATATAAGCTTATCGCCTTTGCGACGTAAGCACAAAAACACCAAATTCACTTTCTCCGATGTATTCGACTAACAGAAACATTTTTTCACTTTTAAATTTTATTAAAATATGGTCACCTTTACCTATTTCATTTAGATTAAATTCTACAAGTTGGCAATTTTTATTATCAGTTTTCACCAAGTCTTCCAAAGGTATTCTCACAAAATCATTTCCATCTTGGTAATGTGTATTTTCATTTTCGCTTTCTGAAAAAATATCATTACTTACTTCCACTTTTTCTCGGTTGTTTTTTTTTTGATAAGCTTCTTTAGCTTTGATGTCATTTAAATATTCTTCATCTGTTAAAATGGCATAGTTGGTATGTTCTCCGTCAGCATCAATCTGTGGATTATTAATATTATTTGTGTTCTCGTCTTGTAGACTTCGCGGGTTAATCAACTGTTCTTCTTCAATATCCAATACATGAACATCCAAAGGATTATTGATGAAGGTTCCGTCATTATATTTTTCCCATTTAATTGGGTCCAGGCTTTCTCTAGAATGTTTTTCGCGGCTTTTTATAATAGCTTCTCTAATACCTTTGTCCTATAAAACAAAATCATATTGTCAAACTTTTTTTTGTTAGTCTTCTTTCATTTAACCAATCAACAAGTTCTTGGTTCCATTTCAGTTTTAGTGGCCCAAAGCGGCACTTGTCTAAGGGTCATAGCACATCAGTAGCATGTGGTGTAGTTTAAAGTGTTATATTATTTTGCATGGTAACATTGGTAAGTAGAAATTTTAGTGAACTGACCGTTGAAAACGGCAGTTGTCATCCATGCCTTGTAATTAGCTGCATATCCAGTAATATTAAGGTCATATGTACCTTTGTACGTACTCCAGAGATTTTAAATTGATAAATTATTAATGGTGGTATAATAGCCTACTTGCTGAAATGTGCGTTAGGGCTATAATATTTTCTTTTCCAGAGCTCTTAGTAATTTTTAACTTTTTGTCCCCCTGCAGATATTCCCATCATTCTTCCAGGATAAAATTTAACACTGGTTTCGTCCAAGTTAAAAATATGTGATGCTTTATTTTCTAATACCAGTTGAGAACTGTTCAATTTTTTTGGCTGAACTAATTCTTTCACAAAACCCACAGAACTAATCGACCCCAGGTCTTGCGTCCTTCAAAACCGTTGTAAACTGTTTTCGTTTACACCCGTTTGAACCACTGACTTGATTTCTTCTTTTGGAGGTGCAAATCCTCACTTAGCTATAACGGCAATTTTTTCAGTTAGATGTACTTCTGCTTCCCTTGATAAGGCTTGTTTTCGCCCACGTTTTAAAAGATTTTTATTGTTGAGAACTTTATTTAATTTCGATTTAGCAAGACGATTTTTTTTGAAGCTGTTCTACTTGATAACTCATCCTGTTTTATTAAAATCAATACTGTCTGTAAGTCGTCTTTTGTGTATGACTTTGCTTTTGGTATGTACTGTACAGTCTCGACATTTTGCCGTTCTATACCTGCAAAATATGACTTTTTTCTTACTTTTAACCCAATTGTTGTATTATATGTACTCAGAAGGCCGCCTTAAATTTACCCGGCAAGATCAACACGCAAG
This sequence comes from Kuschelorhynchus macadamiae, assembly GCA_030620095.1. NCBI lineage: Eukaryota > Metazoa > Arthropoda > Insecta > Coleoptera > Curculionidae > Kuschelorhynchus > Kuschelorhynchus macadamiae. Next base: position 498,853 of record JAUTXW010002789.1, read on the forward strand.
CACGACTTAACAGCTTATTCTACACCGGCGATGGCCGACGTAGTGCGACTGGTGATTTACGTTTATAGATTGGCGGTAACTAAGCTTTAGCGAATTTCCATTTCACACATTTTTTCACCGCATGCAGAAGTCAAAGAGAAACAGAACCTGGTCACAAAAGCACGAAACTTACATATGGAAAGCATAATTACAACCGATGTCTATAGACTAGTGACGGTTGCCTATAACTGGAACTAAATTGTTAGAATTTATCACTACTATTGGAACCATGGAACTGATCCGATTTAAAATATTAAATAGTTACAGTTAGGATTCTGATGCGCCGACTCCTGTTTGTCGGAACTCAGCTGCCTGTTTCGAATATAACGTTAATTGAAGGAATGATTTTTCTTTATTTAACTATAGTAGTGTTATTTGTTTGATTTAATATTGAATTGTATTACAAACTGTTAGAACGATAATAGATAAACATAGGATAAAATCGATAGAGGATAAAATAAATAGGATGGAGGATAAAACACATGCGCAGTAGGTACTAAAGGAATATACCCATGCGCACTAGGTACTGGAGAATGTTTGGGAAGATGGAACTAAACTTTATATGGATCAGATATTAGTTACCTATTCCATGTACTTACCAAAAATCACCTATTCCAAATTCGACGGCGCGTCTTAATGAGTTTACTGATATTTATTTTATTTTCAAGACGTCACTTGAAAAAAATACATTCGAGTTATGTATAGGTTTATAGGTAATTGTATTAGATTACATTAAAATACGGGCCCTCAGAAGTCTGAGATACGTGCCAGTACTGGTGCTGTAAAATTCTCGAGAATTTATACAAATTAAATATTCTCTTGAAATATATCGGAAAGCCTGAAAATGTAGAGAAAATTTTTTGAATATATGACACGAAATTTTGAAAATATTGACAAATTTAGGAAAATTATAATATATATGGGTACAGTTACAACAATTAGTGATATTCGATTCGAGTTCGGTTTAGTTCAAAGTTAACCAAAGTAATACCAAACGTATTTGAATGTAAATTAATGACCTTGGGATCATTTTCTCATTGCAATCGAAACTGGAACTGATCCACGGAACTGACATTGTTGATTTTGAGATCCTAGCTACACTTGAGCCTATTCTGTTTTAACCTCGCCTAATAGTTTGCGGAAAGAAGTTTCTATTTTTCGAATAGTTCTGTCATTACGGATATTATTTATTCTTTTATTGTGCTGTTAGTAAAATATAGAGGCCTGCAATGATTTCATTCATTTATGTATTTACTCTAATTATGTGTTTCCGTATGTTTCATCAATCTCAATTAATACTGATGAATAATGACTTACCTGTTCCCAGAAATAATAATTATATCAATTATGTTGTTATTTATTTCTTTGTATCGCATGATAAACATTTTAATAGTAGAAAAGAAACACTGTTTTAGTAAAATTCGATAAATATCTCATTAAAAATGGAAAAAATAGGTAATAAAAGAAAAAAGTTTTAAGGATTAAACTGTATTTATACGGTTTACCACGTTAACTGAGAAGCCGAATACATGTTATAGCTGACTTTTAATACTATTATTTTTTTAAAATTATACCGTAAAAACAGTAATTTAAAGTAAAAATCACATACTAAGCTAAAATCATTTACAAATAAATATTTGTTTATCTACTAATTAACTAATTCAATAGGGCGGGAAAAAATTGCATTCTAAAGAAATGTTAAAAAAAATGTTTACTAAAAAATAATTATCCAATTTACCTCAAATTTTGTGTAAAATCAAGTACAATGTAGGAATGAACTGGGAAAATTTTGTGAGAATTCAGGATGACGAAACAAAATAAAGGTTTAATAAAATATTTAAAATATCAGCCTGAAGGAACTACTTGTTAGATTCATTTCAAATTTTGTACAAAAATTAAGTGTGATATAGAGAAGAACTGATGAAAATGTGGTACGAATTCAAGATGGCGCCGCAGAACAAAATGGCGGCTAAATAAAATTTTTGTAATCGCGGTCTGTCTGTCTGTCCGTCTACTTGTCGATTTGCAACATAGCTAAAATACTACTTACCTGATTGATTTTGGTTAAAAATTAAGATGCCAAAACAAAATACCGGCCTAATAAAATATTTAAAAAAACCAGCCTTAAAAACTACTTACTAGATTGATTTTAAATTATATGCTAGAATTAACTGTGATATAGGGATGAACTAGTAAAATTTGGTACGAATATAAGATGGCGGAACAAAATATCCAAATAAAATGTTTGTAACTGTGAAAAAAAATCACCCTCCCATGTTTTATATATCTTCACGTTTTAACTTTCCTAGATGCCAAAAGATATATACTTTTTTAAATTCTGTCGTCTACTTATTAGGTTGATTTGGAATCTTGTGCAAGAATTAAATGTAATATAAAAATAAACTGGTAAAGTTGTGGTACCAATTCAAGATTGCGGAAACAAAGTAATTAAATTCTTCAGTAGTTCAAGATCTTGGTATCTATTTTTATTTAGCTTATACATAAAAGTTCCTTATAGTCTCAGTCCAAGGGAGTAAAATCGGGGTTCGTGGGGGGGCAGGGAATTGTCCCATTGAGTCTAGTAAATTTTACTTACATTATTGTCTAAAATTTGCTGCTCAAATATTTTTATTAATTTAGGTTTTTTTTACTATGTTATAATTAGTATTTATAGATTTAGGCAACAGTAATAAAAAACATTAAGGTGGTTTCCTATGAGTACAATGTTAGACCGAAAAACCATGAAAAATTTTATGTTTTTTTCATTTTCTGATTCTCGTTAATACAACTTGTATTGAGATAATGATGTGGATAAAGTATTAGGGACCTTTTGGGCCAATTAATTTTTCGCACCGTTATTAACGTGTCCGTTATAATAAGCAGGCGTAATGCCGAAACATCAAAACAACGTTGCTTAAGCGATAACGAGATTTTGTGCATTATAAATAAAGCTCGCTTTGGCATAACCATAGGGTTGTCGGTTGGTTCGATTCCCATGGATTTGTCAAGCATTTTCATTATATCCGAGAATGTATTAAAACTATTGAGAAATATGATCCACACATTTTGTTTATATCCCAGGATGTATAAAGCTATTTAGAAATGTTACCTTCAAATATGTTTCTGTCGCTCAACTTTTGTGAATTTAAAAATGTTTTCAGTAGACTCATAGGAAACCAATTAAACTTGACAACACCGTGAAACTTTCTCTCCCTTATTAGCGTAATATAAGCCCAATGCTACTAACGGGGTACGTTATCGGTTATTAAGCGAATCCTATTATCTGTAATATCTACCACTAATAACTAGGTACTACTAGTAAAATATTAACAGTTCATTTCTACATAATACCTGATTTTCGTGGGAGATTTCAGGAAAATTAAATAAGTAATTTGTTAAAAATCATCTTTTCGCTAGGTCGCCATATCGGATTTTTTACAAAATGATACCAGATCATCCCTATATGACCCTTAATTTTTGACCAACATTTGGAATTAATCAGGTAAGTAGTTTTAGTAATGCCCCGATCAGACCGACATGGCGACAGACTCACAGACAGAGTAGCCCACACCCTGACATACAAGCAGGCTGACGGTATTCAGAAAAAATGTTTTTTTTTGGAATCTGGGGACCCTAAAACATGAAGATTTGTAAAGTCTTGGGAGGGCGAATTTTTTTATCCAGCTTTTTACAGTTCAAGATTAAAATTTTTTGGCACAAACCGTACAAAAATTCAAAGTTTTTAACATATCCGGATTTTCGTTAATAAAAATAAAATAAAACTTCAAAAGAAACAAAGAAATATATATCTTTACATTTTTCCTTATGGTTTTTTTCGATAAGGGGATAGGGCATTTTATTTGAGACAACCTGTATATTTAAATAAGATTTAATGTTAAAGAAATAGTTTAATTTTTATTTCCCTCGTAAAAGGGAATCGTGAAAAAATCACTTTCCGACATTTTTTGAGATCTTCACGTTCCATAAAACAAAACATATTTTCTAATTCCGTCTGTCTGTCTGTATGTCTGTCTCTCGGTCTGTCAGTTCGCGGCATAGCTAAAATCTACTTACCCGATTGACTTGCACTTTTATAAAATGAAATTTTGGTCAAAACTTAAAACATAATTTAACATTTTGGTAAAAATCCCATAAGGCGACACAAAATGGCGGCCTAGTCAAATGTTAAAAAACTTATTGCTAAAAAAGCGCTTATTTATTTTATCTCACATTTTGCACAAAAATATGATTAGTATTACGTAGTAATCAACTGTTAATATTTTGATACAAATCCAAGAACACGAAACAAAATGGCGGCTTAGTAAATTATTTAAAAATCCGACTGAAAAAACTACTGAAATCAATTCAAATTGTAAAAAGTTGCGTTGTGTGGGGATGACCTGGTAATATTTTTGGCAAAAATCCAATACGGTGGAACAAAATGCCACTCAGTGAAATGGTAAAAAAATTATTACAAAAAAATGAATTATCCAATTTCCCTCAAATTTTACACAAAAATCAAATGTTATATAGGAACCAACTTGTAATAATTATGTATCTTCAGGATTGACTTTGTAAAAATTCAGGACAATTTAAGAAGACAAAGTTTAAAAACACAAAAACAGCCAAGTAAATCCAGTGCCACTTTGATTAATTTTTAACTAAAACTTAAATTGTTTATCTAACAGTCATATTAAAGATATGATAATAATTGTAGTTAGTAACAAAATATTAATTAATAATAATGCTTGCGGCAGCGAGTATAGCTATAAGATATAACAATGTATGGTTCTTATCCTAAAAACTTAAAAATAAAACCAAATATCTAGGTACTGTAAACTGAGCGAAGGTAATATAAAATAAATTAAACCTAAGAAAAACAAAACAAATAATCACATAGGATTGTGGAAACATGAATAGCTAAAAGAGAATTAATTTAAAACGAAGTTAATAAAATAATTTACCTGTCTCATTTTTTTTAACGAATACTTATATAAAAATCTGCATATATATATATATATATATATATATATATATATATATATATATATATATATAAACGTAAAATGTATCTTATTTAAAGTTCTGACTTAAAGTGACCAAATTAGTCTATTCCTTGCGTTTATTCAAAATATCGCCGACATGGAAAAAACGCGATTTGCATCAAAATTCGATACATACAAATATCCTAATCCTCCAACTGGAAATGATATAATCAGAATATTTGTTTAACGTCTGATTTGGGAGCATTTGATTTACAATTTTTGGACGCCTGAAACGGAACTATACGGTTTTAGAACAAGCCGCAAATTTTCATCACCTGGGTCTGTTGAGAAAAAAATAACAAAATATTATAAAGCTGTTACGTTGTATGAAATGAAATATAAAGCTACCGAAGTGGCTGTTTTAAGCCATGTAAATTTGGCCAATGTTAAGTATACGAATAACAGCAGGTGTATCTGATATCGGTCGATGCAGTAATCAAAGAATTATAAAAGACGATTATTTTCGACTATATTAAACAAATCTGGCATAAGAAGTCTGGTTTATTCTTTTTTCTTGCCTAGTAAACTTACTGGCGAAATGTAATTAGATTTATTAGACGAGTCGCTGATGCGTTGGTAACCCGCCTTAGGGGTATGCAACTAGGAACTTACAAAATATCCAAAACGTTTGCCGCTCAAATATAAAATTGAGGTGATCAAGCAGAATACACCTTAAAAGTGGTTTTATCACCTGATCACGACATTACCAGATTTTTAGATGCGGAAAAAAATATAAATTTTTTAAGTTCTTTAACTTCATGAGAGTATAATTTTTAATTTATTAAATGTCTGGAACTGTATGCCAAAACCATATTTAAATGGATGACGAAGATTCTAAAGGGGACAATCCAACTTAAATTTTATTTGACAGCTATCAAAGATATAAACTATTTTTAGTTTATATATGGGAAGTTTTCGAAAAACTCATAGATATCTACTTATTTAGCTCACGTATAAAACCATATTATATATATAAATATAGTTGTAATGTTTCAGGTTATACAGGTTGTGAATTTTATTTTTACCTTCAGGTACTGAAGCATAAACACTCAGAGCTTGTGATATGATAACCGAACTAATAAAACAGAAACAGCTGCACATTATGCATGCACAAGCACCACATCACTTTCACTGAACAAAAAATTAACCATTTAATTAAACTTGTATGGTCTTATTAATTTTAAATATATTTAGTGGATATTTTCCTTATTCAAATCAGAGTTGCAGGCAACATCATCTTGTCAACCAAATTAGGTAACTAAATAAACTATAATGGTTATCTGCCTTGTCATTGTAGGAAGTTAAATGGAATACGAGGGCAATTTAATATATATATATATATATATATATATATATATATATATATATATATATATATATATATATATATATATATATATATATATATATATATATATATATATATATATATATATATATATATATATAGCGTATGTGTTAATTTGGGTAGCATATCAGCAACTTTTTTATTTGTGATTTTAGGCGAAAAAGCTATTTTTCATAAAAAGTTTTGCTTGTCTGAAAAATAAGATTTATTAAAAATAATGTCACTTGATATAAAAGGTACAAAACCAAAACAAATGAAATTCCAACTTTTGAGCCAGCTAAATTAAAGAGCCTGTAAATTGAAAACAAAAAGCTTTGAGAAGTTTTTTGATACTTAGTTTTTGACAAAATTAATGGTGAATATGTAAGTGTGAGGCATTTTTTACATTTTCACCTTTAATTTTTTCAAAAACTAGTTATTTTGTTAAAGAACTTCTACAAGCTTTTTGATTTGTATTTGCAGACTCTTTAGTTGATCTACTCTAATCTAAATTACCTAATTAACTTTTTATATCATATTTTTTTGCTCAACAAATTGGCTATTTTAGTAAATTATATACCCCATTTTTTTGTGTTACCGAATATATTTATGCACTCACAAAAAATAACTAATGACTAAAAAAAGGTCATCCATAGTTTTGCATAATCTCAAATTCAACAGGGAAAATAAGTGACAACAAAAAAATGAAAATAAAAATAAAAGGTCATCCATAGTTTTCTTTGGTCTCCATTACAGAGTATCGCCGGGCCCCCTAGGATAGGGAATATATATTTTAGCTTTCACCATCATCCATCTCAGAAACAGGTGGTTTTTAATTCATTGGTCTTTAGGGCTGTATCAATATGTGATGCATATTCACTGAAGCTTTCAAATAAATTGGATATTGCACTGAAGATATACTAGACTTTCGATTAGATAATAAATAATTCCAGACTTCAACCAATATTGGATAGTCAACCATCAAATAAAGCAGTTTTAGCTTTTATACGGGGAATCGCAGATAAATTTGCAAGCATTCACGCACTTTAAAATGCACAAAAACATTAGGCAATATTTAAGTTATCCGAAAGATCTAATTCCTTTGCAAACAGAAGGTTTATAAAATTCACCATTCCTGTGGTAGAGTGTATGTAGGGAAAACTGGACAATCTATGCCTACTAGACTTAAGGAATATAAAAGATATATAAGTAAAAAACAAATTGTTCAATCCGCTGTCGCTGCCAAACCAACAGGATACCATTTCTGTTCAAATAATCAAGCAGCCAAAAAGTTTCAATACAGATGCGGGCTACGTGCTAGATACTTGGATATACAGTGAGTCAAGCGTCGGTGAGCACAGTTTGGGTATAAATACTTGAACTCTGCTCAGCGAAGCTCATTCGGGGCTTTAATCTTGCGCATTTAAGATTCCTGAAGAAGCCTCGTAAAATCGCAAGCGATACGTCGGGAAGAAATTTAAATTTTAAAACACACTCTAGAGCAAGAGTATGGTTTCTTATTTTAAAGGGAGGTGTGAGTTACTCTCTTAAAAAAAATATTTCATAAATTTTAAATTTCATAAACTTCTACAAAAAAAGAACTTTAGTTACGTTCCCGTGAGAAATGCAATTCTGCATTTATGCACTTGCAATTCTTAGACTTTTATCTTTTCGTTCTCATGCAACATAAGCATTACTGAACTTATAAATATAACTAAAATGCATTTTGTAGTCAGTTCTCTTTGTACGCTTAAGAAATAAAATTGATTTTTTAAAAATAATTTCTCGTGTTTCGAGTTGTTAACTGGCGCAGTCGGTAGGATTATTGCCAACAGTCGCGCATCGTGCGTATTTTCTGGTTTCGTCTCAACGATTCGTGGCAAAAATCAGACAATTAAAAAATCTTCAGGGTGTACCAAGAAACTCACAATTGACCAGGGATTTGGAACAGCATCGTCCAGCGTCCTATTGGTGCGAGTTTGGGAACACACATCGTCCCACCCTCATAGCAGCTAACCAGGGAAAGGACCACATCGCCTCTCCTATTGGACCCTAGTTTAAGAATGAGAATTGGAATTATCTTCAGTACATTGCTGTAAGTGCTTCCTTTCAATTTTCCTTATTTCATTTTATTTTTATCCTATCTTAAATATTGATATTTACGTCTCTTGTAATTCCGCAAACTGGAAGATTTAACATCAGCTTTTGGAAATTTAAATTGTGAAAGAAATCTAACACCTTTTTCTAATTTAATTCAAATAAGTAAAATAATGACTACTGAACCTAATTTTCAATTAGTCAGATATCAAGCAGACAATATTCCCTTATTCGATGGGAATCCAAAAGAAATAAACAGATTTATTAATTCTTGTGATAATTTTTATAATAATCATAGAAATAAAACTGACAATAATGCATCTATAAATGTATGTTTACACGATACTATATTAAGTAAACTTGTAGGTAGGGCAGCCGATATTATTTGTTCTAGAATAGAATTAAATACATGGCCCGCAGTAAAAGCTGCAGTAATTTCGACATTTTCAGACCATAGATCGATTGATTGTATTATTCAAGATATAATAACGTCCAAACCAGAAAAAAATGAAACACCGCAACAATTTGGCCTGCGTTTGCAAGACGCTCGCAGTTTGTTATTTTCCAAAGTAAATTTAAGCAATGAAACGCAAGCTCTAAAACTTTTAAAAATTAATGAATATGGAAATTTAGTATTAAAAACCTTCATAAACGGTCTAAACTATCATATGCAACTTGTGGTTACATTAAAAAATCCAGTTACTTTAGAAGAGGCAATGAGCTGTGCCTTGGAAGAAGAAAATTTTATGTATTATGAAAACCGTAGTAACATATTACCAAAAAACCCAAATTTTAATTCACAAAAACCAAAAATAAATTTGCATACACAAGCACATTATCCTGCTAATGTGAGACCAATATTTTCGAATTACCCCGTTCAGCAATTTTCAAATTTTATGCCTTCTTATAAACAACCAATCCCAAATTTTAATAATGGAAATAATCAATTTATGGGCTTTGGACAATTTAGGCAACCCGCAAATAATTTTAGACAATCGAATTTCCCAAATCAAAATTTTATGCAAAGAAACACTTTTACCCCAAGACCATCTTTTAACCCCCAAAATCAACGCCCAACTTCTTCTGGAATATCACGCCAACAAAAGCCTGAGCCGATGGATACTTCTTCAGGGAACACAACCCTTAGAAGAAACCAACAACCACATTCTTCACAACGTAATATTGTTGTAGAAGAACTATATAATCAATCAGTCGAATCGATAAATGCCGATAATGATCAAAATGAAAATTTTCAAACTAGCAATGCTGAATTTCAATATTATTACCCGGAATACACCGATAATTCGCAATATTCGTATAATGACTCCAATACCGAATTTTCTTGTCTAGAAAATAACCCTTATGAAAATCAAATTGATTTTAATGAAGAAAATTTTCAGGAGAACCAAATTTCCAACAACCAAACATAATACTTTTAAATAATTATACAAATTCAGATTTACCAGTAATTTTCATACCCGAAATCAAAGCAAAATTTTTAATTGATACAGGTAGTGGCAAAAGTTTTATAAAGCCTAATTTAGCATACAAAATTTATTCAAATTTCATTTTTTCGGAACCTTTCTCAGTAAGGACAGCCCACGCTACGTCCATTCACAATGAAGTAATTAATATACCAATATTTCCTTGTTTTAATCATACAGGTAATCATAAGTTTTATCTTTTTGATTTTTCACCTAAATTTGACGGACTTTTAGGAATTGATTTTCTAACACATATTGGAGCTAATATAAATTTAAAACATTGTTCTTTAGATACTCAATTTGTAACATTGCCTTTATATTATCAAAATAATATATCAAATTTACATAATTTTGAAACTATCGAAATAATAATTCCCCCACGTACATGTCAAAGAATCAAACTGCCTGTAAATCAATCGAATGGATTAGGTATTTTAAAATATACAGATTTTGGTTGCGCAGAGATGCCAGAAGCTTTAGTACAAGTCATTGACTCCTACGCAACAACTATAATTACGAATAGTCGCGAAAACCCAGTTAAAATAAAAATATTTAATCCCATAGATATCGAAACCATAAACGAAGTAGAAAACAACTTCATAGAAAAAATGGAAACCGATACAGAAATAAATGAATATATGGATAATACACAAAAACAAAACTTAAAAAATTTAAGACTGTCACATTGTAATCAGGAAGAATACAGAGCTATTCGAAACTTGTGTTACGAATATCGTGACATATTTTATTGTGAGGGCATCCCACTTACATTTACTAATCAAATTAAACATAAAATAAACCTAACCGATGACACACCTATATATACAAAAACTTATCGATATCCCGAAATTCATAAAAAAGAGGTTAAAACCCAAATTAACAAAATGTTAGAGAACGGTATCATTCAAAACTCAACGTCACCGTGGAGTAGTCCAATTTGGATTGTCCCAAAAAAGATGGACGCGTCCGGTAAACGTAAATGGCGTATCGTTTGCGATTTCCGTAAAATCAATGAACGCAGTATTGATGATAAATTTCCTTTACCAAATATATCGGATATTCTCGATAAACTTGGAAAATCTCAATATTTCAGCACATTGGATCTAGCAACCGGTTTTCATCAAATAGAAATGGAACCGAATGATATCCCTAAAACAGCCTTCTCAACCGATACAGGTCATTATGAATTTAGACGCATGCCTTTTGGCTTAAAAAATGCGCCCTCTACATTTCAGCGAGTCATGAACAACGTCCTTCGGGGACTTCAAAATGAAATCTGTTCTGTATATCTTGATGACATAATAATTTTCTCTACGTCACTTCAAGAGCACATCGATAGATTAAAATCCGTTTTTGATAGACTTAGAGAATCCAATTTAAAAGTGCAGCTAGACAAATCAGAATTTTTACACAAAGAAGTTGCTTATTTAGGTCACAAAATTACAAGCGAAGGTGTAAAACCTAATCCTGATAAAGTCACCGCAGTTAAAAATTTCCCCATACCAAAAACCCAAAAAGACATTAAGTCATTTTTAGGACTAGCCGGATATTATCGTAGATTCATCAAAGACTTCGCAAAAATCACAAAACCCCTTACATTATGTCTCAAAAAAGGAGCGAAAGTTGAACACTCACCAGCCTTTATTCAATCCTTTAACCATTTAAAAGAATTGCTTATTAATGCTCCAATACTAAAATATCCTGATTTTGAAAAACCCTTTGTCCTTACGACAGATGCCTCAAATGTAGCCCTAGGCGCTGTTCTCTCTCAAGGCAACCCGCCAAATGACAACCCTGTAGCATTCGCGTCGCGCACTCTAAATGAAACAGAACAAAAATACTCAACGATTGAAAAAGAACTTTTAGGAATCGTTTGGGCATGTAAATACTTTAGACCTTACCTTTATGGCAAAAAATTTAAAATATATACTGACCATCGCCCATTAGTATGGTTATTTAACCTCAAAGAACCAAATTCGAAATTAGTACGTTGGAGGCTAAAACTTGAAGAGTATGATTATGAAATAATCTACAAAAAAGGGAAACAAAACACTAACGCTGACGCCCTTAGCCGAATTCAATTAAACGCAATCGAATCCGAATCATTAATAAATTACCCAGGCGATATAGACACCGACGTAACGCAATTCCTAAACGACCAATTCAACCCAGATATCCTTGACTCTGAAGTAGTGTCACAAACAATAGAAAGACTAGAACACGAACCTGAAACAACACCCAAAATTAATATTATTTCTGACATTCTAATAACTCCACCTATAACACAACTAACCCATTCTAATATTCCAATAAAACCACCCGTAACGGAAACAATACATAGTACAAATGCTAACGAAAATCATTCCAATATGACTATATTAGATGAAATTATTAATAATAAAGCTCATCAACTTATTATTAAAAAAGCACCTTATGACAAATATGTTAAAACAAAACGTGAAAATTTCGAAGGACATCAAATTATTCACGCAACATTACCCACTAATATTATAGTAATTACTAACTTTTTGAAAGAATATTTAACAAATAAAACAACATAGGTTTATTTCTTTTCCAAAGAACTAAGAACCTATTTTCAACAAACAATGAATAACCATTTTAAAAATTTAAAACTTATAGAATGTTCAAAATTAATAAATAATGCTCAACCTGACGAACGAGAATTACTAATTAAATATCGTCATGAAGGCAAAACAAATCATAGAGGAATCGAAGAAACTTGCAAATTTTTAAAAGCAAATTATTATTGGAAATCACTTAAGGCAGATGTAACAAAATACATCAATAATTGTGAAATCTGTCAACGATCAAAATATAATCGAAAACCACCAGATCAACCTTTGATATTAACCGAAACGCCAAGCAAACCTTTCGAAATTGTTCATATCGACACTTTCATCATAGGTAAACAAAAATTCCTAACTATTATAGATAAATTCTCCAAATACGCACAAGCCTTGCCTTATACTGGAAATGCAGTGTCGTGCTGTGAACAGTTAATTAATTTCTTTTCCTTTTTACGTATTCCAAAACAAATAGTTTCAGACAACGGATCTGAATTTCAGAACGAAGTCGTTAAAGGCTTATTAAATACACATAATATTAAAATACACTTCACTACCCCCTACCACCATGAATCAAACTCCCCTGTTGAAAGGCTACATTCCACATTAATCGAACACATTCGATTACTTCGAGAATCGGACCCCAATGCAAAAGTTACCAAACTTATGCCGTACGCAATTATTGCCTATAATAACACGATCCATTCTAGTACGAATTTTACCCCATACGAACTTGTCTTCGGACACACAGACTCTAGAGATCCTATGGATTTAATACCCGCTCATGTATATACCGAGTATGTCAATAATCATAAAAATAACACACAAATTTTGTACGACAAAATTACAAAGGAATCACGAGAACTAAAACAAAAAATTATAGATAGGGCAAACAAGGATAAAACCCCGACCAATTTAATAATAGGCTCACAAATTTATAAAAAATCAGATAATCGATCTGGAAAAATAAAAAAGAGATATTTAGGCCCATTCATACTAACGGCTATATTAGAAAATAATAAAATACAAATAGAAAATCCCAAAAATAAATACAAAGAAATTATACATGTTAACGAAACTAAAATAATACCCCTTGTTCCAGATGCTGGACCATCGTCGGCGGCTACGTAAAATTCCATGATTTAAATAAACATCCAGGAATACTACCATTCAAAATGGGAACCGCTAAACTTAAATCCAATCACTGGACATTCGTTCAAAATATTAACCTAACCCCTTTAATTAACCAATTTCAAAATATTCAAAAACAAGCAAAATCAATATACATAAACATTCAAAATAACAGCGAATACCATAAGGAATATTTTAATTCTTTTAATACATTATGTACACTTGAAAAAAGAATAGAAACTCTATTAGAACAAATTGTCCCAAATCAAGAAAATTATCGTAGTAAAAGAGGTCTTTTTAACCCCTTAGGTTCATTCATAAAAAGTATAACTGGAAACTTAGATCAAAATGACGCAGAGCAAATTGATGCCAAAATCACGAAATTACAAGAAAATCAAAATAAATTGAAAATTGACGCTATCAATCAAATTACACTTTTAGAATCCACTATTAATAAATTCAAAACAATTATATCTAATATCACACATAACCAAATGGTACTAAAGTCACGCATTTTACAAATAGAAAAAATAATTAATAAAGTTCAAATGGAACAAATAAGTAATCACGAATTTTATTTAATATATACAATAATCAATCAGATAACAACAATTTATCAATCAATCTACGATATTCTGAATAAGATTGAAATAGGTATCACTTTTGCAAAAATTAATGTACTTTATAATTCAATAATAGAACCAAATGAACTATTTATAGAAATAAAGAACTTACACGATCATCTAGGCTCAGATAAACTCCCTTTAGAAGTAACTTATAAAAATATACTTAATTTCGAAAAAATTATAGAAATTAAAAGTTTCTTAAAAAACTTTAATATTGTATTTATATTTGAACTTCCTCTTGTGGAATCGGAGATATATCAATATTTTAAGTTATTCCTTTTACCAATTCCCAATAATCGATCATTTCTTGTAAATATCCCTTATAAACCCTACCTAGCATTAGGCAATACAAAATATGCCCATATGGACCAAAGATGTCACGAAATCCAACCACAAAAATATTTGTGTAAAGAAGCCCACACCACGTTTGTCGAAGACAGCCCCTCCTGTGCTGTTCAACTTATCAAACATCACACAAATATTACGTTTTGCCACCCATTCGAAACTCAAATGCACGAGATCCAGACAACAAAAATAATCGACGACAAATGGCTGATAACAGTACCAATACAAGTAATCGCCGTCATAAATTGTCAAAAATCCGAAGATAACATACCCTTATATGGTTCCTATCTTCTTGAGTCATCCCCAGGATGTAAAGTACGGATAAAGTCAATTACGCTTGAAACATATAAATCAAGTCAATTAACATTTAATGGAATTAATCTACCTACCCTTAATTTAAGTCTAATTAAGGAAAACCGAGATTCATTCTACAACCCTCCTAGTATGGACTTAAACTACGTAAACCTAAAAACTACTAAAGAAATCGAAGCCAAATTGGAAAACCAAAAGAAGGCCCTAGAAGAAATGACCACAACGATTTATGTAAAGAAGACCAGTTTTTGGACAATTTTACTTTACATATTCATTTCAATAATTTTTATATTTTTCATATACAAAAAACTTGTAAAAAAGTCTAAGAAAAAACAATTAAATGCAAACTCTAATACTTTAGATATTGAAGAAAATAATAGAATTTTCTAAAATATTAATAATCTTTAAACCTTTTTGGAAATTTTTGAAAACACGTCTTTAAGAACGTGCTTTCAACTAAGAGGGGAGGAGTTACGTTCCCGTGAGAAATGCAATTCTGCATTTATGCACTTGCAATTCTTAGACTTTTATCTTTTCGTTCTCATGCAACATAAGCATTACTGAACTTATAAATATAACTAAAATGCATTTTGTAGTCAGTTCTCTTTGTACGCTTATGAAATAAAATTGATTTTTTAAAAATAATTTCTCGTGTTTCGAGTTGTTAACTCTTTTAAGCAACTACTTTAGTTTTTTATTTTCATATTAGTCTTACTTATTCAGGGTACATTTACACAGAAGCAACTATCGCAAAAAATAGAGCCTATTGCATAAAGGCTGCCAGATAGAAGCTAATTAAGTGACGTCATCAGATAACCATAGATCTATGCAAATACACGGGACATTCCAGTATTGTTTTACTTAAATTATGCTGTTAATAGAACAATAGAAGGACTTCGGAAATTGTAGTTTATTTTATAAAATATTTTGTGTGTTAAAATCAATATATTAACATATTTTGTATGTTTAAAATTGATTTATAGGTACTTATAAATAGGGCTTCGCAAGACCAAGACAAGAATTACATAGTCTTGGTCTTGGTCTTGAAAAATATATACTGTCTTGGTCTTGATCATAAAAAAAGTGTCATATTCTCATTCCAGATTTCAGTAGTTTCACTATTATACTCTTGGCCAGCTGGACTTCTCAAGCAACAGTGGTTTCCGCAAGTACATTTTCGGGATTCATATAAATATACGAAACTACATTTATTATTTATGAGTATTTCTTATACAATTTTTAGAACAGGTACCTACCATCGTTAGTTAAAGTAAATTGGACAGCATCATAATAGCTCTTGGACTAATATATATAATTTTTTAGTGTCAAATATTTGTTAAACTATGCATTTTAGGTTAAATTTGCCATAATGATTTTAAACTTTTGATGAACAATTTTTGTCCCAGATACTTCTGGTGACGATGGCACAAGCGGTTTTTAATTTCAATTTCAAGACCAGAAAAAGAGTCTTGAGACGTACGTGTATAAGCAAACATTTTCTTTTAAGTCTATTAAATCGCATAACATTAATTACTCCCAAAACTGCAATAGACTTGTATCCACCGAAGATGGTGCCTTGTTCGTGTGAGCTGTGACACGAGCAATTGGTGTGACGTATTATTGGTCTCTGGTTTAACTAAAATTGAATTTGCGTTATACCGTCTTGTAGATATTCGGATGATTTAAATACTCGGATTATACGAAATCGGAATAACTTGACATTCGGATGATCATCCGCTTCCAAATTCTGACATGGTGTTATTTTTAAATAACTATTCTATTCATTATGAAATGTGTTTTCATTTTTGTATGTTTTTTTTTAGTTCATTATTTTTAATTGTATATACTTCAAGCTTAACTATAGGTAATTTTTTTTATATCTGTTTTATATTTATTACTTCACAACTTAAACATTTTCGTAATACTAATAATATTATTTCATGTACATATTTTGTTTTAATATACATAAATATTAATGGCTAGTTTTCTTGTCTTAAATTAGTCAACCAAAGCAAACCGATCTATCAAAGGATAATTATTTAAGTTTATAATAACTGGTTCTAGTTTTGTTATTTTAATATAACTGTTTCACTTTTATAATTTCAAGCCAATAAGAATAAAGCATTTTAAAGAATTTATCTGTTTTAAATTGAATAACTAGGTAATACAAAAATTTTATCAGCCTTTTAAACCAATAAGCAATTCTAAATAGTCATCCCAACCCAGTTTTATATCGGTAAAATTTGATTTCCATAGTTACTGTTATATTATTATTTGACCTATTAATAGTAAGTATTTTCATCAGAAAAATGATGCAAACTTATTTGATACGCGTTTCGAGCAAGACCCTTTAGAACAAATACAACAAATAAAAAATCTACTCCCATCAACACAGTGGAAACTAAATCATCCATTTGACATCAGTTTATAGATTTTTGTAAAGAATGGCATTATGATTTGTTTTCATCTGCTCCCATAAGTAAAATTGCCGGCATTTGGCATTGGCTCTAGCTTCAATATGAAAAGGAAAAACGGGGAAGACTACAAGGAGAATTGTGTAAAATCAATATGGAATACCACTGCTTAGTTGATGCAGAAAAAAACATTTTAACAAATTCAAAATATGTCTTGATACGTTTAGTATCATAGTACGTTTAAAAAAAGCTCGTGATATCCAAGATATTTATGTTATGGCTTCTCTCTGGGATGAAAATTGTCCAGATAGTTTGCAGAGAAAATTCTTGCATATATGTGGTTTAGAGCTGGCCTGGAAAAGAATTGAGGAGTCTCATTGCAAAATATCTTTCTTCAAACTTGAGATGAATATTAAGGATAACTTTACTGGAAAAGTCGAGTATAATTCTTTATTTTCTAAAACAAATCAAAGTGGATCGAAAAGGTGTGCTAGTAGTAGGCTTTATGCGAAATAAAAGTAACGTTGTTATGGGTCTAGTAAGGCTATTATTTTTGTTTTAAGCGAAGTGATAATATAAAAATTGATAGTCTCTTCTTGACTGTAAATCCTAATGGGAAAAGTGGAGCTTGGTTGAAGAACACGCCTTTAGCAATAAATTCTCTAACAAAATGGACCAAAAATATGGCAGAGAGAACTGGTCTTGATACAAGCAATAACAAGCTCGCTAACCCCACCCATCTTGCGAAACATGGTGTTATCGAGCAAGAATTAATAGAACTGACTTGGCATGCCAGCAGTCAATCAATTAAACCTTATCTGCATGTGGAACCAGAGCACCATTCCAGCTTGATGGAAAACATGAGGAACAATGATACAAGAAAAGCCTCTGCCCCAAAATTCTTAGAAAATCCTCCTGTGCCAGTCTACTAAAGCAGCGAAAATCTTCTCAAATTTCCGATTACATATCAAAATTGCACCTTTAATATTGTTAACAATTATAAGTAGCTTGCTTTAAAGTTATTGCCTAATATTCATATTGAAATATATTATAATTTATTTGAATTAAATAAAAGTACTTATTCCTGCTCTTCTATCTAGATCGTTGTCATTGAAATAGTCATGACGAATACCACTCGAAAGAAAATTTTGCAGGGAAAAATTTTCTCTTGTTTTATTCAAGTTTGCTGCTGTTTGGCAATTTCGCTCACAGCATTTTTACCAAAACCACTTTGCTTGAAAAATATCATTCGCGAAATTGCCCAACAACAAACTTTCATGACAATCGAAAAATTTTCGGCAAAATGTTCTCTTTTGTATTATTATATATGAATAAACACCTTTCCGACAATAAATAATTTTTATTTTATAATAGGTAGTTATTTATGACATTGGAAAATAATGGTTTATTTGTTGCTAGTTCGGAGAAATATTCAAATCTTTATGTTTTTCTTTCCAAAAAATTATATCCATCAATATGGACATTAGAAAAAGATTCTATAATACTCTATTAGTAAGAGTAGATTCTATCTTAGATATACCCCTGCCTCCCCAAGTAGCACGTAAAATCATGTATGGGCTAAAATGCTGTGATATTGGCTAATATCCCTGGCTAATTATCTAAAATTGCTAGCCAAAATAACAGTCCTATTACAGTATAAAGACAGAAATATGGCCAAAGTAGGGAATAATAATTTGGCCATAATGGGGTAAAAATCGAGCTTTTTCAACTAAATTCTGACAGGTTTTTTAGCCGAAATTTAAGTAACATTTTTTTCCGAAGTTTACCTAAATAATTTCTCATTTTTTGCCTTTTCTTTTTTATTATTATAGTATTAACAGAGCCAATAAGTGTAAGAATTTATGAGCCCAGAGGAAATGCGAAGATAACATCATAACATAATCATGATTTGCCGGTTGGTAGGATCAAAAAACACTTGCGCAGGAAGTTTTACTGTTGGAAGAATCTAAGATGGGCATGTAAAACACGCGCCCCATCTTGAAACTAAAAATATCGTTTTCTACAAGTATTTTTTTTTTGGAAATGTATTTTACTGAGAAAATTGATTAAAGGCTTCATAACGTAAAAAAAATATGCATGAAAATACATATTTATAGGTAGAAAGAATATGTTTGATTAAAGTGGTCAAGTAATGGCTGTTAGGAAATTAGTTGAATTTTAATTTCAATCATGGCGGATCATAAAAAGCTTTGGGCATTTTTTTTAAGCAAATATTCCTTGAAATTGGCCACTTTGCAAGCAAATATTTATCTAATGGGAGTAATTTTCAAATGTAACCAGAATGTAGCTATATTTACTAAAATTTTTCCAATAAAAATGCCTACTTGGTTTGCCTTTAGTACTCGTTAAAAAATGGCTAATTTAAGACTCAGGAGCCAGCGTAACAAAATTAAACGGCGATTACCCCAGGTCGGCATTTTTCTATAATATGTGGTGGGATATTTATTTTTTTTTTATTAGACATTGTGTATGGTAAATAATTTATATTTCGTTTTTCTAAATAAATCTTCAGTTTGGTTAAGTATAATTTTATAGGTTATAAACGTAAATTTGAAAATGTGGCATTTTTTGGCAATATTAAATCAAAAATAAGCGAAATAAAACTACCAAATTTTAGTTTAATTTCGAAACAAAAATATGATAATAAAAGCCATATTTTTTCCTCTCAATTTTTGTTGTCTTAAAATGTCATAATCTGGCATTCTTATATAGCGATTATTACTATAATTAAACTTAAATACTTGCTAAAATATGTTTAATTGGCATTTGCTGCCATATTCTGGCATTTTAAACAGCTATGCTTACTATAATTTAACTTCAATACTTACTAGAATATATCGAGTTATGTTGTGGCAACAAAATTGACAGATATTTCTACTTTTTGGCCATGCAATGTTACAAAAAAAAAGTTGGAGGTTTAATTTCCCCATAAAAGATATTTTTTGGCAAGTAATTATGCTATGGCCTATTTACATTGAAAACTGCTACTTTTGGAGCAAAAAAATCTAATTTGAAGCGGGCTTTCACGGCTAGAAAACAAACCAAGAATCATTTGCCAAAAATTGACAAACCTCTGGTTTTTATGTGTCTTTTATGGCTAACTGTCAGGCAAAAAAGCTCATCAGCTAATTTGTGCTACTTGGGTCAACCCTGCCAACTATGTTTCTTCCTGCGTGTTAGCATATATTATCATCCCGTCTTCTTTCCAATTCCATGATTCTGTCGGAAACTCAAAATCCGAATCCAAAAACAACGGGCTAATGGCCGAGTACGATAATGCAAAGGAAAGACAATAGGGAAAATCACGACGCGAATGCCTTGTGCTTGTTAATACTCTCGAAATAATCTGATTTTAAATTCATTTTGCATAGATACTCGGATTAATTCGAATATTTCAATAATCAGATTCAATGAATATTTTAATCAAAATCGTACATCACCCATACTAGTTGCTGGAGTCAGCGAAGCAAGAAAATTGAGAGTATGAGTATATCAAAACTAAATACCATGGGCCATAAATATAAATGTATATAGGTATATTGAAAATATTGTTAATTGAAATATTAAAATATGATATCGACTAAATATATTTTGTTTTTTAAAACAAAAATGAGTATTTTTGTAGATGACCTCGTATTCTTGCTGTAAATGTTTGGTATTCAATACTCATGTATCTCATTTACTTATGATTTGAGAGAAAACCATTCTTGATGGCAATATATCGCCACCTTACAGTTCTTGTTTTTAGTTAATATTAGAAAATATCAAGTTATTGTTCATATTTACTATGAATAAGTACAATAGTTTGAGATAACGTATTATTTAAATTGGAAATATATTCTATAGAATTACAACGTCACTTACAAGCCGGAAGTTTAAGCGGCCCCGGCCATGGTCAAGTGAATTATTGTTCAGTTGTTTTGAATTTGAAGTAGTTCATTGAAACACTTTGAAACGATATGTTGAAATTAGTTACATCTGAATTACAAAAAAAATAGTTGAGGTTTTTAAAACGTCTTTATTTTACGTTTACATTTATCAAATTCACGAACTGTTCTTAAATAAGGAGACAAATATATAAAATACAAAGAAATGAAGGATCTTCGCAGTGAAATACTATGAAAAAAGAGAACGAGAAATTCTTCGGGATGACTGCAAAAACAATGGAAATCTGGCCACAATAGATACGTGTTTCTAATTAAAGGTCTTCTTAGCAACTGTCAACTAGTGAAAGATCTTCCAATGTATTAGCGTCCACCGCACAGATTTTCCTTTTTTTGTTTGTTTGTTTTGAATTTGAAGTAGTTCATTGAAACACTTTGAAACGATATGTTGAAATTAGTTACATCTGAATTACAAAAAAAATAGTTGAGGTTTTTAAAACGTCTTTATTTTACGTTTACATTTATCAAATTCACGAACTGTTCTTAAATAAGGAGACAAATATATAAAATACAAAGAAATGAAGGATCTTCGCAGTGAAATACTATGAAAAAAGAGAACGAGAAATTCTTCGGGATGACTGCAAAAACAATGGAAATCTGGCCACAATAGATACGTGTTTCTAATTAAAGGTCTTCTTAGCAACTGTCAACTAGTGAAAGATCTTCCAATGTATTAGCGTCCACCGCACAGATTTTCCTTTTCTAGTTTTATAGTATTTCTGCTGAATGGTGCAATGCTCTCTAGAATTCTCTTGAAACCACAAATAAATGTCAGTTGTTTGATTTTGCTGGAAATTCGAGTCTAGTTTTGTTTTGTTTTTTCTTTTGATGCTACTCGTCTTTTACCTAGTTGACCATAATGAGGAAGACCTTCAGTCAGGAGCACGTGTCGACGGTTTGTCAAACATCCATTGTTTTAAAGGTCATCTCAAAGAATTTTTATCGTCTTCTATTTTTATAATATTTCACTGCTAAAATCTCTAATTTGTTTGTATTTTATACACATACTTTCTACTCCGTTGGTTGTCAGAGTGGTGTTGATTAAATATACGAGCATTATAATCATCTCAGGAGGTGAATAAACCTTTTTTTACTAAAATTAATATTAAGTAAAAATTGTCCGAACACTGGGAATTAAATTAAATTTAAATAATTAATTAGATTAAAAAGTTCAAAGACTCGGAATAACAACGGAAGAAATTCACTTAGCAAATACTTTACCAAGCACTGTCTCAGCACTACAGCAGAAAACGTACGAAGATTCATTGACGATTTCAGTTTTCATAGAACTTTTAAGAGAACACATTTTTATTGTCAAAATCAAATCTGAACAGATTCAAACTGTAATATTTTTCATTCAAAAACTTAGAACTATGTATTTTGGGTTTGACATACGGTTTCTCCGTAATTAATAAACCAGATTTAACAAATGTTTTAACATTAGATAGGAGAGAAAAGCAGCGTGCACTTAAGCAAAACTGGTCATGATTTAAACAAATTTATTGTCCCTGGGCGTAGCTTTTGTACAATAATCCTTTAATATATTTTGTTTAATTTTACTTTAAGTAGTAGAATCTTAAGCAAAACTCATAAAACCCAATTTCGTGCTTAACGTAACTTAACTATACTATTCTGTTCTATTCTATTTTATGATTTGTCCCAAGAATTTGTTGAAAAAATGTTTTTTTTTCTAATTTTCCTACCGAACTACCAATCCAGTCCAATCGGTTAGCATGCACATGAGTAAAAAATCATTTACCTAAAATAGTCAAAAAGCAATGGAGAACCGAAAAAGCGAGAAAAAGGGGAAGCGACAGGGAAAACTATCCTCAAGAAATATATCTGATTTTTGATAAAACTCGTCGGTACCCTTAAATATACTTACACAATCTACTAATTTACGAAAATAAATTGAGAGTTATTTATAATACATGTCCTATGTAATAAAAAAACATTTTTTTTATTTCTGGTACAAATTAGCGGCTAAGTAACTCGGCTGACCTTTTTTCACGACCTTATAAGTGGCTGACATATTCTCATAAATATATTGTTTTTAAAGATCTACCTTAGATCCGATAGTTTATTTATTTTCAACATAATCAAAAACTAATTTTTCGTTTATAAAATCCTGGAACCGATGCTAGTACCTTGGTTTCCTTTACATTTATAATATTGGAGTCGGATTACTATAACTTTTAATTGAACGCGTAATGTCTTCAATGCAATAGCCATTCCCTCTGAGAGATTCATCAGTTTCAATGTTTCCGATATTAGAGAATGTTGATCAGGAATCGAAATAGCTTTGAATACTAGTGAGTTAATTACCGATTTCTTTTTGCTAGATGGTGATGGGAATTTGTATTTAAGTATCTATTAGTATGCGTCGGTTTTCTATACACAGAATCTCCTAATGTTCCATTTTACTTCCTCTGAACATATACATCTAGAAAGGGAATCATTCCATTATATTCAATTATGAACTTGAGATTATAATGTTGTGATTAAGGTGGTCCAAAAATATGAAGAGATTATCCTGCCCATGAAGCTAAACAACAAAAGTATCAACTACATATCTAAACCAGTGTTTTAGTTTTAGTGGAGCGGATGTTATAGCAATATTCTCAAAGGCTTCAATAAAGATATTCGCTACCACAGGTGATAGAGGAGATCTCATAACTGTCCTGAAGTTTGTTCATAAAAAGTTTCTTGAAAAATAAAGTAAGTAGATATAAGACAAGCTTCCACTAGGTTTATTAAGTTCTTATCAAAATTATTATGATCCAGTATATCTGATATAATGAAAATTGAGTCGTTGACAGGAGCATTTATGTATAGTGATTCTACAGCAAAACTGACCAAAATATTTCGGGATCCTATTGGATTGCCTTAAGCTTTTCCACGAAATATGCAGATATTTTGATAAAAAAAATCTGTTTTTCCAGTAAATGGATTAAGCAGATTTGTAAGATATTTACCTAGTTTATATGTGGACGGGTCTATTGCACTGACGATCGGTCGACGTGGTACATTGTTCTTATGTATATTTGGAAGACTATAGAACCTGGAAATCTTGGAGCTGCTTGGTTTTAATAATTTCTTCTCCGCTGGTGGTAGACTGAATGCGTTAATCAGATCGGTGATGCGTCTTTCTATTCTACCGGTAGGATCTGCCTGCATAACCTTTAAGGTGTTATTGTCCAAAACTTGCGTTACCTTTTCGACGTATTCCGTTCTGTCCATAACGACTGTGGTGTTGCCTGTATCTACTGGAAGTACCAGAATGTTTTCGTCTTCATTTAAGGTCTTCATTGTTGTATTTTTGGCTGCGGGGAGATTCGAAATCGGTGATTTTTAATTTTTAATGATCTTTCCTGCCTCATATATGTCTAGTAATCTTCTGATTGCTGCTTCAACAGAGGATATTATGTTTTCTACGGGAATGCTACTAGGTACTATTGCAAAATTTTGGCCTTTGGAAAGGACGGTTTCGATGACAAGTTGATAACTGTATTGTGCGGATGTTTCACCGGATTTTTTCTGTTCAGGACGGCTTTAAACTTCTTTTGTTGCTTAATTGTAACTTCTTAATGGATTTTTGCTGCCTGTGCGTTGGTGAGATTGTCCAAAGTTGTAAATATGGTTCTCTCTAGTCTAGAAGCTAATTTCAGATGAATGTCTAGTAGTTTACAGATATTTGTATCTAAATCACGACGTATTGCCTTAATCCTTTCTCTAGCTAATAGAACGCTTTTACATATTTTTAGCAGTTCTAGAAGTAATGAGATGTCTCCCCTGTAGTGATTTCAGTACTACATCCTCATCTCGTCATTTCATGAGAAAGGCCATCTGGCAGAGTAACTTTTTCTTGCTGCTCCGGAGATCGCCAAAAGTTTTGGCATCCTTTTTGGTTTCCTCCCTACAAAAGTTAGCTAACATAGAACGGAAGCTTTCACGGCTTTGGTCAATTAAGAAATAATGGTTCTTGGGATTAGACCGTGTCAAATTGGAAGAAGATACCTCGTACAATCGAAGGCGAAACGTCGGTTAGTAATTCCAATTTGACACGGTCTAATTCCAATAACCATGATTTCTTGTTTGGAAGGAAGACATTTTTTTAAATTTACATAGATTTTTCAAACGTAAGTATGTTCGAATATGCGAGTCAAAAGATATAGCACTATCAGCGCTATCATAGGTTACTGCAAAGTTTTTTACCTTATGTACAAGAGGAATAACGCTTTTATTAATATAAATCTGTTATTTATTTTGAAGCATTTAATTTAAAGTTATGATTTTTTTTGCAAAATTTTCTATATATCTTAGATTGGAAATTAAATATTTTTGTACTGTATATATCTAGATTGCTGAATTAAAAATATATAATTGTGAACCATCAGGGCGTTGTTGCAATTTTGCATAGGTACTTAACTTTTTTTATATAGTTCCTACATCAACCAGCTGATTACGTTGCAGAGGAAATGGTTGCCAGATTATCATAGAATTATCAAAAATGGAGTTATTCCATTGACGTAAGAGATTACGCTAGGCCGGGCAAAGAGACTAGGAAAACGTAGGAATTTAAATGTAGGAGCAATAGGGTTCCTAACCGTCCAGGTTTCGCCGGGATTAACCAAGTATCAGAATTTTTGTTCCGGCAAAAGTTTTGCCTTTGCCGGGACATAAAAAATCGCGTAATTTCCTTAACTTAGCAACTTCGAGAAATTTTCTTATAAAACGCAACGGATATTTCCGTTATGATATTCGCGCTCGCTACAAGCAAATTCGGATGATGTCGGGAAACCGTTAATAATCATATAATGCTTGTTTTGTTTGGTGTATAAGTTACCACTGATGCCACGTAGTGAAATAGTCCGTAGTCGTCCCATGTTACGCGGCTTATTACACGGCGACGTTTTGTTTTCATACCTTTGGAGATTCAGAATTCAGTAGATACATTACACTTCGTGGTACTGGTAGTGTGAAGTACGCTTTTTAAGTTGTTCCGCTGTATAAAATTGAATTTGAAGTTCTAACGAGATTTGGATAAAGTGCTTATCTAATCGGTACTTAAGTCAAATTTCTTTGTAGGATTAAGCTGTAGTTTTAATAAATACGTTTGCATATTAGGTTGTTTAATAAATTTTAAAATGAAAAAACATGAATCTGAAAAGAAAATTAAGGGTCATTGCACATTCATTTTAGAATGGGAAGGTCAGTTCAGTCAGTGCAAATTATGTATTGTTTACTTTATAGTTAAAATTGAAATGAAAGGGACTGTTGAAAATCATTGCAATACTCAAAAGCATAAGAACAATGTATGCGATTTAAAATCAAGTAAGTCTTTCAGTACCTTTTTTGTAAAAAAAAATTCTAAAGATAACGAAATGGTGAGCATATACCACTCAGTTAGGCATCAAATAAGCTACAATGCCCAGGATTGTCATAATAAGTTGTTACCCAAGTTAGTAACTGATTCAAAAATTTTACCCAAGATCTCATGTGCAAGAACAAAAGCGGCGAGTAACGTGGAAGGCGTTTTAGCTTTAAAATCTTACTTAAGACAGTCGATTTATTATTCCGTGGCATCCGATACCTCAAATAGGTGAAACGTGAAGCTATTTCCCTTACGTGTGCAATTTTACCCTGTTATGTTTATCCATGTGGAAAAGTAGCTTTTCCGCACGGCATGTGGAAATGTGACGCTTTCTGAACCAAAATTTATTTTGTGATTGGAAAAGTAACGTTTTGCGCGCGCTAATACAAAAAAAGTTGCCTGGCATTCTGTTTTAGTTGGGAACCCCAAGGAGCAACCATAAGCAAATTTAGGTTTTACTTTTGGATGTACGATTTAAATAGTTTAAGATATTTTGATTTACGCGGATATATAATAAAAGATCTTAGTATAATGAAGAATTGTATAATATGGAAATATGATTCCTAAATACTGAAATCACTTATCATCTTCAGTGTTTATTATTAAAGGTAGAAAATTTCTTTATTTTATTTTATGAATGCCTGATTGAATTAAATTTTAGTTTCTAATAAATATTTTTAATATTGTATTGCACGTACTTCTAACAGCCGTTCAGAGCAGCAATCAGGCATTATTTTCTCGTTCTTGTTCAAAATAGCATATCAGTTGTTGGCAGCGACTGTTTAACTTCTTTGACATTTTGTATAACTGTAAATAGGAGCCAGCCAAATATAACACTATGATTGTTCTAAAAAGAACAATTTTTATCGCAAGATAAAAGTACAAAGGTAAAAAAAACTCAAAACACATAATATAACATGTAACATAGTAACGAAATGTTAAAATGTCAATAAATGAAATGCATATATTGTTCTTTTATCTACCATAAAATGCGTCAACATCGTATTTTTTGCCAACTTCATAACTATGTCTGTTACATTTGTACAGTGTTAATATTACAACCACTTAATTGCGTCATCGATGACCTGCAATAGCTTTTAATTTATATGAACTATAAGTCAGCAATATATACTGAGAACAACAAAATTTGTAACACTAAACCGTAGGTTATAGATTGAAAAAGTTTTCGACTTGCGTCGTTTCTTTGAGCTAAGCGTTTACGCTGGTTTTTATCCCGGCTTATAGATTTAAAACGTTTGCTCCTTGCGTCGCCTGTGAAACTAACCTTACTTTTATGTTTATATTTATCGTCTTTTTGTGTAATGTAATTTTCCTTGCTTGTTTTTAAGTTTAGGTGCGTTTTTTTAATCTACTGAAAACGGATAATCAAAATCATAGTAATGATGGGTAGTAAAGACTAGGCATTGTGGATATATTTATGCAGCTGTAAAATTGTTGCAGAGACGACGGCAATAAAGGTGGCAAATTCGACTTGTTAATTGAGGTAGAAATACTCAAATCAAAATCAATATTTTCTTCAAACTAAAGACAATGACCTCAAGCAGTTTTTTTAAATGGGCGAGTATGTTATGTCTATATATTAATGTCAAATTTATTACGAAGGATGAACGTTTTGAAAGGCCTTCTAAAATCGAGCAACTTCCTTGGTTGCATCTTAACCTAAACGTCGATTTACACTAGCCGCTTCCGTCAAAGATCGCCATCGTTTCTACGGCTAGCGGATACTCAAACGAATGGCGGCAAAAATATAACCGTACCCATTGCTTTAGGTTCAATCAAACGTTTTCAATCTATAACTTAGGCTTAACCCTTTGAAACTCCTTGCACGACTGTCTAAAAACAGTGTTGCCAACAGACCTAGAAATCCCCAGATATAATTTTTATTAAGACAATAGTTCCTTTGATTTCGTGAAAATAATCTATTTTATGACCATGTAAAAGCTAAAAAAAAAATAGATAATGATTATGGAAAGACATTTACTCGTAATATGTAATGTATGTAATTATTATCGTCACTCTCTAACAGCTTAAAAGAAAATAAATAAAAAAATTGCAAAAACATGTCAAATTTTTTCTATTTTTTGTATAAAAGTAACTTTTATCCTTTATATAGGGTAGCTCTAGAAATATGAAACAATCCCCAAAAAAGCGAAAATATCTTTTGTTTTTATTTAAAAAAAACGGTAAAAAAAGTAAAATTTTACTTATGTCTTTGTGCATAAAACCTTTTTTCCACTACACAGAATAGCTCTAAGGAATACAAGAACACATAATTTTTTTTTATTTCCATAACGCTCAGCTTTAAAAGAAAAACGGTAAAACGGGAAAAACGTATTTCCGCTTTTTGCATACTGTTCTTTTAAAGGGTTAACGCTAAATTTTAACAAATAAACTAATCATATTTTAAAAAGACAACTTTATTATATTTTTGCATATAAACCTCTACTTGAGAAAAGCATAGGTGAATATACATATGTGGGGAAGTACTGTTTGCCAAAATCCATTTTTTGTTGTAGTTCTTGTAAATTATTGGGTGTAATAAGAAACATGCTTCTATAAGTTACTCAATGGAGTAAGGTCCGACGACCTTACTGGCCATTCAACAGCTTCACGATCCCCAATTCAGTGCCTAGGAAATGGTTAGCAAGAGACTCTCTGACCGGTAAATAAAAGTGCGCAGGTACCTACTCCATCTTGCTGAAAAACTGAATCGTAGTCAATATCATCTTGTTCAATAGTTGCTATACTTAATTAGATATAACAGTTGCAAGTATAAGTGTCCGGTAAGAATTTCATTAATAAAAAATGAACCAGTTTTCTTATACTTCAGAACTCCAGCCCATACGTTAAATCTCTGAGGATGCTGTGTATGACCCTCTTCAAATCAATGAAGATTTTCACCACTCAATAAAACATGTCCGATACGATTACGTAAGTAATGTGATTGCTTTTTATTTAAATGTTTTTTATTAAACATTTTTAAAGGTAAGGTGAATATTTTTTTAAGGTTTCCTGAACTTCTAATGTATCCACACCAACTTCAAAGGCTACTACTCGAAGTGATTGCTTAGGTTGAACATGAATTTCAAGATTCAGATTTAACCGAAGGACAACCAGAACGAGGAGCAAATGTTAAAGTTTTTACGAACGTGGAAACAACACTTCTTTGATAACTTGCAGAAACTGATCTATCTGGAAAAGCTTCATTGAACGGACTGGCTGGCAGTCCGCATAGTCAGCATTTCAGTTTTTTGTCATAATGTTTCTAATATCTTCTTTGAAAATGTAGACCACCAGTTTGCGCAGAAGTTTTTGTCTTTTAAAGGTCTACAAAATAAACCCAAATTCGATATAGGGTTGCTTTTAAAATTTTCAAAGCTTACTTAATTTTATTCAATTTCTGCCAAAATTTTACTGTGTCAACATTTACAAGAGTTTTTCATTAGAAAAAAACAATCCCACTCTCTGTTAATTGAATCCGGGTCAACAATTTTGTTAAATTTCACAGAAAAGAAAAAAGCAACAGATTTTTGTTATTTTTAGAAAGTTCGCCCTTAACCATTATTTTAATAAAAGTTTTATTCACTAAAATTAAGAAATGATGAAAATTGAATTTTTTTATGGTTGTGAAACATGTGACAGCTACATATCAAAAAATTGTAAACTTCTTTTTTGTGGTCATACCACCACAGATAAAACAAACGGCAATAGAACTCTAGTTGGCAGGAGCGTTACACGCCGCCTTCGCCGCGAAACGCCATTTTTATTTAGAAGCCTATAAATAAATTTGTTCCGTACAAAGGCCAATTTTCATAAGCGGAGCACTGTGCGATTATAAAATTGTCTTGTGAACTATGGAAAAATCCATGATTGGATTGGTCTGTGCCGACAAAAGATGTACAGTTATTCTTCCAATAAAAGGTTTTTTAATAAATATCTACATATTTAAAATATTAAGCCAGAATGTTTAGCAAGTTTAGAGAGAATTGTACTTCATCAATTTACACGATTTTTTTTATATGATCGTCTGGTCACCGAGGCCTATCAACACTTTTTTTTTTATAAAATAATTTGTTTTTCTTCAATAACATTTCTGGACGATGTGGTGAATGATGGTCGCATTCTTATAATTCCACTGGAAACTCATCGCGCTATCTAACAGAAAACACAGAACAAGGTCTGCCGGGCCAGCTATTAGTAATAAAATTAGGTGTGCAAGGAAATCTAAGTAACAGTTATTAAAAAGCTAAATAAAGAAGTTATTTTATATATTATTATACACCTTTATTCTATCATGTTCTTGTATATACAGGATGGTTTTTTATTTTAAATGGAACGTATTCATAAGCATGTCATAGTAAATGCATTTGAACTGTAAATTACAGTATCGGCAATATCCTTTACTGGAACGCGTAATATGAATGAAAGATCAAATAATTGTTTTAACTGTTTACTCATAATTTCATGCTTCTTTTTAGACATAGGTTCCTATCTACAACACCCGTTGGATAATATGAAAAATAAGGTAAAAATTCTTCTACCATAGTGCTTATGCACATATTATATATTCTATTATTTGTTTAATTTGTGTGTCTAATTAACACGCTTTTATTAGCTTCACTTATGTGTACCTACTCCTAATTGTACCGATTTGAAATTTTCTAAGTGAATGTAATTCGAATGATAATGCAGTAATTTGATACTCGATGTTATCAAACAGAACCGGTCGATTTTAATCCACTTCTAATTGTCCTATCGATTTGAAATTTTACAAGTGTATGTAATTCGGATGAAAATACAATAATTTGGTATCATTATGTTGTTCTGATCAGTTCGATGGTACTGAATGGTATTTCTGGTACCAGCTCGTAAACTCCTCGGGTTTGGACTTAGTTGGTTTGTTTTAACGAGTCCAATGTAGCTGATCTAATCAGCTCTATGGTAACAAATGGTACCGATGGTACCAGAATTTGGGCTTATTTGATTTCTGACGAGTCCAATACATTACCAGTGCATTCAGCCTAAAAATTTTAAAATAAATTATAGTTTAAAAAACTGGAAAACCCGCTTTTGTCAGTAACTCACTAAAAAATATAAAATAGTTTGAAAATCTATTATTCTGTCTATAACTCTTATAGTAATCAATTAGTTCTTCCGATGTAGTATTTATCTGAATTAAAAAAATTAGGTTAAGTTTTGATTAGCGTCAAGCTAAGATATGTTTTGATATAAAAATATTTTCTTGTTTTTTTAAATTATTTGTTTGAAGCAAGTTACTTTTTCGAGTATAATTGCATGTTTCGTGTTTTTCTTTCTAATTTCCCTGTAGTACTGCAGATACCCTGCGTTTTTAGATTTTTGGTATTTGGAATGGGCTATATCAGGTCAATTATTATTGATTTTATGTCACTGATTATCGATCATGTTAATAATTAAGTTTTGCTAAAAATGTCGTTATTTAAAAATTCCTCTATTTCCATAGAGTCAAAATTAGGTATTACTCTTGAAAGATGCCCTTAAGATTGCCAGAAAAAGAGGTATGTGTCCATATGGTAAATAGCCATAACTTCAACAGTGAATGGGTTCTTATAGATAAAATTTAAACTAAGATATTAAGTTTCTTTTAATATACACATAATACTACTCCTCTTCATCCGCCTTCCCTGCCTTCTCTTGTATCCTGGAATGTTAAAAAATATGATTTTATAATCCTTTAAACTTTCGATTTAAAATTTATTCCGAGTTGTGGGGTGCAAGCGTTATTGTTTTATTTTTTTTTGCAATAAGATGTTGTTTTCTGTTTTTTTTAGTTTAAAAGTTTAAGTATCTTGTGTTCCTATTTTTTATAATCGTTTTGTTTTGCTGTCCGCTCGAAAATTATGCTCCTGTTGCGTAATGTGTTAACTATGTTTTTTAATAAAATATGTATATTAAATTGGATATGTTCTTGCCCCTCCCCGCTAAAAAATATCGTAACGATGCCCATGATTCTACCCTTGATTATGCGAAAAAGCGTGGTGCGGTTTTTCGTTACAATCATTTAAGAAGCATTTACTTTTGAGTTAATTTCGACAAAACGTCCTACGCTTTTGGGCAAGGCAGGGTAGAAGGCATATATCGCAACAAACTATTTAATGTGAATTAAACTATTTTGTACTGTTTAGTCAGTTACTGGCAAAAGCTTGTTGTCTATTTTTTTACCTTAGTTTTTAGTTTTTAGTTTTAAAATATCTTTAACATATTAGTGGTAATGTACTGACTCGTCAAAGCAAACCAAATAAGCCCAAACTCGGGGGTTTACTAGCTGGTACCAGCGGCACAATTTAGTACCATCGAGTTGATCAGATCAACTCGATGGTAACAAATCACTGTATTTTTATTTACATATACTTTTAACATTTCAAATCGGTACGACAATAATTAGAGGTAAGTTAAAATCGACCGTTACCATTTGATACTGATCTGATCAGCTCGATGGTACCTAATTATTGTATTGTTATTCGAATTATATACATTAGTAAAATTTCAAATCGATACAATTAGAAGTAGGTTAAAATCGACTTCCTGTTTTTTAATTATGCGAGCCACCTTTTCGGCGACATCCTGCAGGAACTTTTCGTTGAGTGTGAAAACAATTATCATTTTAATTTCTCTGAAGTCAGCGGTTGACCCAAAATGACTTACATCTCGTCTTGCAATAGCTCTGGCGTATTCACCAAACTATATGTACTCTAGTTTAAAATTGGTATATTCAGTGGTGGCTCTTAAGTTGACGGAAAGGGTCGGAAGGTCGGCCGACTCTAATACCAGGTTTTTTTTGTTAGACATTTCAGGTTAATATAGCAAATGATAAGTAAGAAATCATGCTATGTAAATCATCATCTGTTATGAAAAGAAGTCTCGCTCATTTGAAACAGATGTTGGTGAAAGAGACCACAATAAACACAAAAATGTATTAATTCTAGGAAAACTATTTTGCAATATCGATAAGTTTGTCACATTTGCCAAAAACATTCGGAGCCGTGAGAGTACTTTAAGTTCAGTTCCTAACTTTCGTTTATTAAGGACAGACATATAACTTTTAAACAAATTTTCTGTAAACTTAAGTGGTTGGTGCCAAGTATTTAGGAAAATCTTTTTTAAAAAATGTCAAAATGGTCTTTATATAGCAGCTCAAAAAATTTTAGGTTTTCGAAGTTGACAAAGCGCGTCTCTATTTGCATAATTATTGTTTTAGTAATTTTGTAGGTTGTAGTTTCATTCCTTCTTTGTCTTTTTACAAGAGATTCTGATATTTTCAATAAATCTAAAACGTCGCCTCTTATGAATTGAAAATATATATGTTTTAAAAAGATTTAAGAGCAAACTATTATTAAAATCATTTAATAAAGTTTTCAGTTCAATTGCTTCCCGTATGAACATATTGTGGTTTTAGAACTCGTCCCCATCAACTATTTCGTCAAAAACTACGTAATTCATTCTACAACAGTAAGCACAAGGCTTCATTTTATAATTCCATCGCATTTTGCTTATCATGGGCAATCTTCTTGCAGCGATTTTCTGCAAGACAATCATAAGTTTTGGGGACATTGAAAAAAATGAAGCAAAACCACTTAAGTTTAAAAAAAAATATGCGACATTCTTTAATATTTTTACAAGTATCGTATAATACTAAATTAATTATATGCGCATGACAATTGTGTAAATAACGCCTGATGGGCGATCGTTTTAATTTTTGCTTGTAACCCGTTTAATTGTCCAACATAACTGCAGCACCATAGTATGTTTGCTCTACTATTTTTTCTTCCGAATAAAATTCTTTCAACTTTTCATGCTCAATGTTAAAAATATACTCCGCTTTATTTTATGTGACATCGATTTATATCCGTGAAATCTAGAAATCTCTCAAAAAGAGCACCATTTAACGTGTCCATTACAACTGTGAATAACTCTGACTAACACGATATATCAGTAGTCTCGTCTATTTCAATCGAAAAACAAATTGCTCTTTTAATTTCGTCGCTTATAGTTATACCAAAAATGTACCCAACATTTTCAGTCAGATCATTTTAAATCGTAAATGTTTTTGAATGGGATATTAAATCACAGAATTCTATATGATATTTGTTTAACAACTTTATTCCCTACAATTTCCCTAATTTGAAGTTTATTCACTTTCATCGCAAAAGCAATTTTTCACGGCCCCTGACGAGCCACCACTGAGTATATATCTAATTTTAAATAGCAAATACCATCTTGATACATTGGGTAAAAAATGCAACCTTAATTTAGGTATTAATATCTATATCAATGGAATCTGAGCTGAATAAAATGATATTTGAATCTAACCTGAAGACGAATGAAAATATAGTCATCCGTTATTGTACTAAATACCTACGAAAAGAATTTAGTTTATTTCAATTTAACTTCGCTGTTTCAGCGCTATCAATCCAGGGTGAGTTAAACTAGGTGAGACGTTCATGCGTCATTTTTAATTGGAAAGGGATTAAGTTTGCCATTTTTATTATTTATTATTGTCTATACCAGTGGTGGACCCCCCCCATACGGTTTTCGGTAAAGGACCCCGTCTCAAGTCAGAAAAATAACTGATGAAAAAAAATAGATCTTTACTTCAAGTACTATCAATAAATGTAGCTCCCAAAGCATAGCCGGAAAATATATAATCACTAAAAAAAAGGTCATCCATAGTCTCATAATCCCTTTGAGCTAATTTGCAATTATCATCGGGCCCCCTGACCGCGGGGCTGGCGGGGATGTAGCTACGCCACTGGTCTATACGATGCTTCTTGTTGTCTCTAAAATAATTATTTAGAGACATTTAACGGTGTAATTCAGTTTTTACACGGTTGCGTCAGCCATAAACAAGCACACAGTTTTTACACGGTTGCGTCAGCCATAGACAAGCACACAGTTTTTACACGGTTGCGTCAGCCATAAACAAGTACAAACACTTTAACATATTTTTTGAATTTTTGTTTGTAAATTAAACACTATATGAATTGTAGTTCACACACTGTTGACTTTGTTCTATATTTATAGATCGAGCTTGATGCCTGTTATTGAATTCACAACATCATGGCTGTTTTGAACGATGTATGGATGTTGGCGTTGTTTATTTTATTCTCTGTTAGGTTGCTTAGGAGATTTTTATCATTAATATACCTTCAATTAATTATATATATATATATATATATATATATATATATATATATATATATATATATATTTATATATCAGCTAGTTTGAATCTCGGGTAAGCGGTCTGTGGTGTGTGTCAAACAAAAACAAAAAATCTCATTTATCCATCAATCCTCTATATTTCGCCATTGATTAATGGCTTCTTCAGGAGGTAAATAGCTAAAATACAACACTAATGAATCAACAGTACAATCAAAATGATACAAACTTACATTCAGAGTTGCCATACAGAACGTTAAATAAATTTTATTTGAATAACATTAGTAACAAAAAAAACACAAAAACAGCGTGTTGAAGGTCCCCTGGCTAACTCACATCGTAGATGCTTAAAACGAAATGCATTAGGTGTTCGTAAAATACAGAATTTATACCCGGGGTATCGGTAGGTAAAAATATACAGTTTAAACAATAAACCTGCAACCACGCTAACGGGTTCAACAAAAATACAAAACAACAGTACTAAAGTATATAGAAACACAGTGGTGCTAAACAAGAATGTTACAATAAATGGTACTAAGCTGATCAACATCCGATCTGAAATTTATAGAATTATCTTTATCTTTATTTATATGTATCATTTCCAAAAATGTTCTTTTTTTATAATTACCTTCACGTTCTAAAATTTGTGTGTTGTTAAAGTCAAATCTATGGCCCAGATTTTGAAAGTGATGTACTAAAGCACACGATCTTTTATCTATTCTACTATCGCTTTTGTGTTGAATAATACGATTTTTTAAGCTTTGACTAGTTTGACCTATGTAGAATTTTTGACAGTCCAGACACGGGATTTTATATACAACATTGTAATTTAGCATATACGGTGTTTTGTCCTTGGTTTTTGTCAATAATTGACCAATTTTTAATGTATTATATTTAGCCACTTTTATATTGGCACATGAACTGAAATGCTTAATTACACTATCAGTAAGTCCAACAACATAAGGTAGCTTTTTATATTTAAAATTTGTCTGTATGTAATCCTCCGTTGGACCGTCAAATATGTTGGAATTATAAATCAGTTTCAACGTTACATCTCTCGGGTACCCGTTATTTAAAAACAAATTTACAAGGATCCTTAAATTCTTCTTTAAAAATTGTGGGTCTGATATATGAGTGATTCTGTTTTTCATGGCTATCAATGTGTTCCACTTTTGATTTTTTGGGTGATTCGAAAAATAGTTTATATACCTCCCCGATGATGTAGGTTTTTGATACCAATCCAGAATAACAGCATTATTACGGTCTGATCTAATTACCAACGTATCCAGAAAAGGAACACTATTATTTGTTTCACTTTCCAAAGTAAATTGTATGTGTTTATTATAACAATTAAATATTTTTAGAATGTTCCCAATTTGATCAGATGGAATTGAACAGATAATGTCATCAACAAACTTATACAAAAATGGAAGCCTAAACGGAAGTTTTTCTATAATTTTATCCAAAATGAAGTCCATGACAATCTGTGCCAAAATGGGGCTGATGGGAGAACCCATAGGGGTACCAAAGATTTGTTGATAGGAGTTGTTATCAAATGAAAAATAACAGTTACTACATAAAAAGTTCAAAACTCTAAAAAAGTTGTCCTTTGATAAGGTCGTGTTATTTTCAATTTTTTGCCATTGGGCTTGCAAAATTTCATTAACTAGTTCAAATGGTATGTTTGTAAATAACGAAACGACATCTAATGAAATCAACACATAGCCGTGGGGTAAAATCACACCATTAACAGCATTTACAAAAACAAAGGTATCACTGATGTTATAATCTGTTCTATTCGCAAGAGAAGTGGTTAAGATGTTTGTCAGCCACTTTGATAAGTTGTAAGTAGCCGAGCCTATGCAGCTCACTATGGGTCTTAAAGGAACATTTGGCTTGTGAATCTTAGGTAAGCAATACAGTTTTGGGGCGACCCCAAAAGTACAACGTGATTTAAATAATTTAATTAAAATACTGAAAAATAATAAAGAAATCACTGATAGTACAGCAAAAAATTTAACCACTTATAATTCCATCGCCCCAAAACTGTATTGCTTACCTAAGATTCACAAGCCAAATGTTCCTTTAAGACCCATAGTGAGCTGCATAGGCTCGGCTACTTACAACTTATCAAAGTGGCTGACAAACATCTTAACCACTTCTCTTGCGAATAGAACAGATTATAACATCAGTGATACCTTTGTTTTTGTAAATGCTGTTAATGGTGTGATTTTACCCCACGGCTATGTGTTGATTTCATTAGATGTCGTTTCGTTATTTACAAACATACCATTTGAACTAGTTAATGAAATTTTGCAAGCCCAATGGCAAAAAATTGAAAATAACACGACCTTATCAAAGGACAACTTTTTTAGAGTTTTGAACTTTTTATGTAGTAACTGTTATTTTTCATTTGATAACAACTCCTATCAACAAATCTTTGGTACCCCTATGGGTTCTCCCATCAGCCCCATTTTGGCACAGATTGTCATGGACTTCATTTTGGATAAAATTATAGAAAAACTTCCGTTTAGGCTTCCATTTTTGTATAAGTTTGTTGATGACATTATCTGTTCAATTCCATCTGATCAAATTGGGAACATTCTAAAAATATTTAATTGTTATAATAAACACATACAATTTACTTTGGAAAGTGAAACAAATAATAGTGTTCCTTTTCTGGATACGTTGGTAATTAGATCAGACCGTAATAATGCTGTTATTCTGGATTGGTATCAAAAACCTACATCATCGGGGAGGTATATAAACTATTTTTCGAATCACCCAAAAAATCAAAAGTGGAACACATTGATAGCCATGAAAAACAGAATCACTCATATATCAGACCCACAATTTTTAAAGAAAAATTTAAGGATCCTTGTAAATTTGTTTTTAAATAACGGGTACCCGAGAGATGTAACGTTGAAACTGATTTATAATTCCAACATATTTGACGGTCCAACGGAGGATTACATACAGACAAATTTTAAATATAAAAAGCTACCTTATGTTGTTGGACTTACTGATAGTGTAATTAAGCATTTCAGTTCATGTGCCAATATAAAAGTGGCTAAATATAATACATTAAAAATTGGTCAATTATTGACAAAAACCAAGGACAAAACACCGTATATGCTAAATTACAATGTTGTATATAAAATCCCGTGTCTGGACTGTCAAAAATTCTACATAGGTCAAACTAGTCAAAGCTTAAAAAATCGTATTATTCAACACAAAAGCGATAGTAGAATAGATAAAAGATCGTGTGCTTTAGTACATCACTTTCAAAATCTGGGCCATAGATTTGACTTTAACAACACACAAATTTTAGAACGTGAAGGTAATTATAAAAAAAGAACATTTTTGGAAATGATACATATAAATAAAGATAAAGATAATTCTATAAATTTCAGATCGGATGTTGATCAGCTTAGTACCATTTATTGTAACATTCTTGTTTAGCACCACTGTGTTTCTATATACTTTAGTACTGTTGTTTTGTATTTTTGTTGAACCCGTTAGCGTGGTTGCAGGTTTATTGTTTAAACTGTATATTTTTACCTACCGACGCTCCCGCGTCGGGTATAAATTCTGTATTTTACGAACACCTAATGCATTTCGTTTTAAGCATCTACGATGTGAGTTAGCCAGGGGACCTTCAACACGCTGTTTTTGTGTTTTTTTTTTGTTACTAATGTTATTCAAATAAAATTTATTTAACGTTCTGTATGGCAACTCTGAATGTAAGTTTGTATCATTTTGATTGTACTGTTGATTCATTAGTGTTGTATTTTAGCTATTTACCTCCTGAAGAAGCCATTAATCAATGGCGAAATATAGAGGATTGATGGATAAATGAGATTTTTTTGTTTTTGTTTGACACACACCACAGACCGCTTACCCGAGAATTCAAACTAGCTGATTTAGCGTACGGTCGAGATATTCTTGTGTTTATATTTATATATATATGTATATATATATATATATATATATATATATATATATATATATATATATATATATATATATATATATATATATATATATATATATTTTTAACAACGAACATATTCAAGGATAGTTGGGAACTTTTGGAGGGGAAACAGCAGAAAACATGTCTATAACGGCACTTTTTGTTCACCTGTAAGCCCATCTGGAATTTTTTTCCAATATCCGTGTAATATCCTCGGCCTTATTAGTAACGGGTTTTGCATCGTCTTGTGAAGTCCGTCCGAGGAATTTCTTTTTAAAAAGGATATTTGCTAAGCAAGTCAGACCGCCATTTTGGTTTCCCGTTCACCTTCAAGAGCAGGTTGGCTTTCTATCTATATTTATCCCTCGTGTAAGAGTTTTGGGATTGGGCTAAAAACAAATTCTTGGTATGGGCTAACTGACAGGCTATTGATACTGGTTTATTGGACCAGTTCTATTGGGAAACAGGATTTGGACACCAATTTGGTTTTTCGGAGACAATTTTTGGCACCAGTCCTTACATATTTAAGCAGGGGCATAGTTTTTATTGAGTTCGCGACCTAGATCGACACCTATATCGAACGAGCTCAATAAATTTGATGACCTATCTTTTTATGTGGGCTTTTTAAAAAATTTTAACCTAACAACAGTTTTGTTAATAGATCTTTGTTATTGAATTTCTGTGTTTTATTTAGCTCATCCGTTTTTTCCTGTACAAAAACAAGGTCCTTAACAACAAGAAAATCTACAATTGATCTGTAACTGGTGGTGCCATTCGGGACCCCTCTACTTCCCGGCTTATTGAACTGAGGGCCATTACACATGCACTTAACAACTTGCTTGTGAACGGCGCACTTTCTTAATTTATATATTTTTACAGTCAATGTATGGGTTATAAAAAATAATATAATATAAAAAAACCTATTGAAACTCAAATGTCATTACCAACATACATATAATACTGAACTCCTAAAAATTATATAACCCTATTACATACAAAATTACATGTATCCAAGCCAATTTTTTTTATGTTTTTATTTTATCACTAACTTCTACTTCGTTCACAAAAAGTAATAAAAACTGAAAATTTCTAAAGCATCGATGTATTGGAACATAGATGCTTGCTTTCCAGTACATCGATGTCGATACCTGTCGAGTCAATGTATTGCTAAGATAGTTGTTAATATGTTTCGATATAGCATATCGTTTCCTTTAAAAAATTGAACATACCTAATGTCATGTAAACTTCCAGAGATTTTATACAACTCTATAGATATTAAGGACATTATTTTATACAATTACTCTCGAATAATTGATATGATAACATTTTAATGAGGGTCCGGAGTCTTCCGGCTAGCCCTACCAAATCTTATAATATGCTTTTAAATTTAGTCCTATCAAACATTTATTACACATGTCTTTTAAAGATCCCAAATAATTTAGTAATTCAGTATAGGTAAGGTTTCTGAAACTTGTAAAATGAATTATATAATAAAATATATGTATTGTTGTAACTACAAAATATAAGGAACCTTCTATAATCTATTAAAATCCCTACTAAATCCGCCAGACTATTATATAAAGTGTGGTTACTAGTTAGTGGTAATGCTTGATCAAATTTTATGAACATCGCTCATTTACAAAAGAGGGAGAATAAAACATTTCCAAATAACCTTACTTGAGCAGTAGAATTTCCTGTAACTTAAAGAATGAACTATATTATAGACAAAAAATCTTTTGTTGCCCAGCGAAAGCGATTACCAAAACCTTGGGAAAAATTTATATACTTCTGAAAGCTTATAACACTTTATAAAAACCTCAAAAAGTAAAAACATGATTTATAAATTCTTCATGTGCTAAATAGAAATATATACATTCTCATACATTTTATTGACAGGGTACCCAGATTTTTTTGGACACACACAACCATATAAATATCGGTCTGAAACTGTACATACGCTAATGGTAAAACCAAGTGCTACCTATTGAGGTTACGGGGACTTCCGGCTAGCCCCACAAAATCTTATATACTTATAAACATTAGTTCTATCAAATATTATAAAAAAATGCCTTTTAGAGATTCCAAATTGTTTAGTAACTCGGTCTATTTAAAGCTTCTGAAACTTGAAGAATGAAAATGAATTATATAACAAAATATCTGTATTATTGTAAATATAAAACCATATAGGAAACCCTCTAATTAAAATTCCCATTAAATCTGATAGGCTATTATATAAAATGTGCATACTTGTTACTGTAAAGGCTTGATCATATTTTATGAACGTTGGTCTTCATGCTCTGTAAAATATTATAGAA
Organism: Kuschelorhynchus macadamiae; assembly: GCA_030620095.1. Taxonomy (NCBI): domain Eukaryota; kingdom Metazoa; phylum Arthropoda; class Insecta; order Coleoptera; family Curculionidae; genus Kuschelorhynchus; species Kuschelorhynchus macadamiae. The sequence goes on from JAUTXW010002789.1 coordinate 541,104, forward strand.
GTTAACAAAAAACGGAGCGTAAAAAAATTTGCAAAAAAGTCTGACCACAAAATTAGAGTTTTCCATAACTTTAAGAATGAATTGTATTATAGAGAAAGAATCCTCTATTTCCCAGCGAAAGTTATGACCAAAACCAATAGATTTTTGTAAAATATATATGTACCTCTGACAGAGCTGAGGGACTAAATATACAAATATACTTTTGATACTGTAAGTATTTTACTTAAGTACTTTTGAATTATCGTTGCTTGGGAAAATGTATTCAGTATTATTTTAGAAAATTACTTGTACTGGTAGATACCTACTTAAAATTTTAAATATTGCTAAAGTATTATTTTTTACTTAAAAAATGTACTGCAAAATCTACTTAAAGTACTTTGTAGAAGTACTTAATCTGTAATCTGATAAATATAAACTCACTTTTCGTTGAATTTTTATGAACACAATATGTACAGCGATTTCTCTGGGATGATTTCACCAATTTAGGAAGTATTCGGGGTAGTGCCAGAGTGGTCCCATCGCAAGCATATTAAAAGACATTAAAAATGACGAATATTTTTCTACCATTTTTATATATTTTTCTACCGAAAGTTGTGTAATTATTCGAAAAAAATAAATTCGTCTCACTAGGAGGTACATATGTCTATATGAGATCTATTTTTTCGTCAGGTTGTTTCGGTTATTACAAAACTTAATGGATATTATTGAATGTTGAAAATATCAAATATCTTTATTCTAACCACAAAATATTTCTTGCCTCAGCGTAAAAATATCGTGTCTCATATAATTTTTGGAGAAAATTTAAAAAATTAAAACTGTTATATATTATTTACTAATAATTTATTTTTTTTACCGAAATAAAAAAAATAAAAATACAATCAATTTTTCAACCTGCTATGATTTTACCTTTTTACCCTTTTGGAATAACATTGAAAAATCACTATATTTTAGTTTTTTTCTGTCTTTAGCCGGGTGTTAAGAAAACAGTTAGTTCCACTTATCGTTATCGATACTTCAAACTAACTTATATCAATCAGGCAAGTTGATCAAGATGTCGATTTAAGAGCTCATTTAATTGGACTACAAAATTTTCTCCTAGGTTTAGGTCTCAAAATTGGTCATTGAAGACATGTGCGCCCCCAGAATGAAATTCCGATGGGAGCAAAAACAATATCTATTATGACTAAAAAAAATCACCTCTTTTGTGAACATTCCAATGAGGGCAGAATTACATTGATAACAAAAAAAAGGTAATTTCTAATATAAATTGTACCTTATTTATCTTAGTAATGACTTTTCCGGGGGGCCGCTACTTCTAGCCTCCCCCTGACTGCGCCCATGATTGAAGAGCTTTCACAGAATGCAAAGTTGTATATTTTTTAATTGAACACTTAGTATTTATATATTTTTTTTAATTCTCCACTTTTTTTCTAGCTTCTAAAATAGTAGTTTTAGTGGTACCTCAAAATATACGGAAAAATTCTATACAGTGAATTAAAATGCAAATTTTTATTAATATTTTTTTTATTCCAAATTAAAATGTTTTAAATAAATATTAAAATATAAATATATTTGTCATTTACTGTCCAAGCGAAAATGCATTTCTGGAAGGTATATAAAGATCACTGTCATTATAAACAAGTAATCAAATCTGGCAAAATTACACATAAAAAAATAAATTTCTTTTTTCGCAACTCAACAACATATCTAATTTTAAATTGATTGAAAGAAATATTCAGGTAAATTACATATCTCAACTCAAGTGAATTAGTCTGTCCTTAGAATGTTTTGATACTTAATATAAAGAATATTATTAAGGCAAGAAAAATTAGAAAATTGTGTCATTTACCGTAGTTTTGAGAGCAGTTGTAGAAGCGCTTTCGTCCTCTAGCGACTCATCGGTGCTTCGATATTTAGATAAAAACATTTCAAAATTTTAAATTTATCAGATATCTGCAAACTATCAATTATATGGTTCTAGGTTACATATCAAAGAAACTGACAAATTAAAAATTTTGAAATTAATTATTTTCTATTAGACATTCTTTTCTCTAACTATCGACGCACTGATAAGTCCCCAAGACCAAAGCTCTTCTACATCTGCCCTGTGTCTATAAAACTTAAGGCAAATGACACAAATTTCTAATTTACTTAAATATTTGTTTTAATCAATTTAAAATTAGATAATTTACTGAATATCGAAAAATCCAAAGAAGAAATTTATTTGTTATTCTGAACGCAACCAAAAATCTGAAAACATTTTAAAATGTTTAATAACTTTTTTGTTTATTATTAACATTTAATAAAACTTCTGAAATATATTCACAGATATATTGATTATAGAACGACATACTGAAAATGAATGAGATTAAATTTTTTTATTGTACGGGGCGATGTAAAAGATGAATTTTGTTAAAACGCTCGTAAAAATATTTATCATATTTTGAGGATAAATCAGTGGCGGCTCGTGAGTATATTGAAGGGTGAGGCTACATGAGGTTAATTTTGTTTAAATGTGAATAAATTTCCACGTCACCCATGAGGTATTATTCTGCGACGCGTTGACCTTTTTTTTTTAATGGAGGTCATCGCCAATAGCCCTACTAAACCATTAAAAACTAAAAAAATAAACTCTAAAAAAAGTAAATAAAAAGTAAACAAAACAAGTAAAATATGTACACCTATCACTAAAATATATTTAGTTTATTAAAACTTAAAATAAATAGTTGTATGAAATAAGATAAAAAAACTACTTTTTGTACATTAAACCTATACGTCTGTCTTTTAAGGTTGCAAATTTATTTATAATTTGGTTGTAAAAGTTTTGGTCTTCACTAAGTTCTGACAGTAATTCCTGCTCTATTGACATCATTGCTAAACCCGAAAGCCGTTCTTGTGTCATTGTGTTTCTTAGGTAGGTTTTGATCCGTTTAAGACATGAAAAATTTCGTTCGGCCGATACACTTGTTGCGGGAATAGTTAAAACTAAATTAAAAAGCTTATATGCTTCCGCAAAAATTGCTTTAAAATCTTTAAATAACAAAGCTAGACTTTTTTCGACATCTAAATTTGAAAATTGTTCATCCCTATACAATACAGAAAGCTCATTCTTTAATCTATCTCTGTCAAAAATATTTGGATAATTTTTTAATAAATTATTTAATAAGTCGTCTGGAAAGCATTTAACATATTCCGAATATTTTGTGCAATCGACTAAAGCAAAGAAATTTAAATTATTTAATGTTTCAAACCGCGTCCCTAATTGAAGAATTATACAATCTATTATTTCGAAATATAATATTTTATATTTAGTAAAAATATCAAAGTCGCTAGAACATTGCCCTCGACGTGTGTTAGTTGGCAGAATAGTGGCTTTTTTAGCAATATTGAAAAGTTCTTTGAAATGGTCCTCGTTTCTAAATTCAATAATTCGTTGCTTGGCAAGGTTTATTTGCGAAATGCAGTAATTTATATCTAAATGCTTTAACTGTAATATTTGAAACAGTACATCAGTGCAACTAAAAATTTGTTTATAAATATGCGTTAAAAGGCAAAATTCGAAATCATTAAAATGCTTTAGAAATCCTTTTGCACCATTAATAGATTCTGTTCCAGAACTTAAGTCATTAATAATAGTTTCAAATACTATAATTAAATTGTCCCATTCATTAGCCACTAAGTTTAAAATTTTAGACCGTGTATACCATCGCGTTTCTACAGCTCGCGGAATTCTTTTACCTACTATCTGATTAAGCACAAAAGACAGTTTTGGTGATTGGTGGAAATAATTTGGTATTCCTAATAAAGTGGCAAAAAATATACGACTTTGGGTAATCAGTTTTGTTCCCTGTTGTAAAACTAGATTTAATCTGTGGGCGCAACAATGAGTAAACATAGCTAAAGGAGCAATAGATCTAACTTTTGTTTGAAGCCCATTTATTTCACCTGCCATAACACTAGCCCCATCGTAACACTGCGCGACCAATTTATTTTTAAAGTCATAAGGCTCTAAGCTGTTTTGTATTAAATTAAAAAGGCTCTCTGCTGTTCTATTATCGCTAACGTCAAAAAATCCTAAAAATCTTTCTTTTAAAGATCCGTTGGTCACATACCTAACTGTTATCGAACACTGTGATTTTTTTGTTATATCAGTACTATCATCCGCAATTACGCCAAAAAAACAACAATCGGTGTCATTGATTTCTTTTTTTATATATTCTTGAATATAGTCATGTATGCAACCAATTAGTTCATTTTGTATAGTCTTAGATTGTCCCGTAAAAATATTACTAAATTTAGCACAATGTTCAGTAAGTTCGGCATTTCTTTTTATTAAGCATGCAAATATTTGCTTAAAATTGCCACGGTTAAAAGAATCTGTTGTTTCATTATGACTTCGAAATGCCAAGTCCTGTTTACCCAAAGTAATAGTAACATCAATTAAATAATTTAATAATAAACGGTTTTTTCGAACATTTTCATTATAAACAATTTTATTAAGACTTGCATTTTCTTGTAGTGCATCCGCAATAGTCGCCCTATTTTGCTCCAGTCTTGTAGGTGCTACCGAATTTTTAATATGCTCTCTTGAACTTTCATGCGATTTTACTGCTCGTGAAAAATTTTTTAAATCCGAATATCCGCCCCCTGAACTCCAATTATTTTTGACGCAACCTAATAAAATACAAGGCCAACAATATAAGCTTTCTTTATAAATACTTCCGCATAGCCACCTATAAGTTTCGTACCAAGATATTTGAAAAGTTCTTGAATATTTTTTACCTTGCCTCTTATAGTTAAATATTGCTAAAATTTTCGGCGTCGGACGGCTACCTAATATCTCTTTCTTTTCAGTTTCGCTTCTTCTTAAAAAAGGCGTTTCAATTAATGAAGCAATAATGTCGTTAATAGGATTCATTTCAAAAGCAAAAAGCAAATACAAAAAATGGAACGGTCCAACTTACCAAATCAAAACAAAACAAAAACTTACTCACGCGTATTTATTCACCTTAAAAGACAGAACGCCCTCAATCAGCGATTATCGCAATCTATTTCCTATTTCTTTCTCAGCCGCACGCACCACGTAAAAAGAAGCCGTTGGAATATTTCGCTAGTCATGTGATTTAAATAACCAATAAAAGCATATCCAAGCTACAGATTTATCGCCTCAAGAATGCAATAGAAAACGCGTGCATCGGCAATCGCCATCCCGCTCTGTCGTAATCAGGTGACTCGCCGGCATCGGCACCGGCCGTTGATAAATAGGTCAGAAGTCGAAACTTTCCAAGCTAAAATTATTTCGCCTCATTCGAGAGCACTTTCTTTAGGAATGGGTTTGCACAGATTCACGGTAGGTTTTTTGATGTGGTCAGAATTTATTTTCTAAAATATTTATTATGGGATTATATATATATATATTTTTTTAATGTTATTATGTTGTAAAACTGTTAAAAAGTATATTTCTAATTGGTAATAGATAAAAAGTTATATAAAAAAATTCTCTTTTCCTTTATTTTGGGGGTGAGGCGCGGCCTCAGAGGCCTACCCTGACGAGCCGCCACTGGGATAAACATATATTTTACACTTGGCAACCCTGTCACCACAGCTTGTTCACATCGATGTAATTCACAGCGGGTAAGAACAGCAGATGCGTAGTTTAAACAAGAAAAATATTTGATTTTTTTGTGTTTTTAAATTGTTAGATATAATATTTCGAACATATAGGATTGTGTACTGGATGAACAAGTAAGAATTACAGAGTAAGTTTGACCATTTAATAAAACTAACTAGTGTGAGGTTATGTAAAATATAGTGATTTTTTAGATGGCACTGTTGTCAAATTTATATTTTGAGCAAATATATTTTCTTAACAAATGTTCCACCATGAGACAGTAGTTACAGTTCTGCAATGAGACAGTGTAATTGTGGAATACGGTTTAACAATTGTTTTCTTTATGGCAGTATGGCTAGAGAGGGCGCGTCAGAAAAAGCGATAAAATAAGTTTTTCTGCTGTTCAAACCAAAAATTCTAAGGCTGTAAATAGCGATTCTAGCCTTAGAGAATCAGCCAAAATTTTAACCGGAAATTTCAAACACTTGCTAGATATGTTAAAAAACATAAAGAGGTCGGTGATGCTTCAATAAGATTAACACCAAATTGTAGTTGCAGATAGATATTTACAGATGAGCAAGAAAACGATATAAAATAATCATTATCATAGCTTTGAACTCTGATAGCTTACAACAACTCATAAAAATCTCAGAAAGTAAAAACATGGCTTATAGATTCTTCACGTGGCTAAATAAAAATGTATACTTTCTTATACATTTATTATAATTTTTAAAAAGCATTTATCTGATTTATTTTGCAGGGCAACCAAATTTTCTTTTGATGATACTCTGCATGTAAACGCCAAGTTATATTTAAAAAAGAAGAGAGAGTATCACGTTTTAACCTTTAATTTTTAATAGATATGAAAGCTGCAAAATCGAAATGTTTACAGATTTTTTCCTCAAATTTACTTTTGAATTTATGTCAGCAACATTTATATTATTTTCTTAAGTATTATGAGTAGATATTTGAAGAAATGTTGGTAACATACCTAAAAAAGGACCAGGCACATTCTTCATTTAGATTTTTAGCATATCCAAAGTTCTAGTGCATTTATCACAATATCACATTATTCTTATTGTTGCTTTTATTAGAGGATTAGTAATCTGCTGTTATCATATTGGTTACAACTACATAAAATAGTATTATCAAATTTAAAATGAAGAAGAATAATAAGAGTTAAATACCAGTTTCTTCTTTAACATGGCCACCAATATCATCTAAGATATACTTAGAAATAATTCTACAAAATAATTTTCATGCCCATGAAATTTCAAATTATTTTCTATAACTGCTTGCAAATATTTATATTTTTTACAATTAAAAAAAATAGTTTTTATTAATTTTAAGTTCCAAATACAAATAATTAAAAATTTTGCATTTATTTTGAGTTCCCATAATTATATATCGTTTTACTTAAATTAGTTTTCGAAAAAGGCGTGTGTTCAGTATGTTTTAGACCAGTTATTTTTTTAACTCTTCTTTAAAACACAAATAACTAGACAAATATTGGGGTAAAATGTAGGTTTATTGATTGACAAAGATCTAGTATGTGTACATATATTTTAATCGTCTATAAATTGTTAAATCTCAATAAAATAAATAAACCAATACAAAAATATATACTAAGAGTTCAAAGATCATTTTAATTTACAAAAGTTAAAAACTAATATTGCAAAAGTAATGCACTGGCTAGTAGTACTCAAATAATCTTTACACGGTAAAGAACATTTCAAAAGAAATTAAACCTATATTATTATCATATCTAAAAATTATTTGCACTTTTTCTTAAAATGCAAAAGAGATTTGTTATAACTCAAAAGAAATATTAAATTTTTAATATAAAATAATTCTTAAGATACTGCTATGTTATGCAAATAAGATTCATTTACAAAACGTTTCCAAAGTATTTTGACATTTTATCGAGCATTTTATATACACGGGTTAAGAAAACTACGAAGAAAAATTTAGTTCTTACTGGAAGTTAACTAATAGAGCAAAAACCAACCCAATAACCCATGAGAATTAAAATTAATAGGACTGATACTCATGACTAGTAGTAGGCTGTATGTACCCCATATGCAAATTGATGATAGTAAAATGAGGAACTTTTAAACTATTTGTTACACACAAAACCATAATATTTTGGACACCTGAAAAACTTTAAAGGAGCTTTAAGCTGAGGCAAATACCTTAGCTTAATGTTTATGACAAAAAGGGACATAGCAAGTATTCTACCATAATATTTCAAATAATATTTGAGTTTAGAGGTCTTTATTAATATAGTAGTGCCTTGGTTGCATGTGAAGTACATTAAGTAAAGAAGCAAGTTTCCAAAAATCAACATTCAATTTTAAAAATTGTCATAGAATAGTGTCAATTCAAAAGATCACAACATCTTATAAACTATCCATGCGGTAAATTGCAATAATTAAACGGTTTTGTTTAAAAAAAATAGCTTTTCAAACTTCAATTCATCTTTCCAGGTCTCATATTCTTGTAAAATTTAATTTTCCGAAGACTTAAAAAATGTGTGGCCGAAATATATTAAATAATTATTAACAACGTATAGTGTCATACTTTGCTGACACATTAATAAATATTGATTCTATTTCAAAATTATTATGGTATGAGTCCTAACAAATATGTGGAAACATGTCAAAAGCTAAGATTTTAAATAACTGTATATGATTTTAGGTCACCCCGTACACTAAAACTACTACTACTACTACGTATTAAAACATTTATTGACAACCAAAATTAGCATTTTATATACATGATAACAGAGTTTATGGATACATTAAATCTGACGGAGATAGCAGGATTTCCGTAGTAGATATTTAATGCTGGAGATAGCAAATATACGTATCATGGAATTTTGACCAGTTCACGTTTAGCTTGGAGTAAACAGTTTTATATAGTCGTGCAGTAAAACTTCTATTAATAACACTAAAAACTTTATTTTGGCAAAAAGTGGTGTTAGGTTAATACCCTTAACCGGTGATATGTTTTAATTTGGTTCTATGAAAAAAATGTAATTTTGTTATCAATACGAAGTTTATAATATATAATAGATAGGTATGGTTTTAATCAAGTTAAAGAATGTCCCTAGAAAAATATATACGCATGGTCAATATTTAAAATAAAGAACTATATTTTCTTTTAGTCATTTATTTTTATTATTGCATGTTTTTGAATCCCCATTTCGTTTTATTTAAGAATAGGTATGGCTAACACATTTTTGATGAGCCCACCATTCAAAATAGGGTTACTTAAGTCACTGCGAGTAGTTTAAGCCATAGGCTACGCTGGAATCATCAAGTAGCTTAGGGGAGCCCATTTTGTCGATACTTCGCAAAAGACTATATAGTCACAAAAAATTTAACTTAATGAAGAATTACACGAGTTAAAAGTTAACATACAGTAGAAGTAGAATAGTTCTTACCAGGAAATAAACTAATCATTTTTTTTGAGTCATAAAAATATTTAGAGAACATAGTATAAAACTGGGAAATCTAAATTTTTCATTTGAATTGACATTAATTATCGTTTCACAGATAAAAAGATCTAAAATAAAAATAAAACAAGAATAAAGTACGCCTATTTTTAATTAGGGAGAAAAATGTTAAAGGAAAAAGTTAGTCAAATTTATCATGTGGTTTTAAACGTAAATGTAGCAATACTGTTATAATAATATCGGTTAATAGATTAACTCATTTGTGCTTTCGATTTAAGTAATATAAGTGAATGTAGCTTTAGTTGCACTTGACGAATTAAGGTAGTAATAAAAAAGGTTTAATTTTATTAAAATTACAACTTTAAGATTGTATTATGAAACTATGTATACATCTCAATTCTGATTGCCTCTTTCTTATAAACTCTATCTCTGGTTTTGATAAAAAAAAAAGTAACCCGCTCTGTATAATATCAATAGGAATAAAATATTTTGTCTGATTGTCTTCTGATAACACTCTGTATAAAACTAATTTAAATAATAAATGTTTTAGGCTGCACAGAAATAGACCATTGAACTAAACCGTTTGTGTTCCAAATGCCGTTTTAAGACTGTGCACGGATGGGTGAAAATGTATCTGCATTAAGACTTGTATATTGGGAAAATCTAAAAGGATTTTATCCATTAGGTGACAATGAGCTTTTTTGGAAAAAAATAATTGGCTATTTCGAATATTTGCTAAACAATAAGCGTAGAGAATAATACAAGTACATAATGTTAAAATTGCATGAAAATTTAGGAAAAATAACAATATTCTTTTACTTATTAAAGTTCGCCTGAAAAGATATCTCAAAAGCTACAAGTTGATATTAAAATTATAAAAATGTTTACTCACTAAGAATGAAAAATTGAGCAGAAAATAGTGGTTACCTGTTATGCAGAAAATAAATGTTTAATAAGAGTGTCAGTAAAATGCCAAGGTTAAAAATGTATCAAGAAAAGGATTTTTGAGAAGTGGTTTGTAATTTCTATTTTTAAGTTACACGGAATGTACACATGTTTTCTATGTCGTATTATTAGCTGACAACAAAAATAATATAAAAAAAACGGGAATAGTTTAATTTAAAGCTGGCAGAGGGGCTAATAATTATTAGAAATATTGACATTGACTTTTTTCATACATTACCAACAAAAAAAACTGAGACAATGCAAGCAGAACAATTTATCATCTAATATAATTTATATCACAGATTAGGCGCTACTGTGTGTTTTATCACTCTGGTCCCCTAAGGATATCTGATCTAAAACAAGAGACGTTTGGCCGATTGGAGCAACTGCCTCCACCAAATGTTCAGCACTGAGTGATACCCCTGCGTTATCAGCAAAATGATCCTCAAGTGAAATATTGCCAGGACTCCTAGTGGGAGATCTTAAATGACTTCGTCTGAAGCTGTTTCGCAATATAGAAGCTACTTCAGCTGCTGTCAATGCATTGGGTGAAGACTGCAGGTTTCTTAGCCGCTGCAAAGTTGATATTCTAGTAGGGCTATCTGTGATGTCAACGGATATATTAGAATTCATTTCCACAAAAACAGCGCTATAATCAGGAGGAGGTATTTGGTTAACATTTTGTACACTAGGTCTATTTCTAGAAGTCCCTGCTGAACTACCTTCACCAAGAACATTAGCAATTCTGCGCATGCTTCGTCGTATACTTTGCCGTAAAAATTTTGCCAAGCGAGCTCCAGTAGCTGTTGTATAGCTAGGCGGTGGTGTGTATTTTGGAGGAGGATCTTCCGATGGGATAGTGGTAGCATGGTTAGGCCTTGAGGTATCTGAAGTCTCTGGAATCGGTGGGTCTTCCATATGTTCGCCGATAGGTGGACGATACAGGAGCTGAATTCTCTACAAGAATAAATTCATTTTAATATCGTACATAGGGAATTAAATGCATTATCTGATTTTTGCAGCAAAAATGAACTTAAATTTACGTCACAATGATGTTTTAGATACTATTTTTTACCCTTACTTATCGTAATATAGGGAATGGATATGGGAAAAAAGCAATGTTATTTTGTGCACAAAATTTAACCAAACCTACTAGATAACTAGGAACATGGTGCAAATACAAAGCCTTAATCACTTTATTAAGCCAGTAAAAATATGTAGAGTTGTTACTTAGTATAATTTTATTGTGGGTTTGTAAAACTTAACTAAGTAACATTTGTAATAAATTGTGAACCATTTAAGTTACTTATTTTACATATTACACAGCAAACTACCTTCCAATAAACTACCTATAATTAAAAATTTTGGAAAAAAGTTTGGTCTTTTAAAATTCAGCTTCAGCTTTAACAACTGTTTCCATTAAAAAAACACCTCCTTAAATACCCAACTATATTAACTCTATACAACGGAGGGCTATTAGGCTACTCTTTACTTGGTTCGCAGGTTTGTTATATTTTCTTTACAGGCAGATTTCTGTGTATTTGCTGTGTTAATATATCATCTATTGTGTTTTCTTCAGCTAAATTGGGTAAGCACACACCAACCTAAGTACTCAACTTTAATTTAAGTTTTATTATTATTAATATATTAATACGATTATATAGCTAAGCGTTATTATACATATAGGCAGATTAGCCTATTTTTTGTGTTGACCAACTAAGCTACCCTAAGATTAGCTTCAACAATGTATTTTTGCCATCCCCTTATCCTCCATTCCGGACCGTCCCTTATTAGAAACGACTATTTATTGGTAAAAGTTTGATATTAGTATGGGTTCTCCAAAGTTACGTTAAACTAATACTGACAAAACGTTTGCTGATTCAGTATTGGCGCGGTGGGATATTTGCTCACAAAATGTCTCTTGGCATGAGTACATGCGTCTCTGGCGTAGTTACATATTTTTTTTGGCTGGGGCTAAATAACATTGCTCAATAAGTTTAAGCTATTAAGGGTCGTTTCCAGAATAATGTTCCATTGGGGCTAGGTACAAAAATTGGGTCCCTAGTAAATACAAGCAACTAAAAAAAAATAAATTTAAAAAAGTTTGCGTAGAACAAATAAGGGACAAAATCAGCTAGTAACACCTTTCTGCGTCTTTAAATTGGAGATTTTAATTAACAGGTTCCATTTAAATTAAAATGATATTAAACGTTTTAAATACACTACCTACTGTTAAAATTAACTTAAAACAAAATCTGATATGATATGAGACAGAAACAATTAAAAAAATACGTATCTAATATAAGTTTATCTGCCTTCTTCAGTTACTTACAAAACTAAGCTAAAAGATCGTTATCTATAGTGACCCTATCTCATACCTCAAAAATCAAAACGCTTGCTTCTGGCAAATTCTTGAGAAATATGGTTTGACCTTGTTTTATGAGGTGTCGTTTTCGTATACCGCGTCGTTTTATCGTAACTAACTTTTGTACGTGATTTTTGTACCATAAAGTTTTTGTTTTTACAGAAATTTTACAATCTGCCTTCTGCCTCCCACCTTGCTACTAAGCCAGAGGCATGCATAACCGTAAAACATAAAGATGCTGCTTGCATATCGTGGCAGAAATTATTTACCAGATTAGTTTAAAATTCTGATGCTTTTAAATCCATTTAAAATCTGATTGTTTTGATACACTCACCTTTGACATCGCTCAATGGCGGGCGAACCTGGGTGGGAAAAAAATCAAATTTTTGAAAAAAATATCCACTTTTTTTTATAGAAATTTTGATCTTAGATTCTTATTCAGCATCATCAAGAACTTATTTGTATCAAATTTCAGCAACATATTTCATTAGCTTTCGAAGCAAAATTCTCGTATCAAAAAACACTATTTTACATTTTTTATTTATTTTTACCATGTTTATTGAATTTGGGTAAGAAAATTTCTATGAGGCATTAAGTGACATTTGTAATGGTAAGACCTTTGAAATGTAAAAAAAGGTAAATTTCCGAAAGCCAATGAAATATTTTGTTAAAATTTGTTTTAAAGGAGTTTTTGATGATCCTGAATAAGAATCTAAGATCCATAAAAAAATCGCTAATATTTTATTCAAAAATTTGAAACCTTCTTCTCCACCACAAGTCTAAAGTTAAGTGTGTGAAAACAATCAGATGTTAAATATGTACGTAACAACAAAATTTTAAAGTAATCTGGTTACTAATTACGGAGATACAAGGGTGTACTTGTGAAAATCAATCATATATATATATATATATATATATATATATATATATATATATATATATATATATATATATATATATATATATATATATATATATATATATATATATATATATATATATATATATATATATATATATATATATATATATATATATATACATACATATTTCGTTTTTTTTTAACCGTATATAAATATTTTGTTAATTATTTTCTTGGGCATAGGTTAACTCATTGAGAAGTAAAACTATAATTCATATCGACGTTTCGCTCATTATATTGAGCTTTCTTAAGATATTAATTTTCTACAATAAAAACATGTACAGTTAATATTTGAATTTTAAAATGGTTAAAAATATTACTCAAAAAACATTACATTTAAAACAAACCATGACCATAACAACAAAACTACATTTAAAACAAAATTAATATTATACATAGTACGTACCTTGGAAATATGTCAGTTTTACGAATGTTTTGAAATAACAATAATTTCGATAGTCTGGAATTCTGGTATATAGAAACAAGACATTTTTTCTTTTTTTATATTTACTTGAATTTTTATTGCTATACACAGTTTGGGTTTTTGCTATTACTGAAATGTATAGGGTTTTACGTAAGGAGTGGATTATTTATATTTAGATTAATTTTCTTAACGCTATTTTTTTTGATTCTTTGGATGGTTGGAGTTAAAGTAAGTACCGACCTGAACAAGAAATATCAAAATATAAAAAATAAGTGGTATACAAAAAAAAACATGGTCAGGGCAGTACTTAAACTTTAACTCCAACCATCCAAAGAATAAAAAAAAAGCGTTATTATAGGTCTAACCGATCGTGTCATGTCAGTTACTTCCCATATTTTTTTACATAAGTATACTGTAGCCACTATACCAGTTTATTATGTATATAATTTTGAAGCAATAGTTTAATACTAACGTTAAGTGGTGGGTCCTCGGGTTCCTCCAGGAAGCGGTAAACACAATAATAATTATTTTATAGTTATAGATTTAATTGATGAAGAATCACAAACAGAAAACGCTTTGAGTTGTAGACAAAGGAAATGTTTTTCTGTGTTTTAAACGTTTACAAACTGGTGGCTACTCGAGTAGATACCACCCGATTAGTACTACTGACCAAATTATTCCGTTTTCTCTTTGTGTTCATACAAATGCCAAAGGCCGATTTTCATTTGTTCATGCCTATAAAACTAATAACTTAAAACATCAATTTTTGAAATGAAATAAATGTACGAGGACCTTTCAACAAAGACTAGGACTGAATTTTTTACGGCCCAGTGCAACGAGCTACATACCGTCAAAAATCAGAAAATATCATCCAAGTAGGCTTCTTTCATGTCAGTTGTCATAAATTATATATTTGATTTTGACGCCGCTCTAAAGTTGAGATATTGTTACCGCGCCTCTAAGAATCGTGATGGATGAATTGAAAGAACAATAATATCCAATCAAATTTTGTGTTCGTCTTGGAAAATCAGCAACGGAAACTTTTTTGGTGATTAATACGGCTTTTGGAGAATTGTCTATGGCAAGATCTGCTTGTTTTCGATGGCATAAAGAATTTAGTAAGGGCAGGGAGTTGTGAGTTGCAAGGCGGTCCAGGTGCTCCTATTGTGGTACTAACTAAGGAAACCATCAATACCGGAGCAGTAATTATTCGCACAGATTCACGTCTGACTATCATACAACTCTCAAATGTTCTTAAATATCTGTTGGAAGTATTTTTACTCATTTACACAAGCATTTAAACATGTCTTCTACAGTTTGTGCTCGCTGAATTCCGCGTATACTGACACCAGATCAAAAAGCGAATAGGCTAGCGGTTTGTGCATACTGGAAACAATGCGCTGAAGAAGACGAAGAAAACCACCTCCAAAAAAAGCACGTGCCCAAAAATCTACCGCTAAAGCTATGGTCATAACATTTTTTGAAGGCATGGTGTTTACGCACATGGTCCCACATGTTAGTACAGTAACTGCCAGTTATTATAGACAAGTTTTGTTCCAGTTGATAAAGGATCACATGTCCAAAAGACGACCTGAGCTTATTGAAAAGTGGAAACTTCATCATAATAACGCTCGCCCTCACGTAGCGAATATAGTGACAGAGTTTTTGAGCACTAAAAATATCATGCGACTTCTATCTGTTTCCTCAAGTAAAAAAAAGAGCTCAAAGGACGACGATTTTAAACTGAATTGGATGCTGTTAAGGCTTTAGAGACGGTTTTAAAGAAGCTCTCAAAGAATGGCTTCTGCCATGTCTTTGAACAATGCCAGCACCGTTGGGATAAGGTTATTGCATTACAGGGGGACTATATAGAGCGTGTTAAAAGTATTGTTGTTTAAGATTAATAAATAAAGTTTTGGTAGTACTAGTCCTAGTCTTTGTTGAAAGGCCTTCGTACTTAAAATTTTACTCGGAATTGAAATATGAAAAAATATAAATTGGTTTCGTTCTGAAATTCGATCCACATAGTTTTAATCCGAAAATTAGTGAACATGGTATCCGAAATTCGATGGTTTTTCGGGGTATCTCCCTTATTACTGAAGATAGGGAGATGCGGTTTTCGCAACACTGTGCTACTTTTTTGTAAAACCAAAGAAGCCGCAAACAAATTTTTCCTAGACCTCTTCGTTTTTGAGATACAGGGTGAAATTGAAAATTTTGCGTTTTTAGGTACCCTTCGTATCTCGATGGCCTGTCAACTTACCGAAAAGGTGAAAATAAAATCGATAGTGAGAACTAACTTCGATAGAGTTTTTTTGCGTAGAATCCAGTGGCGTAGTCAGGTTTTTTTAAATGGGATACCCTGTATATTTTTTAATATTTGGTTTCCGCTCATTTTTAGCATCTCAAAAATATATATTGATATTTATTTCAATCCGGTATCGACAATTAAGTCAATGTAAAGAAATTTTAATCTGTTTTTCTAGTAGGCTATGAAAATTGTGTGCTAATTTTCTAAATCTGAATTATCTGTACCAAAGTTTGTTATAATAAAGATTTACTTTTATTCTTGAAAATGTTCTCTTATCGGGCTGTCTTCGTTCTGAGTATCTATAAGGAATAAATGCTTATTTACAGATTTATAGAGTATAGAACGACATATTCAAAATAAATTAAATTGAATTATTTTAATATACAGGGCGATGTAAAAGATGTTTTTTTTTATCAATTATCAACAAAACAGCTATTCTACTTTTCAAATATTTTAATTATAATTAATTTTATCGGAAATTTAGTGACATCGTATCTTTCATGTTACAAACTTGCTGCAATAATATGCTTTTTTATTACAAGCAAATTTTCGACACAATTGTAACCTATTAGGAACGATAGGCATAATTTGAAAACTAAAGTTTTATCGTTATTTATACTTTTGTTTTTCAAAAATACTGAGAAACCTTCTACATCGGCTATCACTAGTTCCGAAAAGCCCTGGTTTAAGAAGCAAAGTTATTTTGTTTACTTAGTATTACTCCTGTCACTTACCGGATTAGATACATCTCTGACGCTTCATCCGGATTTTCCTGGCACTGTATAAAACAAACAAGAATGTCATATTTCTCCAAGTTTTCGACATTCGCAGCCATTTGATATTTAATAAATGGACAAAGGCAATATTTGATTAAAATAATTTAACAATGACAAATATCAATTAGTTTCTACAATGGCTCAACAGAATCTATATATTGTTTTGTTTAATCAAGTCATGGCCGCCTTATTTTATTTAAATCAGATCTTGGGTATTTCTAAGGGATAAACTAAATAGTTGTAAGTAAGTATTTTCAAACAACACAATTGTCAACATTAGAAAAGTATTAAATCCAACGTCATTTGTTGTAAATAAAAAATTTTTAGTGTATAATAGGTATATTTTTTTTTATTAGATTTCCTATTTATTATTAGTATTTGTGTTAGTTGTGTTGTCCAGGGTAAATACTAAATAGTAGGTATGTATCTTTGTTTATTGATTTATTGTTTAATTATGATATTATAACAAACTTTGGTACAGATAATTCAGATTTAGAAAATTAACACACAATTTTCATGGCCTACTAGATAAACAGATTAAAATTTCTTTAAATTGACTTTATTGTCGGTACCGGATTGAAATAAATATCAAGTGTTATATATTTTTGAGAAGCTAAAAATGAGCGGAAACCAAATATAAAAAATATACAGGGTATCCCATTTAAAAAAGCCCAACTTTAGTCTATACCTCGAAAACGATAGTATATAACCAAAAACTGACTACGCCACTGGATTCTACGCAAAAACTCTGTCGATACTATTTTCACCTTTTCGGTAAGTTGCCAGGCCATCGAGATACGAGGGGTACCCGAAAACGCAAAGTTTTCAATTTAGTAGCACAATGTTGCGAAAACCGCATCTCTCTATCTTCAGTAATAAGGGAAACGCAAAACCATCGAAATTCGGATACCCTGAACTTTAATTAAAGATTTTTTCTACTACACACAGGCATGTCGGTAAATTATATTCCTGTAGTACCCATCGAGACCTTTCATTTAAGCCCGTTTAGAAATTTAACACATTCCCATAATTAGAACCTTAAAAAAGCAACGGGAAGTGACCTTTCTATTTTCTTTCTGATTCGCGCGGCCTGCAGTTGTCAAGAATAGTCAATTACCAGACAATTAAAGTGAGCCACGGAGCGGTGAGCACAGGTCGAGTATGAAAACCTGTAGGTACTGTAATGATACCTTGCAGAGAATATTACTAAAGATAGGCGAAACCAGAACTATTATTTTTTTTATTCAGTTTTCAGAGTTTTGCTTATAAGTATATTACAGAAAAAACTCATTACTTCTGTACTTGAGAAGAAATAAGAAATTACTTTTTGGATTAAATCCTTAAATACTTTTGATCTGCTTATATCTTATCTTCAAATATCTATATATTTCTATTTCATTGATGAAAATTAAATTATATAAAAGCAAATCTATCCCTTATTAACTTATAAACGATATACAATATAAGAAAAACAAGGAGTATATTTAATTATTCAGACGTAAAATTAAATTTGCCAATTTAGACGAAATATAATTGACAGAAACCAACTTTTATGCTAATTTTATATATCTCTTATATTATCTTTATTAAAAAATTTAAAAGATATTTATTACATACTTACTTCCAGTATATCTGTAGGCCCGTTATTCAAATATCGATAACTTTGTATTACAGCTACCAAGGGTATGCAGAGAATAGGCAGGAGTTGTATAACTGATCCTAACTGTCTTGCCCACATTGGCCAATAATCAGAGAACGGTGCATGGTGCCAAATAAACATGTCCCTAAAGCTGCCATTTTTAAACGTTGTTATACACAAAACCTGTAATGCAAAATAAAAGGCAATTCAACCATAAAAAAGTGCATGTTATGAAATTTAAGCAAAAAGACCTAGCTCTTCGTGAGGAATAAAATGAAAAACAGGTTTGTGCACAATGAGACAATTAGACTTTTAAGCTAACATTAACTATTCAATCATTCAATATACTAGCCAAAGTATAAGTTCTTATAGCATTAACTGTACAATAAAATCAGAGGTTATAGTACAGTAAATTATCATATATTATACCGAAAAAAAACATTTAATTTATATACATATATGTCTTTTAAATCACTAGTATAATAAAGATTAGTAATTTTATTACATTTAAAGCCACAAAAGTTGAAACTGTCTCAAATTCGTTATATAAATTTAAGACCTGATATACATTTTTTGCCAGATTTATTATTTTCTCATTCAATATACATTGAAAAATATAACCTAGAATGCTTTGTCTACTTCTAATTAAGAGTGGGTTCATGTAATTTTTCTTTTTTCGTTTCTTTAATTTTATTTGTACATTTTTCTGTATTGGCTGACCGTGTTTTCTTTCGTAATGATTTATTCTTACAACTGACAGCTTCTAATTTTTAAAATTTAAAATAAAAATTATTGTGATACTTTAATAGGCTGAGGTAAACTCTATCGTTTTCGTGTCGTAGTTTATTCTCTCTCTGTAGTCTCTAGACTACACGTCCATTCAATGACCCCTGAAGTGGGTCAGCAGCAAGATATGCAAATTAATGCCATGCTTACTAATGCTTAGATTTTAGTATGTATAATTTACATTATACACAGGTTAGTCTACCCTCATATTACACCTACCAGGGCAATTTACGGCATTTACACTTTGTTTCATAAATAGATATTCCCAAATAATGTAATATGAAAGAAAATACCAGCATAAAATGAACCTATTTTATGAATGACTAATCACTATTATAACAAAATACAAAAATAGAGTGGAGTGGAAAGTATAAGAAAGATATAAAGAGAAGACAAAGGAAATATCTGAAAATTCTGAAGTAGAAGTAGGGCCCTTCATATCAAAACTTTGCTTAATTATATTATACTTAAGCTCTATTTTTATGTATTGACATATGGTTGTTATCTTTAATACTTGTTACATTCGGCGATACATCCTCTACCACTTTATATGGACCCAGAAAGCACAGACTTGAAATTTTATCATCATTTTCATTTTTATTAAAGCAAGTCCTTTCTATATACTCCGTTTTCTTCTAACTTTGGAAAATAATAGATTATTTCTATTTCCTAGCGTCGTTTTGATGGGATAGTTATCGAAATTATAAATACATTTTCATACATAAAGACATTTTCTGCCAAAAATTAGCTTAAAGTAGAATATTTAGTTTCGGTATGTACTGAGGTGTTAACGCCAATAAGGAAGCCAAGTACTCCACGTCGCCGCGTCATGATTCTGTATTTGAATTCTAAGATATACGCCCAAAACCGTAAGTGAATTTTCTAGAGCTCCAATGTGTTCGTGATGATATGCTGTTGAATGAATTTGTTTTAATCCTAACAATCGACTAGTTTCCTTCAAAGTGGAAGAAATGAATTCGAAACCTCGGTCGGTAGCAATTTTCTGATGTTGCTACAGACACAGCATCCTTGGTTTTTGAGAGGATATGCCTCGACATATTTAGTTAATTCACACTGAAGAGTAAGAACATAAACAAATACATTTATGTCAGATGGAAACGGTCCAACAATATCTAAATATATCTTTTGAAAAGTTGAATTGGCCGTGGAAGTTATTATCATTTGTTCTTGTTGAGATTTAAAGCTAATCTATCAATACCGCATTTAGACGCACCTTGTAAATTTGATATTAGCTAAGTCTGCCATCTATGATAGGCTAACGTATAACATCAAAATGTAATTTGTGAAGTCATTTTTATATAGAGCGTTTTTGTTGTAGAATTGTAGATGTCGCTACTGTTATGTCCATCCTCTTTGGTCTTTTAAGAAGTTGTCAATAATTAACCACGCTCATTTATACAGTTTAATATCATATGTTTTTTTAATTTTTAATTTAATTTAACCAACAGGTTATGGACCCAGGCATGTGTGCCCTGTGGAAGCCTGATAAAATAGCAGCAGTATATTACTAGGTTCTTGAGCAGGTAAAAATTCCCCAAAATGGCCGACGCTAGTGGTATTCAATTGGCATTTGAAAAGCTAAGTGGCCGGAAAATTGCAATAATTAGAAGCTTGGTATGAAAATGACCCTAGCACCTGAAAACTGTGGAAAAGTTTGGGAGGTACTCTCAAGATGACAAATCTAAAGACCCAGATAGAGAGAGTTGTGACCAAAGGGCATTAGCAAAAATATGTCTGATGGTGAAGCCTTGTGCTTATGCGCATGTTAGATCAGCCAAGACTGCACAGCAGGCATGGAACAATTTAGAAAAAGCCTATGAAGATAAAGGTTTATCAAGAAGACTTAGCCTTATACGTGGGCTTATAAGAGTCAGGCTAAAGAATTCTCAACTATGAAGCGATGTCTTTAGCACAAAAATTAGCAGACATGGGACAGCCCATTGACGATGAATTTCTGGGTGTTATTTTGCTTGTTGTTGAAGTTGACTTCCGAATATGACCCCATGGTAATGGCAATAGAAAACACAACAAGATTGCAAGTGATTTTATAAAAGTGAAATTATTATAAGACGATAAGTATGGTAAACAGGACTATAAAAATAGGCAGGAATTCGCTTTATTAACGAAGAAAAAGGGTCATACAAAGAAAGTTGTGAAATGCTATAAATGTGGTTTACTAGGTCAATATAAATCACAATGTAAGAAATGTGATAGTAATGAGGATAGTTCTCATAAGAATCAGAACACTGATGGAAGTAATTGTAAAAATTTTAAAACAGAAAAGGCTCTGCAAATTTATGTAATATATTGACTCGGGAGCAACATCACACATGACACGTATCAAGAAGATTTGTTGCAGATTTCTGAAAACAAGGTGCAAATTGATATAGTAGTTCCTAATAATCAATCAGTTACAAGGTTTAGTGTTGGCAGTGCTATTGTCCACACAGAAAATAGAACAAAAACCATTTTAAAAGTTTTCTATGTGCCAAATTTGAGAGCATATTTACTTTCTGTTAGTAAAATGGTAGAGAAGGGGCACGTTGTTGTGTTTAACTCAGATGGGTGTATCATTTATGATTCAGATGAATTTGAAATAAAAAGTAACATTGTTGCTACGGGATCAAACAAAAATGGTCTATACAAGCTTGATTTGGCTCCAGAGCAAGTATATCTGGTACAAAATAATTCGGTGAAATTATGGCATCAAAAGCTTGGCCATTTAAACAGAGTCAGCCTGAACTTATTAAAAGAGGGAATGGCTACAGGCTTGGATTATCAAAAACTAAAGGTTAACAGTGTGTCACGTGCCTATTAGGCAAACAATCATTTCCAAAAACTGGTGCAAAGCGGGCAAATGAATTATTACAATTAGTGCATACAGATCTATGCGGGACAATGCCTCAAGAGTCATAGAGCGGATCAAGGTACATATTTGCACTGATAGATGATTATACTAGAAACATATTTATATATTTTTTGAAATCAAAATCAAAAACTCCAAGTGACAGTAAGATATAGCCCAGAACAGATCGAAGTCGCTGAGATAACCAATAGAACTATTGTAAAAAAGGCTAGATGTTTAATGCAAGACGCTAACAATAATGAACGAATGTGGGCCGAGGCTATTAACACAGCAGTATATTTGAAAAACCGTTCACCACATAAAGCTGTTAAAGTTACACCAGAAGAAAAATGGACAGGGTTATTAGGATCTTTGGGTGTATTGCAGGCGCTCATTTATTAGATAAATTAAGAAAGAAATTTGATCCTAAAAGTAAACAACATATATTTGTTGCTTAGGTACTGTGAACTGACAGAAGGCTATAGACTTTTTGACCCTGAAAAACAAAGTCAAAGTATTAAGTCACGTGATGAAGTATTTCTTGGAGACAAATTTGCAATAAATAAGGTGAATCCAGAAGTCAACATACCTATTGAAAATCCAGTAACAGATGCTGTAATAAATGATGAATATTTATATACCTGTTGAGAATCAAGTAAATATTGATGCACATAGTAGTAGTGATGAGGGCAGTATAGCTGACTTAAGTAAAGATTCCAATGAACACCAAATAATAACAAAAATCGAGCTTAGGCGTACACAAAGAAAGAAAAATGAGAAAAAGTTCCCTGATTGTGAATTGTACTACGTTTCTCAAATATCATGTAATCCATATTCAGGGCAAGAAGCTATGAATGGTTCACGAAGTCATTGTTGGAAACGAGCTATGAAGGAAGAGTACCAATCCATGATGGAAAATAGAGCGTGGACACTAGTAGATAAACCACTACATAAAAGAATAGGTGAAAAGTGGCACAAATGGTAAAACACGATATAAACCTAGGCTAGTTGCGAAGAGCTTCACATAGCAATATGGTGTAGATTATTCAGAAACGTTCGAGTAGTTATAAATTTTACGGTAAGGTTATTATTACCACTGTCTGCAAACTTAAACTTAAATATTAATCATATTGATTTAACTCCAGCTTTTCTGAATAGTGAATTAGAGGAACAGATTTTTATGACTCAACCCGAAGGGTTTATTTCTGATCTAAATAAAGTTAAAGTTTGTTTTTTAAAGAAAACCATATATGGATTAATACAGTAATCGCGTCTTTAGAATAAAACTTTGTAAACCTTTTTACCGACTTGAGTTATAAAAAATCTAAATATGTGTTTATTATATGTAGATAATTTTTTGATTTTTTCAAATAATGACAAAGAGAGAGAATTATTAAAAAGAGCGTTATCTCAGAATTTTAAAATAAAAAATTTAGGTGAACCTAAAAAATGTTTGGGATTAAATATAGAAAGAAATAAATATGAAAGAATTTATCAGGAACATTATATTTTAAAATTGTTAAAACAATTTGGTATGTTAGAAACGAAAGGAGTTTCAACTCCAATAGAACCTAAATTGAAATTAGAAAAGGTGTAAAGTGTGATACATTTTTATCACCATATCGATCTTTAATTGGTTCACTAATATTTTTAGCCCGTCAATTCCAGACCTGATATGGCTTTTGCCGTAAGCTATTTAAGTCTGTTTAATAATTGCTATCAGAGTGTACATTTTCAGCATGCTAAAAGAATTTTAAGATACCTGAATTGATTGATTGATGACCTATTGATAAAAAGATTTTTTAAAAAGGATAGTAATGATATTTGTGCATACACCCATGCGGATTGAGCAAACATACTTAATGATGGAAAATCGTATACTGGTTATATTTTTACATATGCAGACGATGCCGTTTCTTGGAAAACTAAGAAACAGCATCCTGTAAGTTTGTCGAGTACCGAGGCTGAGTATGTTGCCATATCACATGAATCTAAAGAGGCTGTTTTCATTAAAGGTTTACTTGAAGAATTGTTGAATACAAACGAAGCTATTATGATTTATAATGACAACCAAAATGCTGAAAAACTAGTTGCAAATACAATGTTTTATATTCGCAAGAAAGACATCCATGTCAAATATCATTTCATTAGAGAACTTGTTGAGACAGGGCAAGTACAACTTGGTTACATTCCTACTAATGAAATGGTGGCAGACATTTTTACGAAAGGTCTTCATGGTTCTAAACAAATATTTCACTAGTAGTTTGGGATTTGTGTAATTTTGTTCGTTTGTTTAGTTTGTATTACTGAATTAACGGGAAGTGTTGGGATGTAAAGCTAATCCATCAATACCATATTTAGACGCACCTCGTAAATTTGCTAAAGGTTCCATCTCTGATGGGTTTTTATAGACTAACATATATAGGCTAACGTATGTCATCAAAATGTAATCTGTTTGTGAATTCCTTTTTATATAGAGTGTTTTGTTGTAGAATTGTAGATGTCGCTACTATAATGAAACTTGTCATCCTTTTTAGTCTTTTAAGAAGTTGTCAATAATTAACCACGCTTATTTATAAAGTTTGATAATATATGTTTTTTATACTTCGAAACATAAATAAAGTGTTTAATTTAACCAATGGTTCTCTAGTATAATAATTGGAATGTTTTGTTGTTGAAAAGCTTCACACTTTTTAACAAATTCCGAACATAACTATTATGCCTACTGGACCACTTGTAGGAACTAACTGAAAATCATTCAATATAACCCTTTTTTTTTGCTGTTCCTTATTTTGCTAACTCCTTGAACAAGTTTTTAGACCATGTAGTAGAATTTCGTCATTTCTTTACCCATCCATTTAGTAAAATCTTTATTATTTTCGTTTTTTATAATATTTAATTTATTTAAGTTAGCCTTCTTACTTATTTCAACCAATTCTCTCAACATTTCGTCTTGCAATCGAGTGTTTTGATTAAACTATAAAGTAAGTCGTAATGGAACATAATAAACGTTTCCCGAAAGATCAGTAACATTTTTTAACAAAGGTTTTATTTCTGACATTGATGTCAGGACTAATTCAATACAGTTGAAACTTTAACAATATTCAATTGATAAAGCCAAACATTATTAAAATTGTTCTCAGCCACCACTGCACATCCCTACGGCTACGTTGACCTCTAGTCATATCTGCAATCGTATAATTCATTCTGTGTTCATTCATCCGATGGTAAAGTTATTCTGGATAAAGCGTCTGCCATAACATTTTTATTTCCTTTCACATATTCAAGACATAAGCGAAATTTTGTCAACCTGCTGCCTGAATCGTTTAGGCTAAAAAGATAGATCAGCGGTTTATGGTCGGTTAATATTTTGAAAGGTCGCTCATACAAATATGGACAAAACTACAGCCTAGTTAATTGCTAAAAGTTCTTTGTGAACTACTGGATAATTTCTGTCGGTTTCATTTACACTAGTACTGGCGCACGCCACTGGTTTATTATTTTTGTTCGACAGGGCAGCACTGATAGCGAAGTTTGATGCGTCCATTTGTACAATAAGTTCGTTTTTATCTGAAAAGTCTGGGTGTTCTAATACCGGGTGTTTGGTAAGAGAATTTTTAAGGCAATTAAAAAATCTATAACCCTCCTCTGTCCACTCAAATCTAGCATATTTTCTATATAATTTATTAAGAGGTACGGCTATTTCCGGAAAATGTCATATGAATTTTCAATAATAATTGGCAAAAGCTACAAAACGCTTTACCTGTTCCGAGTTCATTGAAACGGGATAATACTTCAAAGCTTTTATTTTATCCGGATCAGGCGATATGCATTCGGAACTTATGTAACCTAAATAAAAGATAAAAATTAGCATTTCAAAGGGTTTAATTTTAAGTTTACTTTATGCAACCAATAAAAAACATCCAAAAGACTTTTGTTGTGGTCGTTAAGATTCCTACCAAAAACTCTAAAGTCATCAAGATATATAAAACACTTTTCATAATTTAAAGTTGCTATCGCCATGGTCATTCGCCCTGAGAAAGCACCGGGACTGTTTTTCAAACCCATAGGTAGCCTTCTAATGTGCCATTGGCCGCGGTCGGTGGTGAAAGCCGTATACTTTCTACTTTCTTTATCTAATTCTACTTGGTAATATCCTTGACTTAGGTCTAAATGTGAAAAATAGATAGCTCCTGCGAGGGAGTCCAAGATATCGACTATATTTGTGATAGGGGATTTGATATCCACTAAACTATCGTTCAAAAATCTATAATCTAAAGCAAGCCTAGCTTGTTTTTCACCCGTACCACTATTTTTCTTTGAAACAAGCAATCCTGGAGAAAACCACTTGCTCTGGGCACTCTCAATTACACTATTGTTAAGCAATTGAGACATTTCTTTACTTATTTCCTCTTTATGTGCTTGAGGAAGTCTATAAGGTTTTTTTTGTAGGTTGCTTGAGTATTTGGTTTGATATAAATTGACTGTTTGTACAGTTTAGTAACAGTTAATTGTTCCCCAAGTAAATGAAAAATATCTGAAAATTTTGCGCAAATTTTTTTTAAGGAATTTTGCTCTTCTTTGTTTAAGTAATTTAGTTTATGCATATTAAAAAGATCTTTTGCTCTTGCGGCAGAGTTTTCTTGAGACCTAAAATAACAGCATTTACAGTCGCTTAGTATTTCGACTTGAGATACAAAAATTCTTAAAGGCATCTCACTTTCTCGCTTATGTAGAATTCTTACAGGTGCTTTGCATTCTATTGGCTGCGCCATGCCATCACACTCGTTACAAACACCCCCTGGCATAATTCGTTCGGTATAATCTCGCACCCATCTTTCAAACCCCTAGGAATAAATCTAGTAACTAGCATGTTTAAAATAATCTTATTTTGATTGTTATTTGTTATTTTGCTCATAATTTAAGTCTTAAATGTTCCCAAAATTTTTTCCCCGATAATACCGTCAGTTTGACATGGTAAATATTACATTACACTTCTTATACTAAGATTTGAAAATACGTATCCTACTGACACTAGACTGCAGCGTATTCTTTTAAATTTAAGATTTTCTTTATGTAAGTATATTTTTCTATATAAACATTTTAACGTAACCGCATTCAGTGCTCTTGTATAGACCAGAATTTTTTTTTTAAATTATAACATTTTCCCGAATAAGTAAAAATCTGACGACCATTTTCGCCATTAGGGACGAAAAAAATTCTTATTTCCGATTTTCAAAATTATTATACTCGTGATTGTCAGTTTTCTTATGAGAGAGTGAGCGACCTCTATGATGCCTCGAAAAATACTGAACATGAATTATTATAAAATTCCCTATTATGATTTTACGTTTATGATTAACGTATTTGTCCGAATTTTCTACCTGATTCAAGTTTTTAGAAGAAGGTCTAACTTTTCCTCTTCCTCTGTGAGAAATATTGAAAATTTGATTACTGTTTTGAAAAGAAATGTCTTCATCTTGTGAGATCTAATGGCATTCTTCAAGGCTTCAAAGTTTCTTATAGCAATAATCGTGCTAAGTCTTTGATCCCTAACGCCGCGCCGTACGCAAACCTTTTTACTGTTGTTTTTTTTTTCGTTAATTGGTCTCAAGACTTCAAATTCGTCGTTACTGGCTTGGGAAACAGTTAAGTTTACGAAAATATCTTCCAATTCCTTTCCAAAATCAGCAATATTTTTCCCCTCGCTTAGTAGAAAGCAACTGTGCCCAAAAGGCGCTGCCCGACTTCCTAGTTAAGAGATGTGTTTTCATGTCTCCTAGTAAAACAACTGCATCATTATAATTAAATTGTAACCTTAGTTTTGCACTATTTGAAAGGCGTGTTTATAGAAAAAAATTGAATAAGGTAGGTTTACTAGCGATATCGATCATAGATTCATAAAATTCTCTGTATTAACTTAAGGGTAGTATCGTTCGAGTTATTCATGACAGGTAAAACACAAAATCTTAGAGAAGTCTATTTCAAAATTTTCAATTTTTATTTAACAATAGAAATTTCCTTTTTTAATAGAGCAAAAATAGTTTTTTCTTCTTTTATTCTAGTCTTAGATAACTCGTTTTTCTGTTCCTCGTACTTGATTTTACTAGATAAATTCTAATATTTAGCAAATAATTAAATATTTCTTCTATTTTATCTCCCATTAATATGAACCAAAAAATGATTTATCTATTTAAATACTTGCTTATTGGGTCCATTTTACTCGTAATATATATATATATATATATATATATATATATATATATATATATATATATATATATATATATATATATATATATATATATATATATATATATATATATATATATATATATATATATATATATATATATATATATATATATATATATATATATATATATATATATATATATATATATATATATATATATATATATATATATATATATATATATATATATATATATATCATAAAAGTAACAATATGAAGATACGAACTAAATTAAATTTACACATATCGTCCATAACACTTGATCCTAATATGTAGGTACTCAGTTAAACTTAGCCCCTGACTATCAGATATCTCACTTCTTACATATTCATTTTAAGCCTGATTGATTACTATCTTCCTTTTTATCTTAGCATAACCCATTTTTTGCCTTCCTCATTTTCACTAGTTTTCGTGTCGTAGTTTATTCTCTCTCAAGACTACAAGTCCATTCAGTGACCACTGGAGTGGGTCCCGAGCAAAAATTGAGATATGCAAATTAATGTTATGCTTACTAATGCTACACACAGGTGTATAATATCATGGTAGGCAGGTTTGTCTACCATGATATTACACTATAAATATTTTACAGAACCTACCTTGCAGAAAAAAAAACTAATTTATGCAAACCAAAAAAAAAACAAATTTGTCACTCCTAAAAATGTCAAATAGCTACACGCATGCGCATATTTTAGTCATTAGCCATAAATTATAAAAATAAATGGATTTTGGTGACTACTGATTAAAGCTAAGCGCTAAAACAAAAGTTAAAATCTGTACGAGAACGCTTGTATTTAAAAGTTAAGGTTTAGCTTATCCTTAGTAGTAATAATAAAACTAAAAAAAAGAAAAGTTACGTGAACCACCTTAATGTTAATTCAGCTACTTACCATAAGTGCAACAGGAAGGATGACATTCCAGGTAAATGACAACAAGGGAGGTGCCCAACTCATGAGGCAGCTGTGATTGTTTTGATTGAAAAGAGCAGTAACGACGGTG
Organism: Kuschelorhynchus macadamiae; assembly: GCA_030620095.1. Lineage (NCBI taxonomy): Eukaryota > Metazoa > Arthropoda > Insecta > Coleoptera > Curculionidae > Kuschelorhynchus > Kuschelorhynchus macadamiae. The sequence goes on from JAUTXW010002789.1 coordinate 570,458, forward strand.
TCTCCACTGTATGGTCTACCTCTCACCAAAAATACGGCCATAATTTGTAGTATAATGACAATTGCTAACCACCATATGCTTCCGAGAATATAGTCCATAAAATATACTACGTATATTCCCAGCTGTAAAATATATCAAAATATGGTATTATTCTTTTTTTGTTACATTTTAATACAAACACAAAATATTTTAATGATCTAAGTTATCTATCCAACGAATTTCTAAAAATCTAATAAGTAACCTTATTAGGCATGCCAAAATTACTCTTTGGTTAATCATACTTTAGACACGAAATTTTAAGGCAATATTTTAAAGTATTTCAAGTTATTGCAGAAATTCTATTGAAACAAATAATTCAAAATGTCGCATTTACGCTTTTTTAATTTTTTTGTCAATAGCGTACTATGAGACCACCCCGGCACTGTACTAAATACTACCTGAAGTTTTCATCCAAATTGGTCAAATCGCCACCAAGTAATCGACCTACACAAAACAATAATAATAAAACATAGAGTTGAATTGAAAACCTCATCCTTTTTCGAAATCAGTTAAAAAGATACCAGGGCGCCTGACGTACCCGGTATTTAAGACAGGAAAATCACAAATTATTTCACCAAAGGGACAAAATGACTTTTAAAAACTTCAGATACTTCACAAAATAGGAACATATTGTACAAACAAATGGAAGAAAAGAGATTGCAATAAGAAAATTAATACAAATTCCTTTGACACTAGCACTTTAGTTTTAAATTCGTATTTAGAAAATACTACGAACTATTATTATTTTATAAGCAGTCAACTCGTCCAAGGGAAACTTAAAGGAAACAATTTTTTTTACAGTAGCTGTTCCTCAAAACTGGTCCCGCTCTGCAAGGATATTCTGTAAGTAAATTTCAACATATTTTAATATTTATTTTAATTAATGACATTATTTTCTAGTCCGTACGTAGCCACCAAAAGTACAGACATGTTTAACACCTTCCTCTAGAGACTGATTTTGTTTGATTTACTTATCTTTCCAAAGGTAGCCAGTTTGAAGCTAATTGGTCGAGTGATTTCTGCGGCTGGTCTACAAAAATATAAATTATGAGGATTCATTTAATTTCTCTAGAATTATGTTTACTTCGTCCGTGTCGCTGGGGAATAATTTGATTTATCAGCGATGCCCAGATAACTATAGTTATCAATATGGATCCCAAAGCCTCTTTAGTTCAAAATGAACATTTTGAAAACCTCCAGTGTCAAGGTGAAAAGTTTTGAAGATACTAGCAAATATAAGAGGGCGTTCGAGGGATCCTCCAGATTCCTCTATTTTAACTTTTGCTTTACCTTTATGATCGAGTTTTATATATATAGATATAACTATATTTTATCACAGGACAGAAAAGATTTCCTAATTGTTTCTTATTTCGTCGCTTTCAAATATATTTTGACTAGTTTCGATACTGAGAAAGCCCCGCTAAATGCAAAGAGCCTGTATGAAAAACTAATATTAACATAACGACTTTGCTCATTTTCAGTATAAAGCAAAGTGGGGCATCATTTTTCAAGCTTTTATTTAACTTCACTTGGTCTGTGTATCTGTCTATCCGAGTCAAAACCTGTAAGATGATTTGGAGCTACTTAGCCAATCGACTTGAAATTTTGAAAATATACGTTTTTCCCCTGATAATTAAAAAAAAATATTTCTATACAGGGATTTTAAAAATTGACACGCCTCGATCTGGAACCGAGCGCCTTATAGAAATCTACAAAAGCGAAGTGTATAGACACATTGTACTTGGTCGTTTTCTCCATTAGTGATTGCAGTAAATTGCGGTATTACAGTCTTCCCGAAAGCAGGTTGTTATGAATACTAATTAAACGGTCGGTAAGTATCTTTGTAAAAAGTTTTAAAATTATGACAAACGGTTTACTTTACATCTACTATGATTATTTCTGACATCTCCTCTGATCCAAAATTCAAATAAAATATAATAATACGAACGTGACATTCAACTTCCCGAAAATATATTTCTAAACATATTGCTGAAAAAAGTATTTTTCAATTAAACACCCGCTATATTTTAGCAGCCTACTAAAAACTTACAAATTCTAAGAAAAAATTAAAGTTGTTTTGGTTTTCTTGGCACCGCGATGCCCATATTAGTGAGGCACAAATACACTAAATAGCATTGAAAGTTTACTTACTAAAACTTGTGCAGAGAATTTTACATCAAATTACGACAATTTCTTGTTATGTTTGGACAAACCACTAAGTAGTGTTATTAGGTCTATATTATGGTTGTATTAATGACCGCACGCCCTGTATTATAGGGTACACATGTTTTCGCACTTCACGGTACTTTCATATAGATGCTTGTCCATAATCGTACCAAAGCAAGTTAACTCCGCAGCGCCGGATTAAATATTGCTAATAGTAAATGACATAATAGCGCCTAATAGTTCTACCGGCTTCGGTATATACTATTCTTTAAATTATTAAAAATGGTTGACAGTCTAGATGTTGAGTCCGTATTTCATTTATTTATTTATTTATTTTAAATACAATATCCAATAGGCTAGCCAATTACAGGATAAGGGAAAAGATATACATACTAAACATAACATGCAGTATAAAATATATAACAACAATAACAGTACAACATATAAATACAAAATTTACACTTTTTGGGCAAAAAGGAACGGTTAAAATTAGAATTAAATAAAAAATGGGTTGAACAATGAAAATTAAAAATTAAGTTAAATAAACATCCTTCTAATTTGTGGAATGCTGCAGTGTAAAATGTCAATACTATTTTCAATTGTATTGTACTTTTTTGAAATCTGGTATATTGGAGAAAATATAAGGACGTCAGTTTGAATAAAGCTCAAGCGTCTTGTGACAATCTAGGCACTCTAAATACAATTGAGCAGACGAATACATTTAATCTTATTGTTTAATAATTTATACAAAAATATAACTGAGTTACATGATCGTCTAGCCGCTAACTCAGTAAGGCCGAACCTAGCAAGTAAATCTTCATGAGGACATCCAACAACCGGCCACACACCGTCCAATATAAAGCATGCAGTTTTAGGGAATTTACGCTGAATTCTTTAAGGCTAGAAATTATGAGTCTGGTATATTGGACACCAGACGATAGAGGCGTAGTCAAAACGAGATCTTACAACTGTCGAGTAAAGAGAAAGCAGTGTAGCGGGCTGTTGAAACTCCCTTGAATTACGCAAAATAAAGTCCATTCCTTTTGATGCATTTATCACTGTGTCTTCAATATGGTTAATAAATGTAAGTTTTGAATGGAAAATTACTCCAAGGTCCTTAATCACAGTAGATCCTGCTAGCACAACATTATTTATTGCATAATTATGCTCAATTGCTTGTGATTTTCTCGAAAAAGACACGGCATTACAATTTAAAGGTTTTAACGGAAGTTTATTTTAAGTATACCACCTACCAACCAAGTCTAAACAGTTTGTAGTCTATAAACATAGTCAGGAGAGCGAATCTCACAAAATATTTTAAGGTCGTCCGCATACAGCAAACATTCGATCTCCAATCCAGAGGCAATGTCACTAATAAACATATTAAAGAAAAGTGGTCCAAGCACTGACCCTGGCGGTATCCACGATAACTGTACAAATCTCTCAAACCTGTATCCACGAAACTGTACATAGTGATACCTATTTGATAAATAGGATTTTATTATTTGAACCAGCGGAACGGAAATACCAAATGCTAAGAATTTCTTTAGTAAAATTCCATGAACAAGCTGCAAAAATTTGTGTAGATCACATCTCCCTGACTTTGTTTGTCAAGCTTCTCAGACATGTATTGGGTAACACACACAAGGTTAGTAACTATTGATTTACCCGGCATAAAACCATGCTGTTTATCAGACATCATCCCCGAGGTGTGCGCAGCCATATATTTATGCAATTGAACTTGTATTGAAAGCAGTTGTAGCATCGCGTTATGTCAGCAGGGCACTGTTCATAATTTTAAAGACCTTTTTATTGCGACGGAGTTAAAATACGCAAAAATAAGTAGCCGGAGAGGTGACGTTCTGCTCAAGTATTTTAATACAAAATAAATATATTCTAGTAACTTCTAAATAAACAGTATTGTGTTTTCAAGAACTGAACGACATTTTAGATATTTAGCTCCAAAACTGAATAAGTAATTTATGGCTGGTTTAGTGAAAAACAACCAATGTTATTTTAATTATCATTAAGAAATGGATAAAAGAAAAATACTTAGACGTATTGCTATTCTTTTCGATATTATCAACAGGTGAAAAATACATTTCCCGAATTACTTTATTTAACCTTTCAATCATTTAAATTTTTAAGCAAACAAATTATAATACTAATTTAATCATTATCTCTAAATTTTTAAGATTTAAGTCTATATTTTAATAAAATACATAAATTTACATAACAGTTTTATTTTAAATTAAACTAGTCAAAAAACACTACAAAAATTAGAAACTAAAAATCCTATTTATTTAACAACATCTATATGTATTTGTTCTTCCCTGTTAATTAATATATTGTTTGCTATATATGGTATTATTCTAATGGAATATTAAATTCAATGGTATATAGTTTTACGTTTTTTTTTCACATAAAAAAATCCTTAATTAATATAATACGGTATTAACAATTTTTGTAGCTCTCTACGTACGAAATGACGCAAACAAGCTTTTTAAAAGCTATTACTGCCATGCAGGCGCATGTTAAGCGGCCCCGCAGACACCGCGTCGCAAGAGGGCCCCCGGCATATTGTGGGCCCCTTAGCCTTTAAAGAAATATATCAAACAAACCGAAAACACAAATACGCGGTTTCCGGGCTCCTTTAAGGCTGCTTACAATTGAATGTACAAAATTTATAATTTGTTATTTAAACAAAACAGAATAATCGTCAGAGTAAAATCTTATAAAAATAATAGTCTAAACCTTCGAACTTTCAACTATATACAATTAACAACAAACACATAATTAAACACATTTTAAAACATAATTATTAATTAAAAGAAGCAAAGTCGTAATTTTTATATACATCCTATATCATTTTACAAATTTTCATTTTAGTTTTTAGGTTAAAAAGGAACGTAATATGAGTTAAATTAGAAAGTTTTACAGAATATTTTGAAATTATGTGTCAGTTATTTAAAATTTGAAATTTTGAACCCTCAAACACTGTTAAAGGCACAAGAGTCTGATATTTTATCTAATGTCAGTGTATTAATAGAAAAATATCTTAGCGACTTAACACAAAATCTAACATTGGAGCTATTACAGTTAAAAAAATTTACTTTATGAAAAAATGCAAATTTTTCAGTATCAGGGAGTTTTCAGATTTTATTTTTGAAAAAAATCAGCTACTAATTAGGAGAATACCTGCGACTCGTATTGCGTTTCAGTTGTTTCTAGTACTCCCCGTTATATCGGCTCAACCAGAAAGAAGTTTTTCAAATATAAAGCTAATAAAATGCTTCACAAAATCTACGCTAAAATCGCTCATTGTATCTGTATATGCTTTTTGTTTTTTAGTATTTTAATCATTTACAGTAATAAATTAAGTTAAATAATTTTGTTTGTTTCGTTGTTTTTTTTAACTATTGAAAATATGTGAAATTTATTACATTAAGTATGTTGTCAAAAAATGTTTTAGGCGGATATCACAATGGCATGATTTAAGGGAGTTTTTTTAAAAAAATAACATGGGGGCCCCCTGAAAAGTTCGCGGAAGGCACCAAAAAAATTTAACACGCTACTGCTGCCATGATTGAGAGATAAATACCAACAGGTTATTGGCTCCATTTTTTAATCTTTTTTTTCAGTGCAGTTGTTGATGTGTATAAGGAAATTGCCATTTAAATTAAATACTTTACAAAAAATAATAAATAATTTAATTGTAAAAGAATTGTTGCAAGCAAGTTGTCAGTTTATCGGTACCTTTTAATGTTGCAGTAAAAGTATATGAGACAAGTTATGCAGTTGAATGGCCAAATTTAGTTACTTTCAATGTAAAAACATTTAGTTTTATACTTGTGCAAGTAAACCTCTTAAGCTCTATTCACACGTGTACAGTAGCTAATGCGAATCTAAATTACGTTGTTATACTTTTCGATCTATTTTAGTCAACTAAAGGGGCATGTCAAAATTCGTTCTGTGATTAATAAATATATTTAACTTTAATTACCTTAATACATTAATAATGATATAGAGAAATAGAAACGGATAGGAGTGAAAAAAAAATGGACGGCTCGACGAAATACTCATGACAAGAATATGTAGACAGAAGTTCAATTATTTTATTTCTAGTTTGATGCATTCCGAAACTTTCGATACCCATAGTTTTTTTTATATGAGGTTCTTATTGGAGTAGCGTAGCCGTATTCAAGCGATGATAAATTGAACATCTTGAAACCTTTTAGTAAAATGTATGTGGTTCCTTTCATGTACTGGACTAGACCATTACACTAGAAAAGGTATTGTTGGTATAAGTATATGTTGACTAAGAGACCTTGTCACTATTCGCAGTCTACTCCCAGGTGATTACTTTTATAGATGGACCCTTGCCGTGTTCCATACAGTATTCCTAATCTCTATATTCCACCATCGATTTTAGCGTTGTAACCAAAATCTCTCATTAAAAATAACAAATCAATTTTTCATGATATTTTATACCGCCGCTCACTTATCGCTTTAGTAAACAGACATCCTACTCACGTTTAGCAATATTCAAGTGGGCTGGCTTCGTTAGAGATGACATGCACTTGCGCGAGCTAATAGAATTGTTTTCTATTTACTTAACTAGACAAAAAGCTAAACAATCTACTTGCTCATGTACTTAAGGGAGTTTATGCTATGCAAGTTACTAAATTATTTGTTTTAGTTACTCCAGAAGCTACAATACAAGTAAGTTCTTTTATCAAGTAACTAGATTGCAATCCAATTTATATGTTAACCTGCTCTATCAAAATTTAGTCTACTGTGTGTAGACACATCTGTGTGGATTTGAATTGGAGCGATGATACAATTGATACGGAACAAGACCAAAAAAACCAAGAATTTCTCATCTACTTTCTCGTCAATATTCGCAAATCAATTAAACAAACATAATTAGAATAATTTACTTTCACACTAGTATATTGCGCTAAAATATAGCTTATTTTATACATTTACCTCGGTAGCCATTGGAAGACCCAATATAAAACCACATGCACAGCTAAAAAATGTAATCGTTGATTCCCACTTTTTCAGTACTTTAGCTTTAATTGCCATTATTCCTGTAATGACGCAGTGCCATATTGCTAGCTGCTGGGCGATTCCAAACATGATGAAAATAAAATAGGTAAGTACTGCCCAGAATGGAGATACCTGATCTGCTCCCATAACAGCAAACGCTGCAGGTAGGATTTCAGTTGCTAACCGGAGTACCTAGAATAAAAAAGACTTTTTCAGTTCTAGCACTAGAAGAACACACACTTTTTTTTAGAAAAAGCTCACATTTGTTCATTTTGCTTTATTTTTCTCCATGGTTTGCGTTCCGTATGTGCTTATTAAATAAATATCTGGCGTATAAACGCACACATCTAGTTTCTTCTCGCATTATTTCACAAAAAAAAACGATACACTGGACCGTTCCCGTCGTCCGCATCGTTAGCTGGCTCGACTCCCCCGCGGTCGCCAGTAAGTACTGCGTGTCAGAAAGTCGGAGCGAGCGGTACACCGCCTCGTGTCTCGAGGTATGGAAACTCGCAAGTTTCAGTTCGTTGCATTCTGACGCAACTCGGCGACTTCCACAGTTTTGGGGGTTTAACCTTGGTAACTTAATATAATTCTAGCTTCATTCAGGGACTTTCCTCTGTTTTTTTAATTAAACTTAAAATTTGTTTATTAATCTTGCATTGATTTAATATGTTAATAGGTATGTTATCGAATACATGGCAAATATGCGCATTTGATTTGTGGTTTAAAATTATTGATTGATTATTGTTATTAATTTTAATAATAATTTTCGCATATTGCATTCACCTAAGATCAAAAATCTTGTCAGTTATTCGCATTAATTAATTACAGATTCGCATTTCAATATTACACGATAAGCAATTATATCAGTGTTATATTAAGCGATGATGACACACATTTGGACATAGAAGACACCATTAGAGAGAGCGTTTTAAGCAACTTTTATGCTGTCAAAGCAATTTATTTTGATTTGTTTTATAATCAAGTTAGTAATTTAAGTGTTTCAAATCCAAATTAAAATCGGTCTTTTTCTGCGAATAATTTTCTTTAAGTTCGCCTACTTAAATTTGATATACCCAAATATAAAGGTGACTATAAGACTTCTCAGTATTTCTTACCCCCGGTTGTACAAAACTTAATTGCTGTTTAGAATGTTTAACCAAGTTTTCGGATTTGACAAGTTGCTTACAGAAATCTAGGAAGTGGCTGTCAAATTTGACATTCCGTTAAACATTCTAAACTTTAATTGAGCTTACTGCAACCGGCCGTATGACTTGTACAATGCTCTAGTTCGGCACCTTCAGATATTGAAGGTTTTAATCATTTGGTTTTACTTCTGAAAATGCAACCTTTCTCGTTAATTCGGACGATATCTAAACAATGATAATTACATAATATCGTATATTACACTTATTAACATTGGCATTCGCTTGATAATTATTGAAGGGTTACTTTGAAAAATCTACGCACTCTTTTAGACACTTTTTCTGAAAATCTTTCAGCGCTAAGACAGTGGGCTTTCCCACTGATCAATCAAACCATCATGGTAATTATGTTATTGAAGAAACTCGATATATCTCTTATTACAAAATTTGAATTAGAACAGGCTTCTTTCGAAGTTCCAACGCAGAAAGATCTGACAAATTTTCTAGAAAAAATTTGACTTGCCTATAGCATAGTTAATATTATTTCCAGTTTTGATAAAAACAAAACACCGCATAAATTTTCTCCGAGCAACACTGTCGATGTATTCCTTAATAGAAGCTGTTCTGTACGTCGTCGGCTCACTTATACAAAAATAATATCGCTTTATGTTCATACACCGATTTTTTTGAGTAAAATTCCTAAACGTTTTAATTTTTGTAAAAGCTCGCACTTATTTTTTAAATGCCTAAGTAATATACACGACCTTTGTCCACGGGTAAATGTATAATAAACGTCTTCATACGTTAATACATCTGCCCAAGTCAGAAGTTCCTGATAGAAATAATAGTGGCTATCAAATTATGCAAACATCGCACGAAAATTCTACGTATTCTCCTATGACTCCTGTCAGAGTAATTACCCTTGGCAAAATACTAAGCCTAACGCTCTGCTCTAACTAATTTTAGCACTACTTTATCTGCCGTAACGCCTTATCCAATAGATATATTAGATAAGTCTTATTCTAGAATATGTTATTACACAACGAACTGACGTGAACACAAATTTTTTTAGGGTCTTTGTGAAAATATGGTGTAATCACATTTTTTCATGAATGTATTATATATACACATTGGGTGTCTTGTTCTGGGATAGATACCTTTTTCTTTATAAACACCTGATAAAATTGATAAAAACCCTGCCACAATAGACTTTTGTTTGAGAAAGAAAACACAAGTTGAGTAAAATTATGAAGTAATTAAAAATTAGTTGCGCCTGACAGATTTTTTAAAATGTTATCTGTTGTCTTGAAAGATAAAGATATCAAATCTGACGTATTTGTAATCAAAAGTAGAAGTAGAAGACCGATCATATGAAAATATAATATGCATGGTACATTAAAGTGTTTCTACGATGACGTAATTTCATGAAAATGGGATTAAAAAAACAAATATTTTGGTGACGTCATGTACGCTGTATAAAATCCAACAACTTGAATCAAAATAATGTTTAATAAGTTGAATTCTGTTCGTTAAAATACATTTTATTGCACTAGTAAGGCTTTAGAAGGCATTCTAATGAGTAAAAAATGTATTTTTTTTTACCAGTGCCAGTGGCCTAAGTGTTAGCAAATACTGAAACATTTTTCACGATTTTTTTTTTTAAATTCAAAATGTTAACTTAATATTTAATTAAATATAAATAAAAACTGTATTTTGTACTTTCTAGACCTGATAACCCAATCCGTTTCTGAGAAATCTGTGTTAGTGGACGCACTTGCCATTTATAGAATTTGTTACTCAAAACACAATAAAATGTGGTGTGCAATAACGAAAAATAGAAACATCGGGTATTTCAGTCTACAGAATCCTACTTTCAAATAAATATTATGGGTTAGCTCGAAATGAGTAAAATGCTGCATATTGGGGGCCAAATTATTTAAAAGGAAGCATTGTCTGAACTTGTCTTGTTCTCTCCTTTGTATGTCATTGTATCACTTTTGTCACTTTTGCCCAAGATTAGATCCCACCACAAAAAATACTAGATAGGTATATTTTAACGTTTTTTTTTCTTTCGAGTGAGAGCTAATGAGCTTTTAGGGACAAATACTACGTTAAGACAAGTCATAAGTGTATAATTTTTACGTTAAAAATATTTCAAAATTTGCCAATAACTACGGCACCCGTTAAAACTAGAAAAACTGAGTTTGCTTATAATAATGTATTTTATTGCTCAACTACTACATACAAAAAATCAATACAATATCTGAAAACGTTAATATTCCAGAGAACGAACCGTTTATATATTTGAATGTAGAAGTCAATTTTAAATTATCGGTGCTTATTTATTAACCATTTTATATAAATCTTCCCTTTAGAAGGTTTTTAGTCCAATTATTAAAAACATAATAATAAGATTATCTCCACGTTACCACTTGTCCAGCCTTAAGTAAAATATAGTGCTAAGATGTAATTTTATCTTGTTTTACGCGACAAGGTAAAATACTTATTTACATACCTGATATCCGCTTTCATGTGTGTTATCCGCACCAGGTCTGATTACTTTTTCACCAAGAATAAAGGAATTGTGTCTCATATATCTCACCGGCGTATTAAAATTTGTAGTTGGCAAGGAATCCTTCATATGTCTCATGAACGTATACGATGACATTCGTTCTAAACAAAAATATCTATTAAATAAAATATTAATTTTCAGATTGCAAAATTATATACATATTACAAATTACTACATAAGATATCTTTAAAAACATTATTTGTATTTTAGTTATAGTTATAGCTACTACAGTTTTGAAAATATATAATCAGTTCATGAAGAAGAAGGGTTATATAAGTAAAACTTAAACGAGTCTGACCAGCATGTACACCCAAGCCTCTGGCAAACATTGAGTGTAAATAAGTCACAATACTTGGACACGATATCTTTCACCTAAGTACCTAATTTTAGCCAGCCACATTCTAAATATTTTTCACTTACATGGTAAATTCCAAAAGTCTAAATGCACACTTGATACATGAAATTAGGAGTTTTTGTGAAGCTATTTTATTTCTATTAAGAATAGCAGGCCAATACAAAAAAAACTAGATATATACAATACAATTCTATACTAGTCGAAATAATAACTTTACTAAGATATAGGGATTTAATACAAAGCGATATAATGCAATACGATTTCTGTACAAGACTTGTGGCATGCGATTCAAATCTTATGAAACATATGAAGACCTAAATTGTTTGCATAGTTGGAGACCATGATTAATTGAAATAAAATTATACACTTTTCAATCGATAGGCACACTTTGCCTGCGATAAGAAAATAACTTTTTAAAACCTCAGTTCCTCCTTATCATAATTTAGGGTATCAAACGCCATACTAAAATCGAGTAAGGCTAGTAAGTAAGCCCATCATCATTTGCCCTAAATACAACATGTGGGAAGAATACTTAAGAGTTTAAAATGAAAAAGATCAGTTGAATTACTGATTTTTTGTATAGAGATAATATTAGCCAACTTCCACTGAGAAGAAAAATAAAAAAGATAAAGTCTTATTAAGAATAAATGTAAACACATCTACGAGTGAGGAAAAACAGAAAGCAACATTTTTAAACACACATTGTTAGGTTGCAAAACCTGTTTTTATCTTTTAGGAATACTTTTAAGACCGTCTCGCAGCTAACTTCATGAAATGTAAATTTCGTAAAAATTTTCATGCTAATTATTATAGTAAGTATTTAAATATTGATCAAAATCTATATTTATCAAGCTAGTGTCAACTGTTTCTGAAGCACAGCAAGCAGCAATATTTAAAATGGTAGTTTTCCAAAAATATTTTTAATTAGTTTTCAACTTAAATTAAAAAATGCTCTTTTTTTCTTAACGTACAGCAATGTTTATCAAATTGTGCCAGATTTTAAGCCGTTAGCCTCTGTTTTATTTTGTCGGAACCTTACGAGACCCTTATCCCTCAAAAGCATAATTAACTTTAAATATTTAGTCAACCACGGCGCAGGACCTTTCGAGATTCTAACGGTAGCCAGTGGTGCATATCTATAATTTTAAGAATTTTAATATATTGCGTATAAAAAATATATATAAAACTGGATGATGTGGGTAATCGTAAAATATCAGTGATGTTCAGTAGGAGAAATAACAAGACTTTCTGCTAAGGCTGGAACCAATTAAAGTATCTTTCTATTTTCAAACGGACAAGACTATCATACATCCCATGTTACTACTACGGATTTTGACTTTATGGCAGCAGATTCAATTTATCAGGTGTATTTCCTTAAAAATCTAGAAGTATGTTTTGAATTACAGGATGCCAGAAGCATTGAGCTAAATAATGAGCTGCGTTTGGTCGATAAGAAATCACCCACGCATATGACCGAGATAATTTGCACCATTTACTTTTACTATTGAAAAACGCGTGAGAGACGGAAAACAGTATCCGGATCCAGGATCCATCACAACGCTTATGAAAAATTACTTTCGGCTATTTTTTTTTGAAAATTTAATATGTTGGAGAACTCAATGTTCTGAATAAATATCTTTGTAGCCGCAATGGAATCTAATGGATAGTTTCGGAAATACAGGGTAATAAATTTATAAATTTGCCAATTTTTATTGTTTTACATATTTTCAATGTTCTTAAAAGCTAATCGGAAATTCACACACAGTGTTCATAAAAACCTCAGCTGGACGACAATTATGAATAACTCATAAAATGATGTTTTTTAAGTAATATTTCGTACTCATTTTATGTATTTTTTTAACAAACGGTTGGATTTTAATTTAATTTTAACATATTAAGACATCTCATAGTGGCAACAGTGGCAGCAAATTGCTTCTTCTTACAGTTCCGACAAAGTTTTAAATTCGAGTCGTTCCGCAAAGTTCAGCACACTGGCGGCATTTAAGTCTTAATATTCTGAAATACTGTGGTTACCATTCTTTAAAACAATAATTTAAACCACAAAATCAACAAAAAAAAATGAAATAAAATAAGATCTATAAAAATACACCATTGTAACCGAAACCTATGCAGTAACGGCTCGTGATGTTTCCAACTCGAGGTGCGCCATTATCGTTACTCTTTGAGGGGGGTTAAAATTTCTTGCTAGTTTGGCTTAAATTCACAACCGGCATTGGCCGTCCTAATCGTTTTATTCAATTTTTGTTTAATCACACATGTAATGATCCACGTTAAACGCATCAGCTAACAAAAATATTTAAGTTTTCTCGACGCAGCTGTTGACGCAAACTTGGCCAACGTAAGCCGTATATTACCTATACACCCCTATCGGGAACACTCGGGAAAAACTTTCCTCCGTTTATAATCACGAGGTCATCGCGGGCCGCCACCTTTGATCGATGCCAACGAAACGAAACATCCGGAGATTTCGGCCCGAGGTATCGATAGTGTCGTGGAATCAAGTGAACGGTCAACGAATTTATACGCTTAGAATAATGGAAGTTCTTTCCAAATTTTATATATATATATATATATATATATATATATATATATATATATATATATATGTATAAAATGCTTTATTTATTACTCTGCTCGGAAACATTTATTGGGGGGTTATTGACCATATGACCCAATGGAGGAGCCGCCACTCCGCGGTAAATAAAAAGAGGACATTTTGCTCAATACAAAGTTTAAGGAATTGTTTGTAGTTATACTGTGAATGGTTCTAATTGTACATACCTATTTATTCGTTATTGGTGCATACCCAGGCATATATTGTCTCAAAGAGATAGATTTAAGCTATATAAAAATCGAATATATACAAGTTGTAACATAAACTCGGGACCGTAATAATATATATTTAATTAGAACACCTGTAACAGTCTCTACTACATCAGTGGTCTTCGGTAAACATCGATGGTTCGCGATAAAACATCCATCGGCTGAATCTCGGGCCCCACCATTTGGATTTCTGTGATAAAGAGCTCACAAATGCACACTGGTGGGTTTTATACAGGGGAGATGGTTAACCAGAGGTCAGTACACAAGACAGAGACAATATCACTAAAGGCAGACGAGAAAAAGAGAAAAATAGAACATCAATGTAGAAAACAAAGAAGTTATATATATACATAGCCTAAGAAAATGTATGCTTTAAAGAGAGAAAGACGAATGTACGCGGTGTCGGTGGTAACGCAGCTTTGGCGGTAACGAGGCGGTTGGGACGAAATTAGGATAGGTTAAAACGAGCAGCTATTCGAAAAATAATAGTACGGTAATACAGGAGTCAGTGTCGGTTCCCACGCGTTAATGCGCGCGCGGGTAGAACTATATGGTGCGGGTAAACTACACTGCGATATCGATATAGGAAGCCTTTCACTAGCTGTCATGTATGTAGGGGTGACGTGTGTGAGTGCGAGAGACTGGAAGGGCAGACCATTCCAGAACCAGTAACTGGACCGAAAGATGGGATGTTTATGTGTGCATATAAGAAAGGCAGACAAGTCCCAAATTTTGTATCAGAAACTAGCCTGTGTGTGTGAGAACAGGAGGGACAGATCAATCCAGAAGCTCGGACCCAGTCTTGGGCCTGAAGGAAGGGATAAATGTGTGTGTAAAAGAGAGACACACTAGTCCCAAACGTTGGACTAGTAACTAGTCTGTGTGTGTATGTAAGAGTATTTATGAGCGTGAGAGAAATACCTATATCCTATACCTACATTCTGGCATCATAGCAGTGCGTCTTAACGGCTGCGGGTATCGGTGAGGGGAGACAGCGCTGGCTGGTCACTCCATTAGGTTTTAGTAGTAGTAGCTTACCTTCCTGCTGCTGGAGCCGGATCGTCGACTGAGAGTATCTGCGCGTCAGACCTCGTTTTAAATGATTCGCCGGACGATTTTTGTGCCAAACGATGCCAGTGGCTGTTCCGCACGAACCGTGACGTATCAAACATCTGGTTTCATTGCGACTAATACCTGGCGGCTCCAGCATATTATGAGCGCGGCATGTTATAACATACTTATAGAAATTTGCGCGGTTTTCCGCAAGTTGTGCAATGTGACTTTAATTTAGAATTAACGGGCGTAGGAAATGAGATGCTGTACTATTCTAATAATATAGTTACGCAAACAATTTAACCAAATAAATACTTTTTTCAATATTTTAAAGAGTTATACTCCCTTATATTTAGAGACTTTTACTTTTTAAAAATTACGTTAATTAGGATTTAGGCATTCACGTTTTCAAGAAGAGGAGATTGGCAGACCATCAGAGTTTGCCTCAGTTGCAAGAGCTCACTGAGACATGAAGTACAGCAACTAGAAATATCCCGCATTATACAAAAATGAAAATTTTAAATGCTAGTTTTCTGTTTCAGCTCTGATTTGAAGATCGTTAAGCTGTTGCTTTTTATTGTGAAGTTCCCTAGCCAACTCGGCAGTTGCGTCAGACATTAAAACTCTGCTATAATATCTGTTGATCAAACCACCACCTATCTTTAAATTATTCCCTAAATGTGTTGCGGTCGTAATTGATATTTCGTTTGTAAAAAATTTAAGCTTTGATTCTAAATGACCAATGCGGCCTTCAGCAATCTATCTTATTTTAGTAATGATTCTGGAATCATTTGCTTTATGTGTAGTAAGTTGTCCTTACCTACGTGACACGTAAATAATACGATTTAAGGATTAGTAGGCAAAGATACGGCATACCTGTAACCTCTATCAACCATAAAAATATTCCCTCCTTGAAACCAAGCATGTATTTCTTTTGCCTCCTGGTGCAACTCAGTACTTAAAAGTGGCGTCATTATTGTAACTGCCAGCAAAATAGTGGCCGAGTATATCTGTCTTTGGCAAATACTGTCGTTTGAATACTATTGAAAATTAGTAGCGTAAAGCACGAAAGTTTTTACTTTGGTTCAATTGGTAAATATGTGCCATCTATATAGGCAATTTCTTTTAAGTTTACAGGAAAGGGATTATAAACTGTTTTTGCAAAGTCAGCTACATGTTCGTTGATATAATTTTAACAATTAATCGCGGCAATTTCGACATTTTGCATAGCAGAATTTTCCTTAAGTCATCTTCAAGCTGAGAAAATGGCCATACTAGTTTGTCACAGGCTATCGTATTGAACTATAATCTTCAAAAGCCTATCTGATTTTACACATATAGCTTAAACCACTCTTCTTTGTGATTATTCTAAAAGGAAAAGTATAATAGGCCGCGTTTTAATACTATTATAACATAATTAATTATTAGGTTAGTAGGCAAAAATAAGTGACAAAATACACGACACCCACTAGGAGTAAATATGATATAAGATGTAACTATTTTCTGATTAAAACCTAAACACTCATTCAATATCAGGATCTTAATATATAATATTGTTTATTCGAGCTAGAGTAATTAATTTTTTACCTCATCGTACACATTATCTATACCAAAAAAGATCATGCGTTTATATAGTTCATTAAAATATTAGATTCATAAGACGTTCAGTTTCATAAGTAATTTACAGCACAAGTTAAATAACAGGCCGCACGCAGAGAGTTTCCTGAAGGAAGAGTGCTACAAAATATGTTATAGAATTTGCATCTTGTAGTATTACTTACATTGTGCAAGCTAGTTTGTGAAATTGTAATATGATTATAAAATTATTGCTTTCTAAATCATATTTCAAATTACCAAGTTGGTGACACTAATAGAAACAAATCAATGTTACCAATGTCAAAACTAAACCTTCTATAATCTAATTAGCAGCAATGTACTCTACATAAAATATTTTTTAGAAGCTGGTTATAGACAATTTGTTTGCAAAACTTTAAATTAAACTAAATAGTTATAGAAGGAGTAAAACCAAATCACAAATTCCCGCAAGGCAGTGAAAATTATTGTCATCTAAAGAGTTTTCATCATATCTCCATTTAGAGTTTCCTTTTGTAGATAATCTAAGTTCTTCCAAAAAACTGCATAAATATTTCCCGACATTAAATAGGATCTGTTAAGGGACCTTAAAGTAGGGAGTCTAGATGGTGTTCACAACTTCTAGTTTTATCCGGAACAAAAATATAGTAGAGTAGACATAGATGTCTACTCTAGAGCTATTTGATTAAAAGATAACTATAAAGCTGTTAAAATATTAAAAACCTTTTATTAGAAAGATAAAAGTAGAAAAAACGTAATAACATTGAAAAGATATAAAAAAATTGGCAAAATTCATATCCTTAACATCCTGTATTTCCAAAACTATCCATTAGAGTGTGTTGCGACTGCGAACACATTTGATCAGAACGTTGAATTCTCCAACACATTAAATTTTCAAAAAAAAATAGCCGGAAACCATTTTCTATATGCGGTGGGTCCTTTGGGCTCGTTTTAAAAACGTTGAAAGCTATGCCACAGATTTACAAAATTATTATACTTTTAAAAAGATTGCACATTTTCTTATAATGAAAATTTTAAACGAAGCCGTTCTAATGGTTAGGGTAGGTCTTTTATTTAGAGGGGAATGTAAAACAACCGAACTAATTTAAGAGCACAAACATGAGTTAGGCTTTGTTTATTTTATAGGAATCGCTAGCTCTGGCTGGAGTAGTTTTTCTGTTCACTACTGATAATCACTCAAACGCTTAAAAATTTTAAAAATGCTATCAAAATTACCTACAAAATTAAAGCCATCATTCAGAACTTCAAGTTTTGACGTTATGATTTTAATCGACAAGCTTTATTGGGCTGTTTCTGGCGATCCTCGATATCTTGGTGGTAGGCGAGTGTCCTTAATATCAATTTTATCGAAAACCAAGCCTCAAGTCGTGACTGTGTTCTACTAAAGTTTTAACTTATTCATTAGTTCTACTAAAGTTTTAACTTAATCATCTTCTTTAAATAGACACGTAGCCAGAAGGGGTCCAGGAGATCTGCCCCCCCCCCAACCCCCGAAATCCTAAGATCTAAAACTGTTTCTTTTGTAACTTCAAAATGTGTCCAGAGCACATGTGTTTAACATTTTTTTCGCGGTCGGGGAATAATCACTTTTTATTCCGGAACGAGCTCCATGTATTAAATATGTTATGGTGTTGCCGCTAATAAATACTTCTTACCTTATTTTGACGCCTTAAACATTTATTTGTCAATTTTTTAAATAATTAAAAGATTGATCGACTTACCTGTAAGGAAGAGCAATCGTAATTATCCGAGCTCATATTCCGAACATTTTTGCTTACATTGTAGTTATATTGCCCCTGTGCAATGACTCACAAGTTTAAAGAAAGAAAATTATTTCTTTCTTATCACCTAATATGTGTCACCCTTGCCCGAATTCAGGTATATTTTGTTTACATGATTCATTATATTGTCGGGTGATATAAGAGATAATAGATCGTCCAGGGATGGGAACCGGGAGGGAGCAAAAATGTTCGGAATATGAGCTCGGATAATTACGATTGCTCTTCCTTACAGGTAAGTCGATCAATCTTTTAATTATCTTTCGCTCATATTCCGAACATTTTTGCTTACATTGTAGATGTTTAGAGAACAAATAACATAACTGACGATCTATTAAACAAGCCATGTTACAAACCAAAAACTTTGAAACAAAATTGTACCTTAAGGTAAAACAAAACTGGACTACAACTAAATGACACAATCATTATCATGTATGCATTAACTAGGTATATTATAAAGTGAACTATAGATTAATACTAAACATATAAAAAGTGTATAAGTAATAATATACGTTTGACCATAACAAAATAACTATATAATTATAAGCAAAAACTATGCATGATATAACTTAAAATCCTAACTAGTTAGAATTGTTTTTGCAAAGTCTGTTGTATCATTTTGCAAAGGTTTGTTATAGAACTTATTAAATACTAAGGATTTTTCTGACCAACCAGCGGTCTTGCGAATAATTTCTATATTAAGACCCGCACGAGCCGCTGCTGATGTTGTTGCATGGCGCGTACTGTACCCTTTAAAAATATTAATATCTACGCCGCTTAATTCTAATGTTTTTTTCAACCATTTACTTAAAGTCTGTGTAGATGCCGCTTTAAAAGGTTTTCTTGTTGTTAAAATAAGTCTTTTCTCAGATTCTGGTCTTAAAGATTTTGTTATGTTTAAATAATGACATATTATAGAACCTACACAAAGCTGAGGTTTTTCTTTAAAAAAAGGAAAAGAAAGAATTGGCTGGTATTTATTTTTCCCTGAAGTTTTAATATTGTCTGGTATTGTAATTTCTATTTATGACGATTTTATATAAATATTGTCTATTTTTATTAAAGAAAGGGTCTGCAATCTATGGGCGGAAGTTAGAGCCAGTAACATTACTAATTTATGGGAAAGCTTTTCTAAGGAGAGGGCTTCTAGTGGATGTAATTTTTCAAGATAGTTAATAACCACAGAAGTATCCCATGTAAAAGAGTATTTGGGTTTAGGAGGATTTAAATTGTAAACTCCTTTTAAAAACCGTTTAAAAATATATTGTTGGTTATCAGGAATATGTAATATTAAGCTCAGTGCTGATTTATGGGTATTAAGTGAACTATATGAAAGTCCTTTTTTTGATAAGGTTGTTAAAAAGTTAATAATATTTTGTAAATGGAAACTTAAGGGATCTTGTCTATGCTCCTTACAATATTTCCACCATTTACTAAAAACTGAGTCATATTGCTTTAAGGTTTTAATGGAAATTGAAGCTAGAAACATGGGAAGTCCATCCTCTGGAATTCCCTTTCTCAAAAAAGCTTGCCTGATAGCCTCCCGACTGCCAAGGTAAGGAATATTCTGTATCAGTTTTCAAACATCGAGATTCTTGATCAGCAATAACATTATCTGTGGATTTTATGTATGACGCAAATATAAAGATGTTTCTAATTTCGCACCATTGCCCTATATTTCGACAAATATTATTTAAATGTTCATATTGCACACTCCCCATTTTATTGATACAAGAAATTGCTGTTTTATTGTCAATTCTTAGTAAAATTTTACAATTTTTTAAGTTTTTAGAAAAAGATTTTAACCCACAGTAAGCCGCCATTAATTCCAAATAGTTAATATGACAAAGTTGTTGGTCTGAGTTCCAAAAACCATGAGTACTTTTATTTTTACAATAGGCGCCCCAACCGGTAGGCGAAGCGTCCGTAAAAATTTCTAACATATAATCACTTTCTTTTATATTTTGTTGACTGGATTGTAAATTATTAAGCCACCAAAGAAAATCGCTTTTTAAGTAGTCAGAAATAATCATCTTTTTATTATAATTATCGTTTTCTTTTAACAAAGCTATCCATTTTTCTTTTTCGAAATGTTTAATATATAAGCAACTATATTTTACCGCTGGGCAAATTGCGACTAACTGGCCTATTAAAGAAGCAAATTCCTTTATTTTACAATATTTTTTGTTCATAATTTTTGTTATATTATTTAAAATATTATCTTTTTTCTTTTGGGGTACTGAAAATGTCAAATTTGTTGAATCAAACGAAAAACCAAGAAACTGTATCTTTTGTGTTGGTGTTAAAACACTTTTTTCTAAATTTATTGTAAAGCCCAAAGAAGACAATAAAGAAAATATATAATTTACATTCTTTATACAAGATTCATATGATAAACCTATCAGTAAAATATCATCTAAATAATATATAGATACAAAGCCCTGTGACCTTAAATGGTGAAAAATTGGTTTTAATAATTTCGTAAAAATAAATGGAGCAATATTTAAACCGAAAGGAAGTACATTAAATTCGTACAAAGTATTATTGTACTTAAACCTTAAAAATTTTCGGTATTCTTCATGTATTGGTACTGAAAAATAGGCATCCTTCAGGTCTATTTTTGCCATAAAGCAATTTTTAGATATTAATTTAAGAACCGTTCTATAATCTTTTAACTTAAAGTGCGGTGCATTGATAAACAAATCAAGTTTTTTTTAAATTTAAAACAAATCTAAAACCTCCCTCTGACTTTGGAACTAAAAAGTAAGAAGATACAAATTCACCTTGAGTGTGCCTACAACTACTAATTGCTCCCTTTTCTAAAAGGTCCTTAATGGCTGTATCATATAAATTTTGCTCTTTCTTATTAATAGAAACCCTTGGAGTTCTATTTTGAACTGGAAAAACTGAAAAGGGTATTTTATAACCTTGTACCCAACTTAAAATTACATACAAGCCATCACTTGGGACAGTGTAGTTTTTGTAGCTTGAAACTGTTTAACCTTTTCGGTCAAATTCTCGCCATATAAGAATTTATTTATTTCCTGGCTCTCCAAGCACTTTTTAAACTGGGGATTTAAAGAAGAACTTAATAAAAACCTTCTATGGCGAGATATTTGGTGAAAACAATCAGAAAAAATCTTTGCCGAATTTGCTAAATTCTCCAAAGTTGTTGTAGGTGGTTCTTTTTGTTGTACTAGCTTACTAATTGGGGCATATAATGCCATAAGTCCGGAAGAAATTTCTGTTTGGAGCTTTTGCAAAAATTTGTCTTCCCGTATTTTATTATCTTTCAAGGCTACCGCAATTTCTTCATTTAAAATTGGAGGGACTAACACCTCACAGTTGCTGGCAGGCGGATACAAATCTAAAAGCCTTTGTCTCTCCTCGTCATCTAGACCCTTTGTTATAATATGAGTCCATCTATTAGCAATACCATCCAGTAACACCCCATTTTTGTTGGTTTTTTCTTGAGGATCCACCCCAAAAAGATTTAATAATGAATGGTTATCTCCTAATGTTTTATTATTTAAACACTGAGGATTTTCTGGTAAAATTTCCAATTCAGAATCCTGCGAGTCAATCACCAAGTTTAACTTTTGCTGGGGTGTACTTGCATGAACTTGTGCCTCAGTAGTTATTAAATTCGGCACTACTTCCCCATCTAAAACATGGGTTAATAAGACTCGATAAAGTTTTAATAAATAATCATAAAGATTTTGGCGGCCATTTATCTAAATGCCTTATTTTTACAGTAAAAAATGCCAAAAAATAGGAATCATAAAGATTCAGTGGGCCATTCAGAAGAATGCCCTTGGCAAAAAATAAAAAAATATCCTACCTAAATCATCCTCAGAATCTGAACTATACATTTCGATTTCTTTTTGCAGTTTTGTCATTTTTTCCTTTAGTTTTTCGAATTTCCGACGCTTTTTCGTCATACACTCACTATCGGACACTTCACTATTATTTCTTTTTGGCATAATTAAGGCGAAATTACTTAATTTTTTTATTATTTTAATATTATTTTATTTAATATTAAGAACGAAGTGGAGTCTATCGCACAAGACAATATAATGAATCATGTAAACAAAATATACCTGAATTCGGGCAAGGGTGACACATATTAGGTGATAAGAAAGAAATAATTTTCTTTCTTTAAACTTGTGAGTCATTGCACAGGGGCAATATAACTACAATGTAAGCAAAAATGTTCGGAATATGAGCGAAGGATAATTTAACATTATTTACCCTTCCCTAATACATCAGTGTCGACAGAAAAACTTTCTATCGGTACATTTAGCTGGTATCAATCTCGACAGGCGGAACTAGTTATAAAGTTAAATTCTGAGTTACTTACAAATTTCTTTGACACAAATTTTACTATCCGTATCATAAATTTTATCAGTCTTTGAACTTACCAAAAGAACTGGGATTGAAGAAATATCCATATGATTTAAGTATCTGAATACAAGTATTCGCTAAAAAGGCGACTAATAATAAAACAGAAACAGTCATCACAGCAACTAGACTAGAGTCTCTTTGAAGTAAGTGCTTGTGTTTGTTGTGTGATGCAATTTGCATTATGGCAGCTCCCAACAGACCCCATGTTAGGAAAGTTTCTTGTGCTGCTGCTAACCAGCTCTGAAAAAAAACAAAATATATCTATAATACATCCAAAAACTCTACTAATTTTGGAAATTAATAATACATGACAAAGACAACTTTTTGTAAAAAAAAATTTGACAGTTAACACGTTAAATAATTGATAAATAAAATAAAATATAAAAATAAATTAGAAAAAATCTATGAAACGACACCGCAACGTACAGGATTTCTCCTTTAAACTTAGCATGCTTTTAAAGGTATTATTTATTATCGAAAATTAGAGAAAACGAAAAAAATATAATTTTTTAAATGAAATACCCTTTATTTTATTAAACATATAACTCCTAGTTTTGTTCTATTCAAAAATATATAGTTTGTCTATGTTTGGATTAGTGGTTTTAAACAATTTAGCTTTAAATTTTTATTTTAGAAGCAATAAGTCTAATAAGCCGTGAAATCCAAACAGAATTTAATGATTGTTGGATCCCCCTTAGCCATGGATGACCACAGATAACGAAATAAATGAATTGAATATATATAATAATGATAATATATAAAGAAAAAATAGAATGTTACCAATTAGAAATAACAACAAGTATTTAAACAAACCAATGAAATGTTCACATAGAAACCTCCATTATAAAAACACTGTTGACGTAACTTGCTTAATTTATGAATTGAGTTGCTAATATTAAAAGCATATTCGTTATTTAAAATTTCTTGTTCAATTTTCTGCCGTAAACGTATCAAATCATGTATCCTATTAAAGTAATCCCTTGCTTTTTAAATACCCTACCGGATATAGAACGGAAGCTTTCACGGCTTTGGTCAATTAAAAAATCATGGTTCTTGGGATTCGACCGTGTCAAATTGGAATTACTATCCGACGTTTCGCTTTCGATTGCACGAGACATCTTCAGGGATCTTTACTCCACGAGATCTGAACACATTCATGGAGTAAAGATCCCTGAAGATGCCTCGTGCAATCGAAGGCGACACGTCGGATAGTAATTCCAATTTGACACGGTCTAATCCCAAGAACCATGATTTCTTAACCCTACCGGATAATTTCTTGTAGGGTATTTAAACGACAGAGTTATCTTTAATAGGGCACATGATTTGATAAGTTTACGGCCGAAAATTTAACAGTAAATTTTAACTTTAAATAATCAAGAGTCTTTTAATAATAAAGTTTCCTATGTGAACATTTAACTAGTTTGTTTAATTATTTGTGGTTATTTTATTTATTCTTAATATATTGGGTCAATCCATTTGTTTTGTTATCTGTCCTCATCCACCGATAAGAGGGATCCGACATTCATTAAATTCTGTTTGGATTTCACGGCTTGCTAGATCTAAAAAGAGATGCTCTATTGCATCTAAAATAAAAATTTAAAGTCGAATTGTTCAAAAATTGCTTATCAACATATAGGCAAACTATATATTTTTGAAAAGACGAAAACGGGGATATTTTAAATGTTCAATAAAATACAGAGTATCCCACTTAAAAAAATCGCTAAATTCGCCTTTACCCACACACACCCTTGTACGGAATTTCACTGCATATGTCTATCCCAGTTTCACACTTAATTTTTGTGCTAAATCTCACGTCGTCGTCATTACGTTGCGCTATAATGACTCTATACAAAAATTTTACCAGTTATCCCTAAATAACACTTTATTTTTGTACAAATTTCGAAATCAATCCGTTAAGTAATTTCTTAATAATGATTTTTTTTTCATTTTGTGAGGCCGCAATATTGGATTTTCACCACAATGTCATCATTTCATTCTCATATGGCCCTTGATTTTTGACCAAAATTTCAAAGACAATCCACTAAGTAGTTTTTGAGCCATGCCGCTTAAAAGCAGACCGACAGACTGACGGAAATGGGAAAATATGTTTTTCGAGGTCCAGGGATGGAAAGATCTGCAAACATCTCGGAGGGTGATTTTTTCACAATTACAATACTTCCCTATTAAGAAAGACTTAATAATGATTTTTTTTTCGTTTTCTCTATTTTCCGATCGTCAGTTGCTTTTTTAAATACTATATCTAAAATCTTCATAAAAAACCTAAAAACTCTTATATAGGTATGGTATTCCTTCACATAATGCCTTTAAAAGCATGCCAAATTATAAGGAAAAACCGTGTACCTACATACATATAATGAATTTTTAAAATATGAAAACAGACACTAGATCTCTTTTAGCAGAGAGATATAAAAAACTTACTACGATTGAGTAGCAACGACTGGTTTGTCGATGTATTTTATGTTTTGTGTTTCCTTGTTTAGCGATGAAACGAACAAATGTGATGTTTCAACAAAATGTGTAACTTTATTGTTTTTTTTTTGCTTTCTTCGTATGCATGCCTTTTGTAAATCTATTTTTCAAGCGCTTTCTGGGATCCAATTAAGCTAAAATGTGTCATATCTATATAACTTTGATAACAATGCAATAATATGAGGCCATGGATTGCTCTAATGATGGATCCGGAAGGTAGCCTTAGCTCGTTAGAAAAGCTTGTTGGATTTGTCTTGACAAGTACTATAGACCTAGGTGGTGTCCAGAGTCTGACGATGGAGCCGGAAGATGGCTATATGAACTCCTCAGTTAAACTAGATAATCTCATGTATTTGGTCTTTAATATTAAATAGATGATTGCACACAAGTGAAGATGTTAAGACAAATAATTAGACAATTTATAAAAAAAGCTTCCAGAGTCTGAACTCTTTAATAGAACTAAATAGTGCCATCGTATTTGGTCTTGTTGGATTTTGAATAAAATCTAATATTAAAAGATTAATACGCATAAGTGAAGATGTTAAGAGAGATAATTAAACAATTTATAAATAAAAGCTTGTTTTTAAAAACATTTATTTTAACTTTTACTATTCCAACAAAAACACACTCCAGTTTCGTTTTTGTAATGTTGTTCCCCAGTTTTCCATTCTTTTATTTTTTGCGTGACCCAATAGTACGAAAATATTAATTCCGCATTCAAAATTATGTGCCTCTGAAAATTTTAACAACACAAAAACTATTTTTAACCGTCCATTAGTACTCAACTTTATTTAAATTTTGGATGCAACTTGAGCATTTTTGTCCCAAATAAATCCGCAAATATAATAATAATTGAAAAGCAGAAAAGCGTTAAGTGCCAAGGTATATATTTTGCATTTTTTTAAGCAAGCTTAATGTTTCTGAAATAAGTTTTTTTTTAATTCTATCGCTAGGGTTACCTATATAGCTTAAAAAAATATTTTTGACTATCTACAAAAAATAAAATAAATTTGACTCCTATCACCCTTTTTTTATTATATTTTGTTTTGTTTTTAAGGGATTGCCTTTTCGCTTTAAGCCTACACTGTATAGTGGAAAAAAATAAATAAATTTGAGTTGTTTCGCTGTTTTCAAAATATGTAATTTTTGTTGAATTATATATAAACGAAAAAAAATCTAATATCTTCTAAAACTAAAACCATAACCGGGGTCCTAACTGGACACTGGCTGGTGAAATATTACCTGCATAAGATTTACTCGGTAACGATCCATACTGGAGGTTTTGTGCTTAGGTAGATGAAACTACCGAGCATCTAGTCTGTCGATGTGACGCTCTAGTCAACGCCAGACCATAGTTTACAGAAATATTTAATTCTGTAAACTTTGGCCAGACTGCTTTGCTTGGGTGACATCTATATGGAAACCGAGCTTGTGGGACCTGCTGTACCTGAAAAAATCCTTTTTTTTTTAAAGGAGTGGGCTCCTGGCCTAACAGGTCTACTTGGAGGTAGCACAATGGCGCCAGTGAGCCTAGGTGCTTCCCTCGTTGGGCTCCCCATCTATGTCTAATGTTTAACACTCCTAAAGCTATATTTTCAACCCTGGATCCTGTTTGTTGCCATAAATTAGGCAATCAGCAAATCAGAAGCAGTTAATCAGACGCATCTTATAATGTTGCCAATTCCACTGCCTAAAATCTCATGAGATTACTTGATTTGTTACCAATGGTTTTCTTTAAAAAATTCTGATTTTCTATACGCTATGATTTGCCTGATATCAGTTGGAAAATTAAATGAAAAAATCTAATCCCCGCGAGACATTGACCCCCTGACTGCCTGTTCTCAAGTTATCATTGTCGCCAGACAAGGATTCATTTGATGCTGTGTTAAGTGCAAACGGTGCGGTTAATATTTTATTGTTTTTTGCATAACTCTAACACTGAGAGTTGTAAAACTTTATTGTAAACCGTGTCAATGCACTACGGTTATTAAAATTATCACTAAAATTGAAATAGTATAAGCAAAAACAAAAAAAACTTAAGGAAATCCAAACAATACTAATTGTTTGTTTAAATGTGTAGTAATATATTGTTATTGAGCATTGACCAGAAGACGCTATTTAAACCTAGCACCTGGCGATAAATAACCCTAAGTTGTTAGTTTAAGAAAGCTTCTAATTTTTGAAATATTCAAAGCTAATCACAATCGTAAATACATTTCAATAAAAAATTCACTTAAATACATATATATCATCAAATTGGAATTTCTTTTTGACATTTCGCCTACGATTGCACGAGATATCTTCGGGGATGTTCACTGCACGAGATCAAAACCCGCAAGGAATCCCGTGAGCCGACTCTAGGAATGTATACCAGATCTGTGCCTACCGACGCGTCATTCACTGTAATGATTGGTTTCCATCCATGATATATCACGTAGCGCCTTTATTGTATAGGCTTGGGCTATGCGCCTTGTAATATATCATGCGTGAAAACCACTCATTACGTGGGTGGGCACAGGCCGC
The DNA here is from genome assembly GCA_030620095.1 of Kuschelorhynchus macadamiae. Taxonomy (NCBI): domain Eukaryota; kingdom Metazoa; phylum Arthropoda; class Insecta; order Coleoptera; family Curculionidae; genus Kuschelorhynchus; species Kuschelorhynchus macadamiae. The sequence goes on from JAUTXW010002789.1 coordinate 598,496, forward strand.
CTATAAATACCTAAACTCTGCTCACCGAAACTCTTTCAGTGTATTGATCTCGTACAGCGAACATCCCTGAAGATCAACGGCAGGCGAAACGTCCGAAAGTAGTTCCAATTTGTCATGGTCTAAACTCAAGAATCATGATTTCTTAATTAAGTCCAACTGTGAAAACTTTCGTAGTATATTACACTAAACACAATCTATATTTGATTAAAAAACACCTTTTTGGTATGATATGCTTGGTTTACCATCAATTTTGATTACGCAGATACTTAGATGTTTAAAATCATAATGTTAAATTATAACTTAAAAAAGAAGATATTTATATACGAACTTACCTGAGAGTTTAAAAAGAACTCTCCCCATGAAGTCTCAGGAAATATAATATTTACATATTCAGGCGGCATCAGTCCCAAAATTTTGGCACATAAAACGAAGGTGCCAAACACTGGCAGAAGTGTGAAGACGTAAATGACCTAGGAAGAAAAATAATATTATATTTTACTGTTTTCTATGAATAAAGTTATTAATAGTCTGATAATTTTGCAGGTACAATAATATAAAGCAGAACATTATTATATAAAAGGTACAGGGGAAGAAAGAGCTCATAAGCATTTATATTGTGGGTAGGAGTCCAGAAAAAAAAATAAAGATTTTTATCTTGCTCACTAACCATAAAAATCTTTTCTCTCATTTTTTCAACGTAATCAAAATCCAAATACAAATAAAAGATCATCAAAACAAATTTTACTATGTTTTTTTTTTAATAAACGAATTTAATAAAATGGGTCTTTTTGTGAGGTTTCAATAACCATGATCGGTTGATCTGCAAAATACTAAATTGATTTTTCTTGGTATTTGATGTACGAATATTAATCTTTTGTAAAATTCTATTGCAATGCTAAAGCTAAACTTACATATTATATTTTCGTTCGTCAATTACTTTATTACAGTTACATCATCTGAAAAAGCTATGTATACTAAAAATTTGAACACATTATATAAATATATTAACATTTTCAAAATGGTAACTAGTTAGCGTAGCTTAAGCACGTCGAGAGAATTTTCGTTTGTGTAGTTAAAATACAAATATAATAGGTTTTAATTTTACGGATAATATAGTTTCCTATCGTGGTTGTACTTCCACATATCCTAGGCCAATAATTCAATTTTCAGTTCACTAAAATAAAAGTTTTTAAAGTCGACTCTCATATAAATAGTTTCAAAACGTCGTATTCCATTTTTTAAAATATTTTACAAATTAATGCGTCATAATGCAAAAATGACATTTAGTGGATTAGGAAATACAAGAATATACACGTTACCTACCTTTCCATACGAACGGAGTCCCTTACTAAGAGAAACAAACACTATCATCCATACGACAGCTAAGTTAAACGCAGATTGAAATTTAATAGTTCCATAAGCCGTCCCACTTGGAAGATGATACCTCTGAAGAACTACGCCACTGAAGTAGTCTGGAACAGTCTCCGTTAAGTTGAAGGTACCGT